>JAWWMP010000093.1:33782546-33793647 GCA_035047865.1 Dendrocincla tyrannina | reverse complement strand
ACATGGTATCTAGTTGCCTTAGCTCTGGTACATGTTTTCCTTGCACAGTGTTCCAGCTATTATCTGACCCTGAAGACGGCTAACACGGGGTTAAGTGCTCCTAGCTACTCTATATGTGAGAAACTACCTAGAAGCATAAAAATCTACAAATTCATGAAAACCCTAAGGCATCAAGGCAAAGGAAGCAGAGGAAACATTATTTCTTTTACTCTTTGGCAGAGCAGTCTATACCTGGGTCTTGGACAGGGCATATTCTACAGGTCATGTGGCATGCACGAAAGGAGAATGATAGCAAACACGCAGAGAAACTGCGAAGAGTTTGTGCTTTTTCAGGCTGTTGAACCATGCTATCTTGAGGCCGTGGAGAGACTTGGATAGTTTGACCACCTGCTTTTCCTTTTCGTGTGTTCAGACAGTTCCTCAGGTCAGACTCTATGTGTTCCTGCAGGGACTGGAAGTATCTGTCCAGTTGCATGGCTGGAGTGTGCCAAATTTGAGTAGTGAGAAGTTGATATTCCAGGGAGAAGGATGAGACTGTCTTTTTCTGCCATCCTGCTGGTGTTACCTGTGGCAGTTCTGGGCTGACAGTCATGCCCTTTTGGTGGTGCTAACGGAAGATGGATTCTTTGTGTTTGCAGTCTTTATGCAGTTGCCAATGACCCAGCTGTGTTCTTTTAAAAATGTTCATGCTACAATAGACATTCACTATTAATCACAGTGACGCCACCTAATATTTAAGTGCTTAGGTACTGCAGTGATGATTTTCACAAACATTACTTTGCTCCCAGCAGTCAGGAAAACACTTTTGCTAAATACAAGCTGTACTTCTACAAGCAGGTGCTTTGATGGCATGAAGTGTAAAGCAAAGCATTGTTCTCACTGACCGCGACCTGTATTAAAAGGATGTTCATGTGCACTGTTACGTACACCAGCTGACATAGGAGCAGTGATCTCTGCCACTAAGCTCCAATACTCTGTGCACACTAAGTTAATTTCTGTCATTTATTCCTTGCCTTCTAACTCCAAGCTGTAGAACTTCTGAGAGTTTTCTAGTGCCTCTTCCAGCTCTCTTAAGTTCCAAGTTTAAAGTAAATACTTCAGGGTTAGCTAGTTAGGTACCCTGTCGTTTTCCAACTCATTCCATTGCAAGTGGCTACTGAGAATCTTTCTATGTTACAATCCTAAAAATGCAAGCAAGACTGTGAGCAATATTACAAAAAGGCTTTAACTGAAATGTGGGTTTTTTCATTACAACAACTCAGTCACCAGTTTCTTTTGCTTCAGTATAAGGCAGAAGAAAAAAAGAAGAAAGAACCCACTACAATGGCAGCTTCAGAATTCAGCATCTGTTACTGTTACCTAGTCAAAGAGATATCTTGCTGTTTAAAAGTGAAGTGCAGGGATTTTTGAATGGGGAGAAGGAATGCATCACTTGTATCTGAAGATGTTAGTATGGTTATGGCATCCTTCATAAAATACAAAAAATGGGTCAGTGAGCCAGTCTATTTTTTTTACACAATGGCCCCTTTATACTCTCTTGCCAGTAAATGAATGTAGATGGGAATCAGAGTCATTTATACTGATGGGGATTAGCATTTCTTTGGGGAGAGAAGTGCAGCAGGCAGAGGTCCTGCGGTTGGCTGTGTCAGCTTCCATGTGCATCTGGGAAAGTAAAATGGAAACTAAATCCTCCCAGAGAATAGGTGGAACTTAATCTTGGCCTTTAGCTCCTCAATTAACCTTGGCACTGCAATACACTGGATTCTGGATAAGTGAGGCATCTTAAAGTGGTTCCTAAATAGCTTCTTAAATAGGGGATGAAATATCAGTGTTTTGCTGTTTTTACTGCTTCCAGACAACATGACAGGACTTAGAAAAAGGTCACATAGAAGAACCCCAGCTAATAAGGTCCCTTCTGAACCTGCTCTGGACACGATATGAACCAGAACCAATTCTTCTATATCTTAGCTCCAAAAATGTTATGGAAGAGGGAGTTTAAGAAACTGAAATATCAGAAGGTGCTCTTAGTTGCACTCCAGATGCAGTTGACTGCATTGGCTGGTGTGTGTAAAGCACAAAAGGTACAGCAAAAAGTCCTTTGTTGGTGCCAGTAACAAATCTGCATGTGTCTAGTGGTAGACAGAAACACAGGTTGTAGACCAAATTGATAAATCCTTTTTACACAGACTTAAGAGTTCAAGTACATTCATGTTTGTGGTTATGTATGCGTGCACATCTTGGTGTGCTGTATAGCCTGTCAGCTATAGTCAGACAAATAGCTTCCGAAATGTGACTCAAAGTAGTTTTCTGGTTTTTTTGGCATAACTTTATGGTGTTTGAATATTTTTATTTGTCCAGTATAATCATAGTTTAGTCACTTAAAAACGAAATACATCAATTTTTTGAATACTGCATGGCATCATTGCTGATAATTCATCTTTTGAAAAGTGATTGTAGTTCTGACACATTTCTCTTGTTTAATTTCACTAAAAGGAGTTGCTGGTAATGCAAAGTAAGTCTAAAGGATGGAAAAATATGAAAAGCAAATTTTGCATGATTACTGCAGCGAGAGTGAACAGACTCAGTTTTCCTTTTTCGTAATATAATGCTTTCTAGTTTTTTGTGTAGAATTTCATCTGTCTTCAACAGTAGTATAGGTGAGTGGAGATTCCTTGACTGCTACTTTGTGAAGCAAATTACATTTTCTCCTAGTTTCGAGACTGACTTTAAGGAATTCAAGGATTGTTTTGCAAGGAAGTATAGTTTGGATTGAAAAAGTAGGTCTGAACTGAATCATGCAAAACTAAGCACAGGTGGTGAATGGTGTTTTGTAAAAGTAATAGGAAATAACTGCTGTTGGTCAGGACTAAACTGAGTAAGGTTTTGGGTACATACAGGGATACTGTAGTCAGAAGACTAATAGTCCAGGAATAAGAGCAGGTGCGTCTCCTGTAATTCATTCAGTGAGCACAGTGAGAAACACAGTTAATAATTTGAGAGACAGATGGAATTTTTCAAAAAAATCCAAAAAGACAAGCCTGTTGTTAGAGAAGCTGGGCAAACTGAGAATTGATGGAGAAAGTGACAGAGGAGTAAAAAAAGAGGTAAGGAAAACTAGAAGAGGAGAACTTCAGGTCCAAGTGAGACGACCAGGAAAGGTAAGCAGGTAGGGAATTTCTTAAACTATGATGGGAAAAAGGAAATGGTTGTTGTGTAACTAAGAGGTAGCAAGCCAAAGAAGGCAAAAAAATCGCACCTTTTATCAGTTTTGTACTGGAAGGATTGATTAGATTCTGAGTAGAAAGAGAAGAGCAGGAAGGGATTATAGGACCCCAAAGTTGTATAGGTGTTGCTGGGGTTGAAGATGCTGTAGTGAGTTGTGATGAGGAAGGCGGGACTAAAATCTGTCAGTTGGAAGAATGACAGAAGCAGGGGTAATGTGATTTCTTGTCTGTCTGGGGAAGGTCCCAACCTTGCTTGGAAAGTGTGGTCCCTGATATCCTTGAAAGAAGGAAAAAAAATCAGGGAGAAAGTGAATGAAGAAAGGAATGAAAGCAAGAGAAAAAGCCCTGAGGGGAGAGGATTGAGAGCTATGGAGAGTATCAGCTCTGATGATCTCTGAGGAAGTGAGAGATGTATCACAGAACAAAAATGAAGAGTTTGCTTTGAGCAATGTTTGTTTTGAACAAAGTTTGCTCCAGAAGGTGCCAGTATTGGGAATGCATCCTTTACAAGTATTTTGCTAATGTTGCCAGACTTAGTTTAGTCTCCATAACTGGGGCCAGGAGCTGGTCTGAATTCAGTAACAGTAGAAAGAAAGCTCGGGAAGATGGCTTTTCTTTTGTCTGTATTTGCTGCCGACTTCAAATGAAGCTCTTGCAGTCAGTGGAACTGTATGGTTGTTATGTTGGTTTGTTGGTGTGGAATTTGATACTAGAAAGTATGTGTGTTTCAAAATAATATCATGAGATCTGAGGAAGAAATCTGTGCTTTTGTTGTGAGTGATGTCCTGCTGCTTAGTTATTAACAGTCTCCTGCAGTCACCTGTTTTTTTACAGTGTTCCTCACTGAACCTGCATAGTCATGAATTCCAGTGTGCCTTTTTAAGAAAACCAAACCAAACAAAAACACACAAAAAAACCCAACAAACAAACAAAAAAACCCCACACCAGGAAACCAAACCAACCAAAAAAAAAAAAACACAACCAAAAACCCCCAATTAAATATTTAAGCTTCTGGTTGGGATGCACCAAGGCCATACCAGTGGCACCAAAAATTAGGCAGGCAGAGCCAAGGAATATGCTTCATGTGCCACAACCATTATAGGATCAAAGAGGCGGGAAGATCAGAAGGTTTATTTTGTAAAGTTCTGTACAGTGGCATTCAGCCTGGCCTCTAGCCAGGACACTTCTGTTGACAAAGGTTTACCTAATCTGTCCTGTGCTATTCACATGTAGTCACAAGACTGGGTGTGAACACATCAAAGAATACAATAAAAAATGCAAGCAATAGGCAGACTTTCCCTATTTCAATGAATACATTGAATTTCTGTGTGTACAATATGTACAATTAAGATAATGAATGCAAAAAAATTGAGGCCTCACCCACCCACCATGTGCAAATCTTTGTGCATGCAGAAACAGCTGATTAGAACTGTGGATCAGCTGTGTAAAATTAGAAGGATGGCTAGTTCTGTTGTGGTGTTGGGTGCTGCAGGGTTCAGCAGCAGTGGGAGCAAACATCTTTGCCCCAGTCTGCCTTACTGCCTTTCAGCAGCACAAACACCACTGGTGGAAATAGATGCTACCAGTCAGTGCAGAATCAGTGCTCTGGCAGCCTCCACAGATAGTAGATTTGTAGCATGTGTAGAAGAGGGGATTCTTGTCCTTGGCCTGTAAATTACAGGTTTATGCATAGGATTGTATGCATACAATTTGTTTGTATAAAGTTTTTGTATAAAGTTTATGGAAGAGGCATGGGGCTGAACACAGCCGTGTAACCATAGTGGGAAGGTTTATAAATGGGAATGAGATATTTAATAATGGGCTTTTTATTTGGAATATTCTTTTTTCTGTTTTTATCAGAAAGAATCAGTTCATGGGTTTTAGAGACCCTTGGATACGGCATATAGATATTGTCCAATTCATGGCAATGAAATACCTCATTGTTCATTACTTGTATCTTATGGAACAGACAATGGTGGGGCAGAAGTGTAAACTGAACAATAACATTATGAATGATTCTTCTCTTCTGTATAGCACCATGTAATTCCTGTTGTAAAACTATTGCTAAACTTACTGTGCAGTCATACAGCAGTTTTGTATTAACACTGAAGATGCATCGGTTTCTGGCCTTGCTGCAGAGTATGTTTGCACATTGTCCTTCATGTGTTGTACTCATTTTTTCCCTCTTACTTAATGAGTGTCCTTATCATTATCTAGCTCCCTTGTTTCTTAACTATGATCTTTTAATCTTTTTTGGATTTTTTTTACTAGCATACAAAATTATACATTTCCATGATGTGAGCAGAAGTGTTGTATTTCAGACTTCAGTGTAAAAGGGTTAATCTCCTTTTGAATGTGATTTTTCCAGTACAGAACTTTTACTCATATATATACTTGATGTAAGGTAATGGTTAGTGTTTTATCTTATGACAGTAATCCTGTAATGCTTAAGTATAGAAGCAGCACTGTTACTGTAGTGGGTTTTTTATTCCATTAGTAGAAGTTACCTGGACTTAATTCCAGTAGTAGTAATTCTGGCCTTTGTCAATATTACCATATTATCCTGGAAAAAAAAAAAGGTATTTATTCTAGACAGTGAAAATACTGGCAATTAAATAGGAAATTAAGGGGAAACTAGTCATATCGATATTTTGAAAGTAGTCAGCTTCTCTCACCAGTGAACTTACTGTCTTTGACAGCACTGAGCACTCCTTTGTGAAGAAACAGCCCATAGACTTCTGCTGATGCACTGCTGTGTGACAGTAGGGACAGAAGTCTTTACGTTTATTCCTTGCTGTAGTGGATGATAAACCAAAAAATATTTTCATATATGCACTTTGATGGTTTTTGTTGACCAGCCTCTCTTTAAGAGGAAATGCCTGTAGTCAATGATAATTTGGCTGTTGGATGTTTTTGTAATTTCTCTCGGTTTGATCACATTTAGAAATGAATTTTGGGCTAATAGTTATCTATTTTTTAGCAAGTTTAATTTGTTTAATAAAGGTTTCAGAAAAGGAGTTTTATAAACTAAATTATGACTTCTGTGTAGAAGTAGATTAGTAGTTAAGGAATGATTTGTATTAGGACTGCTAGATGAGCCAAGACCAGAGGAGGCTTTGTGCTGCAATAGGTAGCACACGAACTGGACTTGCCCAGACAAAAGCTATTGGAGATAATTTGTAGGAAGAGGGGCTTTAGAAGAAAAACTAAAGCCTATACTGAGGAGGGAGAACTCAGTAAGAGGGAGGATTTAGTGAAATGTAAGATAAATAAGGAGAAAATAACCTTCCTTTATCTTCTTTAATGATTGACTTTTAACTCCCCATTTAATTTTCTCTATTGCTTTAGTGCTAATCAATAGAATACAGCAGTTATTTGGATTTTTTCTGCCACACAAATTATAACTTTTCGCGTAATTTTATCTTATTCCATTCTATAAAGAATTTTTCTAATAAAAAAAACCCAAAAGACCACAACCCACGAAAAAAACAGGAACAATCCATGCTTCTCCCTTTTTTAGGGCCAAATGAGCATTTCTGATACAAAATAAGCTGAAAGGCCTTTCAGTCCTAGGAATTAACCAAAGACTGGAAAATCTGCATCAGTGGGTACTAACAAAAGCCTAGGTAGTGGCACAGGCAATCAGTAGCATCTTTTAGTCATTTACAATAATAACATGAACAAACACGCACACATACCTATGTATATTTAAATATATATACAACATTTATGTTATGTAGTACATGGTCCAACGTACACAAAAGGTAATAGCTAGAGTTGTTGCCTAGAGGTCCTTCACATTGTCTTGAATGAATTGCAGTTTATTTTCATGTATAGATTATAAGTGGGCTGTTTTTGAGGAAGCCTGACGAAAAATCCACTTGGATATGTGAAAAACTAGAGTTAGGAGCAAACTGTGGGAGCTGATTAATGATTCAGGATGATTGGTTTCAGTTTCTCCTCTTTCCTTTCACAAGGCAAAATCCAATCAATACTTTTCTTTCAAGGTCACAACTGCTGTTTGCTCTCTGTCCTTCTCACAACCCTTGCCCAGTCATAGGAGTATTTTTGAGGATTTAATTACTGTTTTAATCAGCATTGTCATCGATAATGCTTAGCATAGTTAGCCATGGAGAGAAAACCAAATATTACAGGAGAGGACTCTGCCCTGATTCAAGTATAGTGGTGCTGTACTCCTGAACAGCTTCATGTCAGGCATGAAAGGGGCTTTCGCTCTGTCATCCCACACCCGGTAATTCTGTGGTTGTATTATGGACAGGAAAGCTGTGAAGCAGTGTTATATCCCAGTTATGTGATTTTGCAAGATTTATAAAGTAGAGTTGAGTTTGGGAAAATTGAGTTTCTGTCTCTCCAAGGGAAAGGTTATTTCCACTGCATGAACAATGATACTTCTTAATGTATTTTGGCAGTTTGTTTTCCAGATCTGCAAGGGAAATGTGTATTTTAAGAAATATTAAATATTTTTTCTCCTTTTTTTGAACATTTGTGATACATTTTCCCCTTTATTTAGAAATAGTTTCAGGGTAGACTAAGTAAACTTGTTACATATTCATTAACTAACCTCGCTTCCTGAAGTTTTATTGTAATCTAAGGGGAGCATCAGATCCCGTATTTAATTTGCAGAAAAGGAAACAATGTTCCTTTAATGGGAGTGGAAACATTTGTCCCTGTAAAATATCATTCCTCTTTTGAGAAATACCTAAATGGTCACAAATCCAGAAAAATACTTTACTGTCTTTTGTTCAGAATCATGTTAGACTATTCTCTCAGCCAAGCATTTTCTTTCTGAATAAGCTACCAAAATACAGCTTTGCTGTGTTGTCAGAAGCAAGCAATGCTTCAGCTTGCACAAAGACATCATACTGCTTTACAATGTCTGCTTTTTGAAAGTTAAGTTCTGAGGCTTAAAGGTGATATTTAAGATCTGTCAACTTGAGTAAAGTGGGTTGGATCCATTTGTAGGAGCTAGAAAGGTTGGTCCAGAATAATTAATGTTAGCTGAAAAATAACAAAATCCAGGCCATCATCTCTTCCTTCTCCTGCTTTTTAGGGAAATCTGGACAGGATAAAGGTCTAAAGTCATGACAGAGTTCAGAGTTACTGTAGTAATTTCAGTAGCAAGCTTCTGGAGGTCAGCTTTGTTGTAGAATACTATGAACTTAGTTAATCATGCTCATTGAACATGATGGATCTAAATTTGCTCTTGGTAATAATCCCTAATCAGTCAAAGAATGTCCACAGTTCACTTAGGTCATTCTCCTGACATAATGTTTAATATTGCTCAAATTAGTTTTTTATATATTCTGTTGATTTTTATGGTGTTCATAAAATGCTAGTAATAGAAAATCTATTTCTATTGCTGGGGGTTTTTTTAATGTTAATATAATTTCCAAGGAAAAAGTTCTTCAGTGACTCATGTGAAATATGTTGGAGGGAAGTTACATATACATATATATCAAATGTGCAGTCACACAAATTTTCTAGCTGTAGAATTTAAAAAGATGATTTAAATTGAGTCTTGGCATTTTGGCTGGTGTTTGCTTTTATATATTTTTTCAATTTTCAAATGTTTGTCCCTCTATTTACATTCACAACACATATCCAGGTCTGCTGGCCACAGATCTGCTGCCTTTGCATGTGAAGCTCATTTTTTTTCAAGTTGTAAAGAATACGTAGCACTGACTTTGCAAATATTTTGTTTACATTGTGATGCATCATGCTGAGGTACCTTGGAGTAGAACAGGAGGAGACATGGAAAACTGTTGTTTAGCTGTGTTGATACCTCCTTCCTTACAGGAAGCAGCAAAGGAACACCTGTTCCTTTGTGTCTCTGACACAACAGAGATCAACTTGCAGAATCTCTGGGCAGCGCAAGTTGGTTATCGGTTAATTTCAGTATTGGGAGTGAGGAGTAAGGCCAGGCGCTGAACAAGCTGTTTTGGTTTCTGAGAATTCATTACTGAGTTGGCTGTTAATGCGTTGGGTTTTTGCCCCTATATGATCCCCAACAAAAGCAAAGGTCTCAGACAAAACTTGTAAGCAACAAACAAAATACTGCTGCATGCAATATGACTAAGCATTGATTCTTGACTTCTGTGTGGACTACCTGTACATTAAGTTTGTTTTTGCAGGCCACGAATATATCCCAAGAAGAATTTGGCCAGTGACTGAAGAGTATCTCCTCACTGCTTATCATAAAACTTGATATTGCAATTTCTTATAAATATTTTTAAGTGGCACTTTTTCTATAGCTTTAAAACACACATACAAATTGTGTCTGGTAGACTCCAGTCCAAAACATATCAGTAATGACAGCCTTCCTCATGTGATAGATGGTTAAGTGTGAGAAATGTGAACTGAGAACAATCTAAAAGTATCACAATGGATGTTTTCTCTTCTGCAGAGTAGCATAAAAATAAGGCAGTTGATGAAGAAATATAAATATAAAAAAAGAGTAGAATTGGCAATTGCAAACCAAACCCTTGACAATTGCATTAATGGTAATGCATTCCATTCCAGTTCATGGTGAAGTAAAAGGAGTTGGTCTGGTAGATCAAATATGGCTTTCATTGCAAGACTGCGACAATGAAGGTGAGATAATAAAGCTATTCAGACTAACCTGTAAAGAGTATTGTTATTAAATATAATTGATGAATTTACAGAGTTATTTATTCTTAGAACAGATGTCATTTTAAAATACTACATTTTTTCAGTTATTTTTCCAGTATGTATGTATCCTGTTATGCATATGTGTGTATAAGTGAATACATACATTTTTGTTTGAAAAACTATATATGCAGTGAAAACTGCGAATAGTAGTTAATCATGCATGTTAAGTTCCTTTATGCATCTTGAAAATTCTTTTTGTCTAAATGTCAGGGCTTTGAGCAGGGTTTGAAAGGGATTTTATGAAATACTTGAAAAGTTGGGATGGTCTAAGTAACTGTGAGAATATAACTTGCTGTCCTGTTTTGTTCATTACAAATACATTGTGAAACAATTATTATGAATCCATTTGGTGTAAGCAAACCCAGCTGTGTATTTAGAGAGAAGTAACAAATCTTGTGTTTGGACTGCTGCCCTTAGGTGCTTGTGTGTGTTTTGGGCGGGTGGTTTTTTTTTTAAGTTTGTTAACATTTTCAATCAATATCTTATTTTCCAGTTCAGGCAAGAGTAAAATCTCAAAAGCTCTTAAGTACCTTTAATACTGTTTTTCAGACAGAATGTCAAAAATTGCTTTGTGTTCCATCAGTAGTAATTCATAGCAACAAGCCTAAATAATTATAACTGGCCAAAAGCCAGGCTTTTCAGCCCTGCACTAACAAATATTGGTTAAATTATTTTGAAAAGTCTAAAACCAGTTGCAATAATAGCATGCATTTCGCATAACTGACTCATCTCTTCCAATTACATTCAAGTAATTAGCAATAACTTAGTTCTGTATTATCTCTTAAGTGGTCTCCCTGGAGAGCAGGCACAGTGTGTGATTTGTATGTACTATATAATTTCACTTGGTTTTGGGGCAAAGCACAGCTGTTTTTGAGTCTACTAATATGCCATCAAAGCAACTGGGACTAGGGTACATTCTCTGGCCCTTAGGGAAAATCATGTCCATAGGTCTAAAACTCTCTTCTCCCTCATTCCTCATATAAAGTGGCCTCATACGTACTTGAAAGTAATTCCTAATGCATACTCTCCTTTGAAACATATTGGAACATTGTCTAGTAGAGTGCTACTTGTCTTAGGCAAAAATTGTAACTTACTTTAATAAAGATTAAATAATTGTGGATAAAAAGAGAAGAAACACCCTTGCTTGTGCCTGGGCTCTGACATATTTTTAGTTACTGACACAAATG
>JAWWMP010000093.1:33709682-33719973 GCA_035047865.1 Dendrocincla tyrannina | reverse complement strand
AAAAATTCGAAGTGCTTCAGAAGCTGTGCTTGCGCAGGTAATGTGGCAAGGCCCAAATGTCTTTCTGGCGTCATTCTGGCCACCATAGTAAGTTTTCTATCGCCTGTACAGCACCTTCATTTAGAGCAGAGCACCTGAGGACCAGGTTTTCTGTTGGCTCATTTTACATCTGTTAAAGAGGTGTGAATTGAGTCTCAGCTGTGGACTATAATGAAAACATGCTGTTTGTCTCTTCGTGCCTACAACAGCTGAACACCAGTCTTGAATAAGTATTTGTTGCTACTATATACTAAAAATTAAACAACAATAGCAGTACACAAGAATGTAGAGAGAATAATAAAAAATAAATGTTGTATGTGATAAATACATCAAATAATCAGAAATATACAACTGAGCTGGCCTGTTTCTGGACCCAGGCAAGTCTGACAGGTTAAAAAGTTTAAAAAAAAAAGGCATTGTTATTGGCTTTTATTGCCATGTTAGAGAGTAGATACTTCAGTGTGCCAAGATTTCTATTCTGGCAATAGCTTGTAGAAACTGTAGAGATGCTGCTATTTCATAACCTGATGGCCATCAGTCTAGACTTGCTGTCTGCGCTTCGTAATGGTTTTGTATCCTCCTGCTGTGGGTTTCCATCAGAAACTTCCACCCCTCCTTTTATGTGAATGACAAATGCTATGCAAACTTAGTATGCTATCTAAACAATCACTTGGCAATCATTTACACCTGTTTTTTCTAGCAGGATCTTAGAATTCACAATTGCAATAGAAATAGTGGGAAAAGAAAGGAAGAAACTTGAAAAATGTTTTTCTGTGGCACCTCATGTCACATTACAAGCTGAGTCGTTTCTATGACTGTTTTTTTCTTATGCAACTGTGAGTATGTTTATAATATTATCTTGCCTGTTTGCTTGACATCTTGAAGGTCTTCATTCTCTTCTCAGAGTCCTGGCAGAAAAAAATTCATCAGGACTGTTCCACATGTGTACCACTAGCAAAATTTTGAACAGTATCCTCAAAAGCAGACTCAGCAGATGATTTAAGTGGGCATGCAACAGAACAGGATTTTCTCGCATTGGTATTTCAGTGAACAGTGATGATGGAGCCTGTCTGCTGTGTCCATCAATCAGTCAGTCTGTGTTTCAGCCTCTCCATAAATCTCTGCTGTTCTCTCATGCATATGAGAACACATTTGAAACTTGGAGCACTTGTGATGTAATGGGGTGAGGTGTTCAAGATGAGACACTCTCATGCATACCACGTAAGTGCCTAGTTTTTGTGCTCTTTAGGAAACCCAGCCTTAAAAGGACTAGCATAATCTATGGATGTGCAGAGATATAGGGAGCAGATTTTATGTTTTTATCACAGCCTTGTAGAGAGTGATAAAAGGTTGTGGCTTCCAGCCAGAAAAAAAACAACTGGAAACAACTTCTTCTAAAAGACTGAAAATATTCCAGAGAAAGTATTGAAAATGACTGGTGAACTGGAGAACATGTTGTCCTGGGAGGAAGGACTTCTGTCTCTTTGCATCTCCGAGAAGAGCAAGAAGAGTGTTGATTATGTATATTTAATACCAGATCTTAAAAGGCTTCTCAGACTACCAGAGAAAGTCTCCTAGAGCCCAAGGGAGGGAGGTGCAAGCCAGACAAGTTAATGATTAAGAGACAAAGGCACGTGTTTTTATTAGCAATGAAATGATTACAATTAAAGCAAGTGGATAGTTCAGAATTTCAAATCAAGACTGCCACAGTCACTTTTTTGAGGCAATCTTCTGCCAAGCACAAGTCATTTAGCTCAATACTATATTCCTTGCAGTGTAGAAAGTCATCTTAAGTGGTGTAATGGTCACATGTGGTGGTAAAATATTAGGACCTATTGTTTGTGACCAAGGGGAAACACTGACACTCTGTCACATTTAATTTTTTAATTATGGGCAGAAAGATTTTAATAATTTATACTGCTGAGTATCCTGCTGTCAATGGCTGGATTCAGTCACATCCAGCTTAGTGATTTCCATGTGGTGAGGAGATCCTGAGTTGCCTTTTCTTCTGGGACCCATTCCAGAATGTGGTGTGACCCTCTCTGGTCAGCCTCACTGTCAAAGGCAGGTTACCTGAGGAGTGCAGTCCTGTGCCTGCAGATATGTTTTGCAGGATAAGGCTGATGAATGCCAATGTGACATGATGTTTGCTAGTGAGTGAAATACCTAGAAGTCCAGCTCTGTTGGTAGGATGTCTCTGAGACCTTGAGATGAGGAGAAAGACTTTTTCTGCCGTTGTGCTCCCTGTTGCCCTTTGATTCCCAGCAGTCATCCATGAGAGCTGCCTGCTTCCATGGGAGCTGTACCACAGGGTACAGCTGTGTGGTTATTATTTAACCATGGCCTCTTTTCAGCATTTACCCTATTTTAATTTGTTTTGTCCTGTTTCATATTTTATATTTCATTTCTCTCTGAAGTGTTTGAACTCAGCTTTCAGTTTAGTGAAATATATTTTTTACAGTAATCAGTCAAGATTTTAAACCAGAGATGATATGCTTTTAAAATTACAAATAGCAGGTCAAGTGCAATATTCATTTAGAATAAAAGGAGGAAAATATATAGCTGCCATTTGAATGCTTATGTACCTTTGCCTGTGAGACAATATTATGGGATGACTTCATTGTTTATTCCACCTCTTTGGCCAAATACTGCTTTGTTTCTTCAATGTAAATCCAGGATAATCTCTTGAACTTCAGTAGAGATAATTTGCGTTATCCTGGTATTTACTGAAATCAGATTTTGACCTGAATTTTCCAGAGTATGTCCTGCTGAAGTATCCTCCCACTGAAGATGGTGTCATTATGTATGGGGCCCTGAGTTTGCTAAATAGATTTTTTCCCTAGCTCATATATCCATCAGATCATATGTGTTTGATTTACTTACATTGTTCATACATTTAAACTCTGCCCATTCAGTCATATTTACTGTCATTTTTTATTTGTTTAGTTAGTGCAGCTCTAAAAGGTAACAGGAATGAATAGACCATAACAAGTTGCAAATATATTCTATGCAGACCTCTTCTGCACCTTGCTGTGTTTCAGTTTTGACAGTTGTGCTTATGGGATGGATTGTTCCAAATGGTTTACATAGGAGCATTTAACAGCAGCTGGAAGTGTACTGCAGAGACCTATTTGGTATGGTTTTTTATTTATTTTTACTCTATTGTTTGTGAAGTCCTCCAGGAACTTTACAAAAACCCCCATTGTACTGCTAGGGCAAACAATAGGGGTAGGATGGGCTCAAAATGAAGAGGACCCACACAAAATTCAGACTGTGTTCATCATCAAATCTTTGGTAGCTGTGGAGAGAACCAAGTGAAAAACTGCCTTTGCTGGAGTTTTCCTACTGATGCCAGTAGGACAGATTCTCAACCCCATTCCCTGTCTCTGGGATTTGCGTACTTTTTAACTTTTTAAGATGGTGATACTTATAACATGGAGCTAAAATTTTCTCACTGTGAAAGGAAGAGTTCACCTAGCAGTACTGGTAAAGCAGAGGGTAAGAGAATTCCCCAAGAGGCAGGGTTGGATGACAAGTTTTTCAGAGGATAGGGGATAGCACTCATTTATTAGCAATCATTTTTAAAGCACGTCATGAGGTGTGCCACTCTTCAGAGCCCAGGTGGTATGCCAGGGCAGCAGTCCTTCCTCTCTGCTAGACTGTGTCATGACCAGTATTAGCAGAGGCAACAGATGCCAATTAACTTGTGTCCATGGTGAAAAGGTGTGTTTTGGTTTAGGCCTATCTTGCACCGACTGCATTTTGGACTTAACTTGCAAAGCCAGTGTTGAGGAGGAAATGAAAATAGAAAGCAATTTCATACTGACTACAGGGAAGGTGCTCAGGTAGCTGGCCAAAGCATACCCATATAAATGCATCACTATGAAAAACTTAAGCTTGTGCTAGACCAGAGTGTGACAAAGTGAAAAAGGTAAGTACTGTGCAGTTTCATTTCATGCGTACCTGGCTATTAATGGGACTTGCACCCTCTTCCAGGAGACTCAGCATTGGAGGAGGAAGCTGGCAATGCTCCTCCCTGCATACAACAACTGCAGGGACAGCACAGTAGCAAGCCCTGTGAGTCTGGTGTGCTGTGGGGAGAATCCAGCTTTCCTCACACTATGCACAGGTTATAGCAGCCCCACTTGCACGCTGACCAGGAGGGTTTCTGGGAGCTGCCAGCTGGGTCTGATGGAGATACGCTCCTCAGGTGTACTGCCCACCTAGCAGACTCATCATGGATCTCTCGCTTTCCAAGCTTGCTTCAGCACCAGGTTCCCCTCATGTGCACACACATGGATATGAAGTGTATTTACATGCAGGGAACTTGTTTTACATTGCTGTAAGCTTACAGTGTGGCACACACATATTTTGTCTTGTAGACTGTGGTTCTTTTCTCCAAATGCTGGTGATAGGAATGGGGACAGTCTGTGCCATTTATCCCTAATGCTGTTATCATCAGCACTTCATTTTCCATCTTATAGTCACAGAGGCAAGGTGTTTTTTGATAAGTTGTCACCCAGTTTGGAACAGATGTGTGGCCAAGTATGGAGAGACCAGTTGGTCTGCATCTGGGTAGATCCTACATTATTGGCAGGGGTCAGTCTTGGTCCCTGCAGTTAAGCAGCCATGGTAAGATTCACACCCTGGCAGAAGACAGTTTGATGGCTGTGCACTGCTAGTTCATTCAATGTGTTTAGGATTTAAGTTGCAAATGTACTTTTTCCAGGGAGGGTTAAATTTCAGAGTTTGCAAAGGCAGCTAAGTGCACTGAGGTTAAATTCATCAGTAGGTTCTGTCTGTTTTATACAGATTCAGTTACAGAAGCTGTCCACCCAACTGGCAGCTAAACTGCCCTTGAAGCTGCTTTATTTAGCTTGAACATTGCAAACTGATAATTCTACAAAATTTGTTAGAATCTTTTAAATATTGAAGGTTTTAACGCAAGCTTTGCTGAAAAGGAGAATGTAAAATAAGTTAAAAAATGCTCAAGGACTTCAATGTCTGAATCAATTGATTCTGGGCAGCAGTTGAACTAAGGTTCTGTCCACTGTGTGGACTAAAACCTTTGTCTATCTTTTATTTCTTTTACTTCAGAGTAATACTGTAAATCATGTTTGCAAGAACAAAATTTCTTATCTTGCTGTAACTATATATAGCACAGAGTGGAAAAGCAGTTGAACAAGTGGTAAGTAAACCAGAGCTTTAAGCTGTGTTTAATTAAAAATGTTGGGTTTTGGGGATTAGGTCAATTTTAAAACTTACTGGCCATGGACAAGAGAGTTCTGTTATTGTGTAAGGTATAGAAGTAGAAGAGGTGTGAGACAGGTTTGGTTTGTTTTCTGATTCATTCTCTTAATGTTTAAAAAAAAATCAGCATTGGCTCCTACATATGCTCTGCAGCACTCATCCTAACATGATGATAAATGGCTTTTTCCCAGGTGACTCCTAATTCCATGTCTTCTTATCCAGCAAATGTGCTACCCTCCAACTAAAAATATATAAGCTCAGTCTTTTTGCACAATACACTAATAAATGCCACGTGGGCACTTGGATTCCTTCCACAATATGTGCCCTACTTTACAGGCAAGCCTGTCTCCATGTGGCTGTAAGCATGGACTCCATCCCATCCTTACATTGCCTCTGCTTTCTGACCTCCATTTTGTCTTCTTTTCACAGTTGTGCATCACATCAAGCGCCACAATATTGTTCTCAAAAGAGAACTGGGAGAAGGAGCCTTTGGGAAAGTCTTTCTGGCAGAATGCTATAACCTGTGTCCTGAGCAGGGCAAGATCTTGGTGGCAGTGAAGGTAAAATAATCTAGGGTTTCCATTATTAATTCATGGTTGCAACTAATGCTATTTTATTTGTAAATGATCGTGTTTGCCTATTCCATAATCCAGTGTAACTGTTCTGATACATGTGGAAGAGTTCACAAGGCTAATTAAGTGTTAAGAGAGGGCAGTATTTGATCTTATTGTGGATTCTAAAATAAGATCTGAATCTTATAAGAAAAGAGGGGGAACAGATTGTGTCACAAGGGGGCAAAATCTTTTATGATCTATCTAAATTACAACTAGTGAAAAGTAATGTCTAGGTCATTAAAAATACATGTGACGTGTGTGTCTAAAAAAAGTATTCTATTACTAGCTAAGTGCATAGGCTATGAGTGTAATTGCGGGCAAAGAACACCTTTCTTCTACAGGACTGTGACATTCTTCAAGTCAGCAACTGAAATTATCTATGGGTAATTGTCATCAATATAGCTGGCAGGAATATTAAAACAAACTTGTGGATAATACTGTCAAGTACTGTTAAATGCTGGCAGTATGGAAATACAAAAGTCATCATATGTCACACCTGGAGGAGTGATTCTTAATTATTTACAGCTCCAGTCAACTCTCCCAAAATAAAGTCCACAGGATGAGAAAAATACATGAAGACATGTTTGGAGTTTCAAGTATACAGACAAGTTGTCATATGTAGGTAGGGGGAGTGTGGGGGGAAGTGATTTGTTTGGTTATCCCAAAGGGCACAGAGTACATGCTATGCTGGGAATCTGCCAAGGATTAAGAAGATTTCCAGATTGATCTCAGAGCCTGGAGACCAAGCCTGCTTCACTGCACCAAGCCCTTTTGTTCCCCAGAATTCAAGAGCTGAGGTTGACTGTTGACCTCAGCTATGGATGTAGCTAGAAGACAATAACAGTAAAACTACACTTTCAGAGTTTGCAAAGTTTCCTGGGACAAAATCTCTTACCTCCATCTGTAGTGTTCTGCCAAAAACTGAACAAGATGACCAGCATTCAAAGTATCTCATTAAATGCAAGTGGAATAGATGTTTAGAATTTGGGCTGTGCCTAGGGATCAGAATAAATTTTATCTGACTGGTCACAATTAGGCGCCCATATGTACATTCTGTATGAAACCATACAGTAAAAGAAATGGGAGTAAATCATCTTTCTGAATTTGGTAACAAGAAATAGAGTTTTGGGCCTGACAGTGAGAGAACATGAAAGGAGGATAGACTTCTAGAGTGCTCCATCAAAAATAACAGGGTTTTGGATTTGCCAGGGTTACAAGCTTTATGATACATGGGAGTTGTTCAGTCACGTTGACTGGTGAGAAAAAATTAAGCCCTGAAGGGATATGGCATAGACAGGAGAAAGCAAGAGATCAGAGATGACAAAACTAGATCTGAATGAATTTTCTATTGTATTTTGGTGAAGCTACAGTGGAAATTGCCTTTCCTCTATCACTTTAGGGGACTACTTGATAAGAAAATAAAAGTATTTTTATTCATTTGCTCCCTTTGAAAGTCCTGACTGAGTGGAGCCTAGCACTTCTGCTGTTAAATGCTGCACTGCACTTTCTTCCTGCTAATCATTCTCTGTGTAACTCAAAAGGAAGAGCATTCAGCTTTTAAAGGTAGCAGTGCCTCCATGGATTTAGATGAAAAATATATCAGTTTTCCAGACAAGTTGTCATATGTCCCCCCCGCCCTCAAATCCACTCTTTAGAGTGTCCTTAATAAGGATGTTGAAGGCAGCTGTAGGAAGAATTACCACTGAGAACAGGTTATGCCCATTTTATGTTTTTTCATTGGCTCTTAAAGACATGACTCTGGCTGCTGTCAAAGAGCAAACTTTTGGTGAACTGAGCCACTGAATTGATTATTATGTAACTGAGGGGTTAATTGCCTAATGCTTCTCTCTTTTCCCATGGCACCAACACAGATCAGGTATCCTTCAGTCGCAGTGGAGGTCAAGGAATGGGACTTCACTGGAGTGCAGAGAACTATCCAGAGGACTGTGTCTGGACCCCAGTGCTGAGCACAATGTTTAGCAGTCTTAGTTTTAGTCTTAGAGGAGCAGACCTGGATGCCAGCAGCTCCTCCTGATACACAGCAAGGGCTTTAGAGAGCTTCAGCTAACATGGGCAAAACCAGAACTCCCATCACCATCAGAAATATGTACTTGATGAGGAGCAAGGGGTCGTTCCAGGGGGATTTCAGCAGCAAGGAGGCACAGTCTCACCTGCACAATGTCGGTCAGGATGGCTGCTGGTGCCTCATGGCTGGCTGTGCATGCCAGTTGCTGGACAACTGTGTGGTTCATTCCTGGCCCTGAGCATCCCTCCTTACAACTCAATATGTTTCCTTCTTTTCAGCCAGCTGGTATCTGAAATGCTGACATTGCTGTAGCAAATTATTGAGGAGCTAAGAGGCCCAGAAAAATCTGGGGAGAGAAAAAAGATCAGGCTTAGCATAAACAACCCAAAGAGCTTGAGCTTTTCCTTCTTGGGAGAGGAGAGAGACAATTTGTTTAAATTAGTTTTGATTATTTTAGGCTTTTTGAGGGCAGCACAGAGTGCTTAGAAATGCTTGCTATGGAACAAACCCTGCAAGCATGGGCATGGTACTAGCCTTCCCCTATGGGAGTTACCACATCACTTCAGCACACTATTTGCTGCTGCGACTTTTAGAGAATAGAAGGCAGAGGAAGGAAAAGTTACTCTTTTCTTGAGGAGCATTTTGCTGTGCCACTGTGTTTATTCAGGCCTGCTTCAGTGCTGCCTCCTCACAGGACTGTATCCTCAGGCATAGTCTCACAGTAGTTTAACCTGTCCAGAGCTGGAGGCGAGGCTGACTGACAAGGCATGGGTTACCAGCTGTCTCTGGCTCTCTTGGAAGGATGGAGGAGGATTCACCCTGTGCTGCTCAAGGGTTGAGCTCAGCTAGCAGACTGCTGTGTGCATGAGATCAAGAGCATTTCCTCAGCATCTGCAGGGGAAAACTAAAGGTTTCAAATCTCTGGATGTTCATTTCTGAGAAGCTCAAAACCGCCCCTTCATTTCTTGAGGAGGCATACCAGTCAGCTTTTGTATGCTGATGGGGAACAGTAGCAGTGATTTCATAGGAGAAGGCTGAAACAGTAGAGAGGTCGTATGTGGTTACCAAGTCCTGCTGATGTTGATGACAGTCACATCCCCCTGCTCTTGCTCTGGCTTGCCCATGAATGCATCTCTGTGGTGCCATGGTGGGGCAGAGAGCTGGCAGTTCACACTCTCTGCAGCGCACAAGTCTGCATAGACCAGATGATACATTGATACCTCGACAAGGACTCTGTGGAGGAGAGTAAGCAAGGGGAGGTGGTTTGACTGTCACAACGATTAACTTGGCAGATGTGGAGCTTCTGTAAGAGCCAAGGCCTCCTCTATTGCCTGAGGAAGCTCATCCCTCCTCCTTCACTGCTGGCCTGAGTGGCTGGAAACTACATGTTGTTGAAGCTCAGATCCTACTTGGGAAAACGTCCTGTCGACCTGTTAGAGTGCTTTGTGTGCAGAGCTTTGGTGTACTTGTCAGTAACGATAATAGTAATTAATATGTCTTTTTCTCTCTTTGTGCTCTTATGGTTTTATTTTGGTTTTATTTTTTTTCTCTTGTACTGAGACCAAGTTCAATGCATTAGTCGATGTCATTTCTATGTAAATTCTACATACTTATTAATTTTTTCACCTTCCAGTCTCCTCCTTGCTTGACTGTGCCAGCTCTCTCTCATGCATTGTGTCTATTTTGTGCACTGCATGAAATAATGAAAAGGACATTTTGCAATTGTGGGCGATAAAAATTCAAGTCATCCCTTGGTGAAACCCTGCCTGAGTTTTACCTGAATTTTAGACCTTTCTGAATTTTGATGTTTGACAGCAAATGCAGAATTGCCATGGCAACTGCTCTGTCATATGATAATTTTGCAGTTTCTGTGAGATAAAAAGCATCTTCTCAAGTATACAATATGCCATCCTCATAAGACAGAACTGTCAGCATTTTTACTGTCCTTACAGGGAACGAGCCTGCTGGAAAGAGGATCAGCCTCTGCTTCTTCCTGTCAGTTCTTTTCCAGGTTGCTATTATTTAAAAATGGTTTTAATATTATTTGTTTTTCTAATTCTGTTGTTGAGAGGAATTACAGTTCAGTCATTTTATACATGGAACTATCAGAGGAAACTCATTATTCCCTGTGATTTTATTAAATATAGCATAGACTGGAGTGCAGGTTGGTGCCTGTATCATGTTAAAGCATCATCCCAGAGCCTGGAAGTGTTGGAAGAAATTTCAATTCTAGTCCTCACTCGGTCCAGATATGATTGTGTGTAGACCATAGTGGGCAGCAAATTCAGGAGCTTTTCCCTGTGGATTTCAGGCTCTGTGGATTCTAGAGGCAAGAGAAATCACTAGTGCCACCACTGTCCTT
>JAWWMP010000093.1:33699428-33709590 GCA_035047865.1 Dendrocincla tyrannina | reverse complement strand
GGCCTAAAGGCATTTGATATTCATAAGTAGGTCCCTCAGAGAAAGGACAGTTGTGGCACTAGTGATTTCTCTTGCCTCTAGAATCCACAGAGCCTGAAATCCACAGGGAAAAGCTCCTGAATTTGGAAGACAGCTATCCAATCTGCCCTTCTCCTTGTTCACCCATCTGAATCTTATTATGGTAGCTGTTCATTTTTCAAGACCTGGGGTTGCAGTTTCACAAGCAAAGTGGGTGTTTTTTCTGACAGTCGTCTACTAGTCCCTTCTTCACACATGCACATATATAATACTAGAAAAGTGGAAAAAATCATCCCTGTGGAATAAAAAGCTTGAAAAATCATGACTCTTGCCGCTAAATCCTCAGTTTGTTGGTAGAATGATTACATAGTATCAACTTCTGTGTCTGCTCTGATGAGTGTGGTCCCATGCTCTGTATATTAGTTCAGGATGGAAAATAAACTGACTAGATGGCCAGGAAAATGCATCTTTAGTTAAAACATCATAACTACTTTTGTATCTTGTCTTCCATTGTATTAAGCCTAGGTATTGTTAAAATCCAGAGGTACAGAGCCCAGACTTGCCATCTATCTCTTGTGATTTTAAAAATAGTTTGAATTAGAATAGTGCAACCACTGTACTTCTTGAATGTGGAGTCTGTTAGTAGTTTATTATTGATTACAATTATTTCTCATTTAATTGGTGTCAGAACTTGTTTGGGTTTGTGTGTTACTTTTTTTGGTGCATGAAAGTGTTCCCTTGCTCATGAAATGTAGTTCTTAAGAAGAAATCTGAAACTGCCTATGTTTTCACAGTTAAATTAGTGTTATTATACAACATTTAAGCCTCCTATTTGATCCAGTGTTGATATATTTCTTTCAAAATTAAAGTATGCAAGAATTTAGAGCTAAATAAATAAAAAGGGGTGAAAAATTTGACACTCCACAATTCTGCTTTGCATCTGCTTTCCTTTCTATCACTTTAGGATTGATCCTCTAGTTACTTATACATATGCCTAATCTTAAGCATGTGAGTAGATTTACAGAATGTCAAAGGAGTTGCTAGCTGAAGTTTCAGGTTATAAGTTCTGATCCCAGGGACATAAGCTTGTGTAAATCTGCCTCATGCATAGCACACCATAAGGGTTAACATCAGCAATAGCTACATTAGGAATACTTAAAGAATGTATTTAAGTTACCACCAAGTATTTTAAACAGGCATAGTTTTATTTTAAAGCATTAACAAGAAAGGTAAATACCAACAGGAGACTAGGGATTGCATAAGTTAGATGCTGAAGGATACAAACCAGCTGCGGATGAGTATTTTTTTGGATGAGATCACTTTATTTGTTCTGTGTTTGGAAAACACTTGTCACAGCAAGCTCATGAGTATTCCTACATCCTCTTACAAGAAAAATTGTTGTTTGGGATAACATGTGGCAGGAGAATGAAAATTGTACTGCCATTATTCAATTGCACTTAAAGATCACATCTGCATTTCTAAAAGAGTTATTAAGAAAATACTTTGTCCATTCTCTGTGCTCTTGTGTGTCCTTATCTAACCCTTACAGTGCTGTCCCACATGTTCCGCACCTTCTGCAAACATCTGGCCTTCTTTACATTTTCATTTTCTTCACCAGACACTGAAAGATGCCAGTGACAATGCCCGCAAGGACTTCCACCGTGAGGCAGAGCTGCTCACTAACCTGCAACATGAGCACATTGTCAAGTTCTATGGTGTCTGTGTTGAGGGTGATCCTCTCATCATGGTCTTTGAGTATATGAAGCATGGAGACCTTAACAAATTCCTCAGGTAAATCCATGAACACATATTGTGCTGATGAGGCAAAAATGGGCAGAGAAGGTAGGTGTTACTGATACTTAATGCCAAGTTAACTACTACCACTGAAAAATAATGACATCTAGGAGTACAAATTGTGCAACTCAGGTTCTCTTACTGGGATGTGGGGCTTTGTTTCTTCACCTGTTTGGAAGTACCACTAAGCCTTTTGCTGCGTACCAAACAAAAGGAAACCGAAGAAATATTGTTTCCAATATATTCAGTGTAATCCTTATGTTTGGTTATAAGTCCTACAGTAGGAATCATTTCCTTACAGGCTTTCTGGTAGCACTTGAAAGATCTCACTCAACACCTATTGCTATCTGTAGGCATCTAGGAGGTTTTGAAGTCTAAACCCTCTTCTCTTCTCAGTGTTTTGGAAAGATTGACATACATTTGCAGCAAGAAAACTGTGAACCATGGAAGCTCCTGTGAATTGGAAAATACTACATCTTGGGGTCTGGGTAGGCCTTTATTTCATAAAGCTGTTAAGGAATGTGCATCGAAAATTGAAATTTGGCAGTAAAGAAGTCATAAATAAATAGATGGTACCTAAGATTCTAAATAATAAATAGCTTACGAACTAGGAAGTTGTGAACAGAAGCCTCATGTATATGCCATTTCCACTAGCTGCACTCATTGAGATAAAAATAAGCAGCTTTTGCTCCTAAGCTAAAAATACAAGGGACTGTTCTTTCAATGTCTTCTGTGTAATTTTCATCAAAAGATATCACAAAGACATTTCAACATACAGAAGTCTCTCCTGCTGAAGAGAACTAAGAGTACCACCATTTTGGAAAGATATGTGTAACAAAACTGTAAAACAATCAAATCTGATGTCCCTTTAAATGGGTTCATGTTTTCTGTCTGACTGGAATGACTCATGGTTGCTAGTGTCACCATTTATGCATTTTTGATAGCCTGTGTGAAATGAGTTTGCTGTCTTTCCAATCTCTGTTGAACAAATAGCCACATCATAAGAACAAATGACATCAACTAGCATGCTCCCTTATTGGCTGTGCTGATAGGTTTGGCCTGGAGACTGCAGTCTGAACTAGGAATGCAGAGCAAACACTTTTCCCAGAGATTGTCTCTCTGGCAGAGGGTTTAAGTATATTTAAGAATTCAGGGCATTTATATTTGCCTGTTTGGCTTCTGCTGTTAATCAGAAGACAGCTGCAGTTTCCCTAGATGCCATCCTAGTGTGTTTTCAGAATACCTGAATTTCCATTAGAAGAAGCCAGATTCTCAGCTGATCAGAAACAATTTCTTATTCCATAAGAAGTACTTATACTTTGATTCTTTTTGATTTGCCTTTTTTACCATATAACCCTGATCTGGAATTATTGCATAGAAAAGTTGTTCAGCAGACAATGTATTTCCTACTTTAGGCCTCCACTTCCTAAAAATTATTAATCAGCCCTTGTCTTTAGAACGTAAAATGATTATGCTGGGACAAGCTGTTAAACCTAGGCTCCGATTTGTCATTCCTCTCATATTTGCTGCAGTTTGTGCTGCAGACCAGAGATTCTTAGCAAATCATGCTTTAAGAGCCTGTATTTCTTACCCTGTAGCACCACCAAAGGCTATTGGGAAAAAATTGATCCAAAAGTTTAACCCAAATGAGCCTGGCTGCATGCAGTCAAAGGCTGTTTAGATCTAGGATTAAAGCCTCAAAGTCTTGCCTGCCCAGTCTTGTTCTGACTAGTGGAGTCTGATGTGGCTGCAGAGAATGTCAATGTTCCTGGCTGTTTCAGACACTGAGGATCGCTTCATTTATGGCTAGCACCAAGAGGACAAGAAAGGTGGATATAGTATTAGGAATAATCTAAAAGTTTCATTAGATATAGACCACGGTCTTAGCTAGCAACAGATGAAGAGTTCTCTAATTTATCTACTCAGAGCTTCATGTCTGAGAACAGAAATAAAAAAAAATCCATGCATGATGAAGGTATAATGTTTTTCAGTAGGAATTTGCCTGTGAGTTTTAGTTGGAGATTTCATATCCTCCCATTTATTCCTGCCACCAACCAAGACCAGGTGAATGGCTTCATGTACATACCCTGTGGTAGAGATCTGCTTTGCCTGCTACCAGATGCAGTCCCTGCCATGCTACACACCCTCCTTCATTTCTTTCTCATATCTGTCACTTTGATCATGAAATTTTTCCCTTGGGGCAATTTTAATATCATATTTCTAATAGGTAGTGTCAGATTTGATCTTACAGATTTGATTAATTTGCAACTCTTTTCCAAACTCCTGTGCCCTTCCCCTAGAGATGAATTAAGGCCTCACCTATGTTGATTAGGAAGGTGATTCCCTGAAACTTCCCTTTCTATGAAGGAAGGGCTTTGAGGGGAAATAAAAATCAGTTCTAAAGCATTTTTCAAAAACAAAAGTTGATGAGGGAAAAGGAGAGGTGGTCTCTTAGAAATAATAGTCTTCAGGAATGGAATAAAAAAGACTTCTGAAAACACAGGAAAATTGAATGAATGGAAAAGGATATTCAGAACATTATAACCTGTATCAAATGAGGAATGATGGATGACTTTGTTAATTGGATAAGGATTAGCTAGTAATTCTCAATGTAAAATGTTGTGCATATGAATGTTTATGTCTGTATCTTCATGACACTAGGATGTACATGCATACCAGAGCTAACATAGTTAAGATGGTTGAAGCATGTGCCCAGAACTTCACTGGGCTTGTCTAATGTAAAACATGTCTGGTTTTGCTGGAGTGCATAGAAGTATTCTCCTTAATCAATTGATTGTTACATTAAGGACTTGCTAGCTCTTGAAAAGCTTGTATTTCTGAAGCTGTTTTGTTTTTTTAAATAATGTCTGTTTTGTGGCCTCATCCTATCCTCAAGAATTTCCATCTCAGTCAGGATTCAGCCTTGGTGATGAAATAACCAAAAATTCTTGCCTGCTGTGCATCTGGATAGGAAATTAGAAGTATAAATCTAAAATTGCTGCCTTTGTTTCTCAGATCTCAGAAGGAAGTTAGCACCTTCTTATTTAAGAAAAGATGGAAGGGTCAATGTCCTGTCTTCCAGTAGAAATCAAGGAATGACAGTCATTGGAATAGTGATGCTATGTATGCCACTTCATTTCCTTTCCCTCAATTGTCTTTCACTGTTAGAGTAATAAGGTTTTCCTCATTTACCAAACAGGTGTATTTGTCAGCCTTTCTTTTGAAAAGATTACTGGAACAGAACAGAAGAAAGGTGGTAGCTTCTGACAGACGGGTATTATTGTGAATGCATATGCCTTATTTCCTGTTGTGTAAGGCTCTTCATACCACACGTCTTTAACACAATGAAGGAAAACAGTGAATGAAAAAAGCTGAGATACAATTTTTTCCCTATTTCCCCAAGAAATTTGTAGCTCTTTCGACCAAGTTGTGTAGGTTTAGGCTCACTAATGCCTTTCATCTTTCCATCTTAGAAGTGGCCTATCAGTTTATCTGCTTGTGTTTTGGTGCAGGGCACATGGACCAGATGCTGGACTGATGGCAGAAGGCAACCGTTCTGCTGAGCTGACCCAATCCCAGATGCTTCACATTGCCCAGCAGATTGCATCTGGTATGGTTTACCTGGCATCACAGCACTTTGTGCATCGGGACCTTGCTACCCGGAATTGTCTGGTTGGTGAAAACCTACTGGTGAAGATTGGGGATTTTGGGATGTCTAGAGATGTGTACAGCACAGACTACTATAGGGTAAGTGAACTGCTGTAATAGGAAATAACCTAGGTCTTTTTCAGTCTTCTTACTACATTGGTGTGAATAATTCTTTACATTGAACCATCTGTCAAGTAATTTAAAGGCCGGCACATGGAGTTTGAGTTCTGAGTTTAAAAGTTTTGGTCAATTTGGAGAGTTAATCAGGGTAAGATTGTCATGTCCTGTTGTTTATATATGTTTGCTTTAGGTTTTAATGATAAATCACAGAAAGGTCTTTTTTTCTAGGCAAAAATTTTGAATGTTTTTTTGGCTTTAGTGAAGAAGCAGCAGATGAAATGGAAGAGTTGGTAATTGAATTTGGCTCAACACTTTGAAGTGATTAAAATATGTTCTTAAATATTGCAAAGGCAAATAGAAATTTTAACTTGGAGGTTGTTTATAATGTTTCAGTTAACTAGAGGAAGTGTAAGTACTGGACAATAGCATGACCACTTATTTTACTCAAGGAGAGACTAGGTGAGAAATTGTTATACACTTAGCACCTGAAAGGCTGTCAATAAGCTTTTCCTGCCTTAAGCCAGGGCTTTAGTCCTACTTATTGTTGAAAAGTTTTGCAGAGGTTAAGAGTAGCCTGTTGTGGTTGTTCATTCTGGCTGGTTTTGCTAAACTTGTTTGCTGTAAAATGATGTTTGAAGTTCGCAAAAACCTTCTAGGATCACTGGGATAAACAGAACTGTGTGCATTAATTACTGTTGCTAGCATTGTCTTTATGCTATACAGCAAGTCTTGTAGGTGACAACATTTGCTGTTTGCTGTCACATTTGTAATTTCATGATTGGAACTGAAGCTGTCAGGTGTTTGTGGCTTGTGAAAGGCAATATGTGGCCAAGCTGTTAATTTACAAACCCTAGAGTTTATTCTGTAAGATAAACTAACTCATCATCTTTAAGTACATGTTCTGTATCTGCCTCTCGTGTGACTTGTTGCCAGTGAATTCCTTATGGAAAAAATGGAGGCCTCTTTCTTAGCCACTCAATTTGGGCTGCTCTGTTAGTAAAGGAGAATGTCACTTCAGCATCAGTGTTTGTAGGATGCCTGGAAAGAGACTGTCTCTACATCTGCCTGAGGCTGAAACAGGGCAAAGGAAGCTACACACAAGAATTATTGCTGAATGCTGATTCACTTAATAACTGAGAAATGTCTGCCTTGTTAATTGTCTTTTCTTTCAAAGACGAACTTAGTATTTAGTAAATATATATCCAGATTCCTCTTATATATTGTTATTTTGGAAAGTTGGCACTTTGAGTTATTTCATCAATGTAAAACAAGCCTGAGTGCACTTCAGAACTTAGAAAAAATACACAGGATGGTAATCACTGCCTCTGTGTTTGCAAGGACACCAGTGAGCACCAAGCACCAGGGTTTCTTGATTTTTCATCTGATTTTGATTATTGCATTTTTGCAATACTTGTTGGGACTGAATGCATCTCTGTTCTCTATTTCAGTGTTTACCTTGTTAGTTACACTTAAGAATGAATGTATATGCTGAACAGTAAGTGCTTGCAAAGATCTTTAGTCAGAGGCAGTATTTTTAAACATATGCTTTGCTTATTTTTAGGAAAAAATTAGTAGCTCCCTGCTGCATAAAAACCACCTATAATAAGGGATAGAATCTCAGTAGTCATCAGTTCTTTAGGGAGACAACTGAGGCCTGGCTCAGGCACATGATAATATACTGACTCTGGGCATCATCTTACCTGCGCATGTACCTCTTCATTTAATCTTTGGTTCTTATATATGAACACTCAAGCAAAGCTTTTATCCAGTGAAACACAGATTTAGAACAAGACCCATGACCTGGAGAAAGCAGGAGGTCACCAAAGGAAATTCTGGATAGCCCGGATAGTCCTTCAGTACATCTCAAGGAGTGTACTGTATTTCCCACTGTGTCTCATAGAGAATCACTTCTTTCCTTCTTCTCTCCATCATCACCACTTACTTTTGAGGTCAAGGAGGAGTTCTGTGTGGTCCATGGTGTAACAAAAGAGAAGAAAGAGGGAGTAGTGTGAAGAGGGTGCTATCATGGATGTGAGAGAGGGACCAAGTAAGGTGTGAAACGTAAGTGTAGAGAGGTGTTAGTAAAAGACACAAACATGAATGGAGAAAGAAGTAAACAAGTGTCAGAGGGGATAATGTGAAATAGCATGGCTCCATTGAAACTGATGGTGTAAGCTTGCAAGGAGATGGGTGGATACGAAACTTCGAGCTGGGTGTTACTTGTTCTACTCAGTAAGAAGGAAAAAAAGGTATCATTTCTTTGGCCCCTTATGTTCCAGTTGGCTTTTAACTCATGCAAAGAAGGGACAAAGCCACAGCCTGCCATGCCACCATATTTAACAGTTTTAGAAGTTGGAAGTTACAACTGAGCCTGTGAGGTTTTGGCTTGCCCTGCTTGGGCCATATCTGAACTAATCAGAGGCTGGCCATGAAACAGTCAAGGCAATGATGACTTCCCATATGGTTGCCTGAAAAATTATATCCATGGGAGGCCTAAGTCAGAAATAACACTGGAATGGCACTGACCTACCATACCCAATTGTTTATAGCAGGCTGTCTTTTTAGCTGCTCAGGGTTAGTCACATGTAGAGAAGCAATTCATCCCAAACCCTGACAGCTTTATCTGATGCTCGTTGGAAGGGTTTCCACAACTCCAAAAAGTTCTGCAATAAATGGTTTGACATTTATGTTTATGAATACATTGGAATTGTTTTTTTGGGCTCCTACCACCCAGTCATGATGTTAGATTTGCCCTATTTATAGCTTGCTTCTGTATGATAAGGATGATCCCATAAGGCATTGTGCACTGTTAGATTGTTAATGACATTAGGCATTGAATCAGCTCAGTTTTTGAGAGATGCTTCAGGGAAGGGGGAGAGAGAATTAAGCCTTGGGCTGGGAATGCATGTGATGTGTGGCCCTGATTTCACAAGCTTTCTTTTTAATCCCTGGTTCTTTTTTCCTTTCTTTTCCTTTCCGGCAGGAATCTCGTAGGTGGGGGAAGCCCTGATGTAACAGCCCAGTGTAACAGCAATAGTTTTCAATAGTCAGACCAGATGAGCCCGGGGACATAAAGAAACTGCAATGGCTTTTATTACCAGGAACTGCTGTCCACCCCAGGCCAAAGTAAAACAACTGTCAAGTATTTGGTTTGGTCTGTGTGCCAAACAGCTCCAGCGACACTATACTGCACTGCAGTCCTTCTAGCACAAAGGATCCTTTCACAAAGTTATTTACTTGCAAAGCTTTGGTCTCAGGTTCATTAGGGGCTTTTATTTGTTTTCTTAGTGACTGGTTTTTGTTGTTTGATTCCCAGCCCCCAAAGGTCGAAGTTTCCCATCTTTTCTTCAGATACCCAGGTAGTGCTTCAACGCAATATTGACACTGAATAATAACTAGTTTGTTATTATTTGTTCTTGCACTCAGAGATAATATATCAGATACTTTCAGGCTTCCAGTTCAGGTTTGCAAGTGGTTGCTTAGTACTTGGTCTTAAAATATTTTCTGCATTTCTTCATCATAAGCAAGAAGCTTAAAAAAAAAAGGGGGGGGACAGAAGAAAAGAAAACCAAGTTTTTCCAGTACTTGGAAAAACTTAACAGGGATATGCTTTAAATATCCAGCCTGGTCAGCCAACTACAGGCGTGAGCCAAGATTTTGGATGAAACTGTGATCTCACCAGACTAAGCAAGAGCTTTGCTATTAACTTCATTACGACCAGAATTTCACCCCTCCACATTTCTTTGTTTGTCCAGTGCAGGATAGGGACTCTGTTTCTGATTTAGATTTATGGAGCTCAGTTGTGTAATCCCTATTGTATAACTTACTTACTTGCTTTTATGCAACAGCACAGGCAACAGTGGAGAAAATAAGGACACCCTTCCTCTGCTTGTACTTATCACTCAAAACTCTGTCTAAAGACCGGGGCTATTAGCAAGGCTTCCATCTTCCTTTAGGGTCAATTTGCCCTAAACAACAGAGAGGTTCACAAATCACAGAATCAGAGAATATGCTGAGCTGGAAGGGACTGACAAGGATCATCAAGTCCAACAATTAACCCTACACAGGACCATCACCAAGAGTCACACCATGTGCCTGAGGGTATAGTCCAAACACTTCTTGAACTCTGACAGGCTTGGTGCTGTGACCACTTCCCTGTGGAGCCTGTGCCAGTGCCCAACCACACTAGGGGTGAAGAACTTCCTCCTAACATTCAACCTAAACTTCCCCTGACACAACTCCAGACTATCCCCTCAAATCTTGTCACTGGTCACCATAAAGAAGAGATCAGTGTCTGCCCCTCCTCTTCCCTCATAAGGAAGTTGTAACTGCAATGAAGTCTCCCCTCAGTCTCCTCTTCTCCAGACTGAACAGACCAAGTGCCCTCAGCTGCTTCTCACAAGGCTTTCCCTCAAGGCCCTTCACCATCTTCGTTGCCCTCCTTTGGATACTCTCTAAGAGCTGAATATCTTTCCTATATTGCAGTGCCCCAAACTGCACCCAATATTCAAGGTGAGGCTGCCCCAGTGCAGAGCAGAGCGGGACAACCCCCTCCCTCAGCCGGCTGGTGATGCTTTGCCTG
>JAWWMP010000093.1:33649400-33660431 GCA_035047865.1 Dendrocincla tyrannina | reverse complement strand
CCAAAATATGAAGAAAAAAAAAAAAAAAAAAAAAAAAAGGCTACATGTTGCAGGGAAAACACTGTGAAATTCACAATGGTAACCAAGTGACTATTTTGCCATCTTTTAAACATATGTCTCAGGAGCAGAAATGGGAAATGATGGGTGTGTTATTTTTCTGTCTATGCATTCTGGACAAGGTCTGTGGGGATTTTTTGTTTGCTTGTACAAGGTTCTGAGTAATGACCGGCTGATGTTTTATAAACACTGAATACTTCAAGCAAGGATTATAGAAGCTGCTAGTAGTGAGGCCGTTGATTGGAATATGTGAGAAAACAAAGAAAAAAATCAAATCTTTCCAGAGGCCTATTTCTTGCAGCTGATATGTATCTTTCTATAACTTAAAGCAAAGCAGCTAAGAATGTTTTATATACAAATAATTTAATTCATTGATGTTTAATTGAATCACCCATAGAGAGAGAATCAATTAATTATGAAATATTTGTCCCAGCCCTGCTCTCCACCTATACTTTATGTACATATATTTCTAGATATCACTCTCTTTGTCACTTAAGGTAAAGAGGAAGATATCTACATACAAATATAGATCTCTATATTGTCACCAAACTGTGACCTGGCGTGTAGAGCTATCTTTCTCCTTTCTTTTTTCCTTTTCTTTTATTTAGTGTGATGTCTCTGTGGAAATATTTAGTGGTTCTTGTTTTGCAGTTTGTTACAAGTAGTCATTGCTTTAAAACGTTCACTGCATCTTGGGTGATTTCAAAGTGATGCCTAGGTATCAGTGTCAAAAGTTTTGTTTGTGAATCATGTGATCAGCTTCTCTCAACATGACATGAAAAGTCTCTTGTATTACAGTGTATTTAATAAAAATGATGTCTTACAATAAACAATGTCATCCAAAAGAAAGATAAAATGGTTACTTTAAAACACTGAAAATTTCTTGAAGTGTTGTGTGCTATTTTCTCATTTGAATGCCTTTTTTTAAGGCCATTCTTTTTAAAAAGGATGAAATTAAGGAAAAAATTGATATGCTTATAAACATTGCATGTTTGCCTTCTAAAACTGTCAAGAAAATGAAGGTCACTAACTTGTAGTTCACGAAAGAGGAGACCCCTAGTAACAAGACAAAGGAATAGTCAATCTGATGGCAGACTCATTTTTTTTAGTCTTTGTTTTCCACGTGAAGATTCTATTTGAGTGCTTATTCATTTGGGCAGCTGGCAATAAATCCCAGTTTACCTTCTAGAAGAAGCAGGCCTTCAGGTATTTTCTGACTCCTAAAAGTGTCTCTCGAACCACAGCCATGTTAAAAATGTAGTTTGTTCTTTTTAATTTGTGTCAGTCTAGAATGAATGTATTGTGAACAAATATAGCATTAAGTTCTTAGAGAACATAATTTAGATTCATAATGTGGAGTGTTTAGACATCCATAGAAAGGTTCAACAACTTGATTAAAGATCCCTCCACAAGCTGCTGATCTAAACTAGGCCCTTCAAGGTCAGAATAATACAATATAAGAGCTACTTTATGAATGCATATGCTTCCTTCTGTCAAGAGACCTCTCCAAGATAGACCTCACTATAAGCACTCAAAAAGTCAAAGGAAAATAAACCACTGAGAAGAAGCCTCAGCAAAAAATGTTCAAAACTGAAAATATGGTTGAACCGCACTAAAATATATGTTGGCTGTTCATATTCATATTAGACATGCCTTATCTGCTTTCATGGTAAAATCTGGATGCCCTCTGGACTCAATGAATTGTTGCCATACTAATATGAAACACCTTGCTGCAGGCAACTGGTTGCAATGAAATATGTTTGTCAGCAGCAAGAGCTTCAGAAACCTCCAGCACTGAGCCTGTGTGTGCATCACCCAGCAGTCCCAGGAGCATGGGCACAACAGTTGCACACCCTCCCTACCATTCCCTTTCCCTGCAGATTTTTAAGGGTAAGGGCATGTAGCTGCAGCAGGGATGGGAAATTGCCACTTGTCATGGCTGCTTTGTGCCACAAGACACAAAGCCACGTGACCCAGCAGGACCCATGGATCCTCTCAGCAGTAAACTCAGAATTTTTGCAGCATTGCAACAGGGCAGGTAGGTAACTCTCCTGTGCAGCCCTCTCAATACTCCAATTTGAGTTTCCCCAGCAGCCATCCTGCCTACCCACAGAGTCCCACAGCTCCCACATGGGCCCTTGGGCAGGCAAAGGGTGTTGATACACAGACACCCTTCTCATCTCTGGTAGAGGGAGGAATGTTTTGTGTGTTCTGCCTTTCCCACCTGGGTGTGTGTGTGGCCCTGCAGTGTGCACAGAGTAGAGTTTCAGTTTAAAAGCAATAACTGATGCCATTTTTATTGCCTTCTGTTCCCTAAAACTGTAAGGGTAAGGGTGTAGTTCAGGTGGCACACGAGGCTTGGGGAAGACTAATGAGGCTGATAAGTTTCCTAATGCACCCAAAACATGTCAGACTTGGTATCCTATGTTTAAGGTCACTTGTGCTCAGCTCAGCAATAGCCTTCAGCATCCAAAGACCTGTCAGCTTACCTGTGCCTGCCCCCTGCATAAAATCTGTGGACAGTTGTGAAGCACCAAACAGGTCAGCAAGCAATATGCAACACAAATCCTGCACCTGCTTCTGCTGTGTCTCAACAAACTTCCACAATGTATTTCATGATATAGAAGTCTTTGTGTTAAATACTTCATATAACTGGACAATCATCTTGATCACTGGACAATCATCTTGATCAATGTATTACTTTAATAGTGATTCACAGTGCCTATTGATTACTCCCATTAGTATTTTTAATGGCTATAAAATTTTGGTTTTAAACAGCGAGAAAATTTATATTATGAAAAAGACTTAAGGCCTTATAAAGGAGAAAAAAACCCAAACCAACAAACTCTTGGATGTACTTAGGACAGGGTTGGGTAGGTTCTACTAAACTGGCTCACAGGTTTGCTTACCAAAGCAGCTTATTAGTATTTGTCATAAACCATTGGTTCTGGGCAAGACTTCATGCGAAAAAGAAAAATATTTGAAGTAATCACCTGAAGAAATACCCAATTCATTTCTATGCTAAGAGCCCTATGCTTCAACCTCTTGAGCAAGGACTCATCTGGATAAGAGTTCCTTCAGCAACTCATGCCTTTTGAGAGCTGAAGATTTTAGGGATTGGATCTATTTTTATCAGGGACGCAATGAAGAGTCTTAATAAAAAAGACCATAAGAAGAACAACAGTGAAGTGGAAAGACAATTACTTTCTTGAACAGATAATCACATCATGCAAATAAATGTACTATCACAGGTTATAACAATTTCAGCTGAAACTCAGCCTAGACCACAGATTAATAAGAATGCTCAGAACAGAAAAGCTTGTGCTCCTTCTGGCTGGAATTTGTATTAAATTTAATACAAGGGAAGTAAAGATGAATGGGAAAGATCAGAGAGTAAGTGAGCAAAACATTGTTTAAAATGTGCTGTAAATATTAGGTAGCTTTGCTGTCCCAGTGTCTGACAAATAAAACAGGTACTTGGCAAATTATTTACACATATTTTGGGCATTTCTGATATGAAAGATGTTTCTAGGCTTAGCAGTTTTTTGTTATGATACAGTGACTGCTGGTTGCATGGAGGGTCCAGATCTGCCACCCTATTATCCTGATTTTTGTTTTTTTCTTCTGAAACAGTTCATTTAAATACATAAAAAGTGGTACTGCTGTTTAGTGTGTTACAGCATGAACAGAGCCAACTTCAGTGTTCATTACCTAAGTTCTGCAGCTAGCCCAGTTAGAAACTGCTGAGAATGACTAAGTAATCTATTAGGAATTAGCAGAAAATGGGAATATTTATTGACACAGGTAACTCCTAGGGTAGGCTCCTGCTCAGGGTAATCCAAGTCACTCTTCAGAAGGTTGAGGCTGCAGCAGTAATGACAAGACATTTATCACCTTCACAGTCTGAAACCAATTTACAACTGATTTATGATAGCTGATCAAAAAGGGGGGGAAAATGCTCTCTCCAGCTCTTTTCTGTTGACCTTCCAGCCAATGCTACTGTCCCTGGACCTGGGTAACATTTAAATTGAAGCTCTTTTCTTCCCCAGCATGCATTGCTGGGTCAGAACTTTCCAATCTGTTAGAGGTGTTCAACTTCACCCTTGAAGCGGATGGTTCCTTGCCAGTTGTTTTTGCACATGTAAGTGTCCTCTAATTTCTGTGCCCTGCAGAGACAGCAGATGCTTTCTGTGTGCATGAAGGTGGGTGAACAGTATGTTTATTCCAGAATGCAACAGAAAAGAGAAAAGAATATGTAAGTGTGAGCCATCCCAGTCTACAAAGCTGACAGAAGCTGAACTTGTGGTCTCAAGCCCCTAAACAGTGCCAAGAGCCTGTGGTATCAGCTGAGGAGCAACAGAATGAGAATGTCTGTTATCCTCCAACAGAGATGTTTCCACCTTCAATCATGGCCTGAAGTACATAAGGGATAGACCAGCTGCAGCATTGGTGTCCCACAGGAGAGAGCACAGCCTTAGTCCCCACTCTCCTGTGACTTCCAGGTACTGTCCTGGAAGTTGCTGTCCTCAAGTGCCTGAACTGATTTGGCTTCTGCATGTCCACATCCTGACAGAGATGATGATTCCCTTTCACTGGCAAACACTAAGTCTAGTGCTGACAATAGGTCTCTGTCCTTCTGCAGTGAATTGGCACAGTCCTGTGGGATGCTTGTGGAAGTGATTGTGGTGTATCTCCAGCATGAGCAGGGTATATGTAGCTGGTCAGCCTGAAGCCTCTAATCCTCCTTGGCTCTTTCCTGTGACCTCTGTATCATGCCAGATGGACACTGTAGAGATGGAAGGAGGGACACTTTCACTGAGGCAAGCAAAGGGCTGAGCATACAATGATCTTGAGTTTAGGTGAGTGGGAAAAGATGCCAATCACTGTGATGAGAATGACTTGTCACACTGTGCACACAGCAGCCCACACTCCCATATTCATATGCTGCCATGGCATCAGAGCACCCAGCCAGCAATGAGGTGGCTGTGAGGGTTGTAGTGCTGCCTTAACGTGCATAGGCTGGTGCTTGTTACAAAGGGTGCATCTCTTCAGGAGTACACCCTCTGTTATGGATGGACCTGCTGACTGGGAGCTGCCACTCATTGCCACTTGGGCAGCCTGATGTTGTTTGTTGGGCAGAAGGCTGATGACTGGTCTTGTCCCTGTATCTTGGTCTTGGCCATTTTTTTGAGTGTCTCGTGTGGCTACTTACCTTACCTCCAGCTGGAGGTCTGCTAGCACAGAACTGGATGACTTCCGGCCCTGCATCAGGAGGGAGCAGCTCTCTGGCCTCGCCCTCTTTCTTCAAGACATCGTCTAGCTTCTCCCTGGCGTGGCAACTGATAAATTACTCAGTAGTGTAGCTCTGTAGTTTTAATGATCTTGATACTGAAACATCAAAACACCTGTCCTGGTTTAATTGCATGAATTTAATCTATTCACAAAGGGAGGACTGATACAGGTTGTCCCAGGGACCAATCAGTCCTTGAAGATTTAAGCAGGCACGTCATCTTACACTCTCTCATCCCAGTGACCCCCTGGATGGCAGTAACAGTATTTGTGTCTGTGTGGGACACACCACCACTGTGGTGGGAATGCCTGCTCAGCCTTGTGTGTTCCTGTAACTCTTGCTGTGGCTGGTTTTAAAAGCCAGCACACTAGTGCATAGACAAATCCACTGCCAAGGCCATGGCAGCATAGTGCCAGGTGGGCAGAGGTGCAGCCCTGTGCTCCTCATGCAAGCCACTGCTTTTGCTGCAGCTGATGGCTGTTTCTAAAACTGGCTTTTATTTGTTGTGCGATTTTTTTTCCAGCACTTGAGTTAGACTGTTAAGAGCACTGTTGATATTTCCAGCTTCTATAATGAACATTTCAAGAAAAATCACAGCAAGGAACAGCAAGCCTTTAGGAGACAAAGTAAGACAAACATATGGATCTGATATCCCCTGCTCTCCTCTCCCCCCTCTTCCCAGAATGTGGGAGTTTTGGTGCAGGGTCTGTCTTCAAGTTCCTCTGAGCTGTTACACAAGAAAGTGTCTGCAAACAATCCATTATAAACTTAGGTCATCTCTTTCCACTTTTGGGTTGGGGCTTTTTTGGTTTGGGGTGTTTGTTTTTTTTTTTGTTTGTTTTTTTGGGGTGGGGAGTTGTTTGGTTTTGGGGGGGTTGTTTTTTGTTTGCTGTTGTTGGGTTTGTTTTTATTTGGGTTTTTTCCCCCACTGCTTTGTGATTTGGGGAATTATATGGACAAATTTCACTAGCATCAGTTGTTTTTAGCAACCCAGAATATAAAGAGGCTTGGATGAAGGAAAGCAGGTGGAGACTAGACACAGTGTCTTCAATACCATAGAGGCCACTAAATAAATATGCACTTTACTTGGTTGAAATAACACATGTTGGCAGTATTTGTTGGGGTTTTTTTTGTAGTGTGAGACTAATCACTCCGGAAAGAGCTAGGGAATCCACAAGCTGTTACGGGGTGCTGTTGGCTCATCTTGTGTTGTACAACATCACAGATTTCCATGGAAGGCAACCATGAAATGATCAGTGAAGTTTGCAATATAAAACTGATAGTGCAAGTTACACCATTTTCCCAAGCTGTGCAAAATTCTATTGCACTATCATATACATTGCTTAGTGGTTATTTTTAGACTGGATTTGCTGCTAAAAACCTATGTGAATGTGACTCAGGGCAGGGTCCAAAAGTGGCTTTCCCAAGCTGGAATTGCACATGAAGCAAATTTGACTGCCAGCTCTTTTTAGACAAAGGCAACATTCTCCTTAGAAAGGCAGAAATACAACCAATGAACATGATAATTCTTGATTTCAAGTCTGTGACATAAATATGCCAACCTAAGTCTCAGCACAATTAGCAGCACACAGCTGCAAAACTGGTGGCAGTGGAGATTATAAAACCCAAAGAAGTGAAGGCTGTGCTGTGAGCAATGGGGATGTCTTCTTGGATCCTGTCCAGGGATCAAACCCTGCTGTTGTTTTGCCTTCCAGAGGTCAAACTCCAGTGTTCTCCACAGAATGAGTGTGACACCAAAAGACTTGGGAGGGGATTAGATAACCTCATGCCAGACTAAGAAATCAAACCAGGGCCAGCCTGAAAATCCCTAAAACTGACAGTCTCTAGCAGTAGCTTGAAATGGTAAAAAAGCTGTTCGACATGAAGTGAGAACAACAGTAATATTGAAAGACATAAAAGTGCACCTGGTATTACATTCATCTTTCTGGCTATTTGTTTTCCTGCCATGTTACTGATGGCAATGAGCAGCACTGTCAGATCAAGGTAACCTTTCCATGCTGTAATCATGCTCTTTAAAACACAGCAGTGATTAAATCTATGCGGGCAGCCAGCATCTTGGAAACTCATGAAGCACAGATTTGTTGTGTTCTACCTTAAAAAGACACCTCCAACTGTCACCTTGCCTCCATTCTCACCCTGCAGTGGCTGATGCGCTGATGAGCAGGACACTCAAGAGGAGACATACACATCAGATTGTTTTCAGTGGTGCTTAGCATGAAGTTAATACTGAACACATTTGTCTCACTGGTTACCCTAAGTTGAGTTTCCATATCTTCCAATTCTGGGCTAACTAAAGCCTTTGCAAAGAGAGATGAGTTACCATGGTACGGCCTCTTAAATAGCACAAATTCAACACACATCAGTATCTGTAAAATAAATACAATAGAGTACTACTTATAATGCATTATTTTGCATTTGTTGGGTGGCAATTTCTGCAGAGGGCTGCAACTAATTCTTATTCATTCAATTAATGGAAAGTAATTCTTCATATGGGAAATGCTCCGTACTTGGGAAGGAATGAAACATCACAGCTGAATGATTAAAAACACAGAGCTCTGTCTTGTTAAAATAGTGCTGCTAATGACATTGCTCTTCATGGAGAAGGTGATTTAGCCATACTGATAAGGCCCATACTTTCAGACAAGTGCAGACTTTTAAGAGTTCTAACAAGGCTGGGTTTTATTTTGCAGGAGATCACGGTTGGTATTTCCCGGTTGCTGCAAGACCTCAGTAGATCAGGTCACATGGCCAAAAGCCAGGAAGAGGGAGTTCAGCCATGTTCCCTTCCCTGAGATGGGAGGTATTAAAAGGCGACTAGAAAACTAGCCTTATTCACTCAGCTGTGAGACCAAGGCTGAGACGTTATGCATTTCACACCAAGGCATGGGGCCTCCTGGTTTGGGCTGTACGTGTCATAGCTGAGCCAGGCCACAAGGAAGAGCTCACAGAAAATGTCCATCTTTGTGCATCTCCTAGGTCAGGAGAATAAGTGTTTGGCCTCAGAGGAAGATACATGACTGTAGCGCTAAATGTCTTTTCCAGAAGATACTGTTACCAAGAAGGCAGTTAGTTTTCACTATGGAAGCTTTCCTACCTGGAATGAGGCATCTTTCCCAGACACAGTTTGAAGATGTTTCCCTACATGCATTCCACAGGTTACTCCCCAGGCACAAGAGAGATAACACTCACAGATATGGTGCAAGGCCTTGGCAGCCCATGGGGCAGCTGAGGGGCAGGGAAATTGTGATAAAGCCCAAGGATCTAATGGCCTTTTTGCCTTTTCTCTGAGGCCCAGAGCTGCCCATACAGTGCTGTTAGGAGCTATGAATTTTCAGTGTTCTAACCTCTGAAATAAACATTTTGCACCCTTTCTGCTGCTTGCCATTCTTTGGGGAAATAGCTGCAAATATTTTGCTCTACAATGGCCCTGTGCAGATTTTTCCAGCCTTGTTACTATGTGCTGGGAAGCCCTTGCATCCCACTCAATTGCCTCTGACATGCTGAAACTTTCACTATAGAAGTACACAGTTCAAGTTCTTCTATTGTTTTGCTTAATTGAACATTATGGTTTTTTTTTCTTTTCTTTTAAAGAAGACTGTGTATCATGCTTTGGCACTTGTAGAGATCCTGATAAACTGATTTTCTGGTTCAGTGGTTTTCTGCTCTAGGTGACTCAGAGCAGAGGAAGAAAGGTCTGTATTGAATATCTATTGGGAAATTTTTTTCCTCTCTCTAGCAATAAGTGGTAAAATTTGATGCAATCAATGAGACTTGCAAGAGATAAATTTATATTCAGATGCTCCAATGCCAGTCTGAATGATTTGGTTGAATGAGCATGTGGATGTTGTTCAACAAATTTTCTATTCATTTCCTCCTTCCTCATTTAAGTATCTGCTGTGCTGAGCTAACACACACATATAAACTTGACATCCTGAAGACAGGATGATTTTCCTGACAGTACATCTGAACCCAATTCTATTTGTTACATGCACATCAGCATTTACTATTGCATATGGTGCCACTGAACAAGCTCAGAGAGCCAGTACTGTAAGGACTCTGCCTCTTGCATCTTCACTGATGTCTGCCACAGCAGTATGCTCAGGAAAGCCTTCTCACATGCTTATTCCTCACATTATTATAACAGTTCATGCAGTTAGGACCAGAGTTTGGTAGTTATATTCCAATAAAAACACTTATAAAAAGTATTTTAGATAAATTAAGGTGTGAAAAAGTATCAGTATCAGTGATACTGTTAAATATTGCCTTTAATTTGCTGTTGCTAAAAAATGCATTATTTTGGAGAAAAATAATGTCACTTCTTTGCAGCTGTATAACAGAGACAAAACCCAACCAACCAACCAACAAAAAAAAAAAAAATCTACAAGAAATATAGCAAAACATAGCCATGCTCTAGGAACAAACAATACACAGTTAAACAAAACAGAAGTGAATTGTTTCAACTGTATGCACAGAAGTGGAAATAGAAGAACTCATGCAGTCTTTCTAACACTTCATAACATGAAAGTTTATAGTATGTATTTAGTCTTCAAGAAAAGCAAACCATCCTTATGGTTAGGTGGCCAACAGGACTTGCAGCTGGCCAGAAATGTGGGGGACAATAAAAAGAGTTTTTCAAATACATTAATGGCAAGAGGCAGTTTAGAAATATTATTGGCCTGTTACAGGATAGAGATGGTCACCTCACAAACAGGGACAGAGACAAGGCAGGGGTGTTTAGTGCTTTCTTTTTCTCTGTCTTCAACATGGATGATGGACCAAGGGGGTCTCTGTGTCCTGAGCTGGAAGGCCATGAATGTGAGAATGGTCACCTCCCAGTCAGCACTGAACTTGTGCAGGATCTGCTGCTGCAGATGGATCCCTACAAATCTATGAGGTGTGTTGGGATTCATCCCAGAATCCTCAGAGAGCTACCTGACATCATCATACAAACTCTCTCAATGATTTTTTAGGCATCTTGGGAATCTGTCAGATGTCCCAGCTGACTGAAAACTGGCAAATATTGTCCTAGTTTTCAAGAAGGGCCCTGGAAACTACAGGCCTGTCAGTCTCATTTCCATGCCAGGTAAAGGTATGGAGAAGATTATTCTGGGAGGTATTGAAAGACACCTGAAAGACAAAGCTGTCCCTGGTCACAGCCAGCACAGCCTCATGAGAGGAAAGTCCTGCTTATCAAACCTGATTTCCTTCTATGGCAAGAAGGAAATCACTTTAAAAAGGGAAGCCAGTGATGTAATCCTTTTGGATTTCAGTAAAGCTTTCAACACTCTCTCACAGGATCCTTCTGGATCCTTTTGTCTTGTCCAGCACAAAGCTGGATAAACACATCATATGGTGGATGAGCAATTGGCTCATGGGTCAAGCACAAAGGGTGATAGTGAATGGGATGACATCAGACTGGTTATCCGTCACTAGTGGGTTCCACATCTTCACAAATTACTTGAACATAGGACTGGAAGGGATACTGAGCAAGTTTGCAGATGACACAAAACTGGGAGGAGCTGTTGACCCCCTCAAAGGCTGGGAGACCCTGCAGAGAGACCTTAACAGATCAGAGGACTGGGCAATCACCAACCATATAAAGTTCAACAAAGGAAAGTGCCGGATTCTGCAGCTGGGGTGGGGCAGCCACGTATGTATGTACA
>JAWWMP010000093.1:33419225-33430448 GCA_035047865.1 Dendrocincla tyrannina | reverse complement strand
AAAAAAGTGCTTATTTGAGACTAATAGGTTGGAACACAGAAGCACACTGTTAAATTAAAACCTGTTAAAAATGTGTGCAAGGATGTCACCAAGCAGTTATTCTATAGAATCAAAGCACATTTTCAGGTTTTATACATAAGAGCATTTCAGAGCAAATAGACTTTTCAGAATTTAAGTGTGACACATAAAATAACCTCTTTATAATAAAAGACTGATGCAACAGTTCTGATGAATCTTATGTAACCAGAAGTGAGGCACTATATCCCTTCTTCTGTAGTCGAGTCTTTCTTTGATCTGGTTCTTCCACAAGCTTTTATACCCTGGCTGCAATTTCAATATTTATTAGCCTGTATCATGTGTATTTTCATTAGCTTGTGGGGGATATATCTTACCTGTTTTTTTGGATGTGGTCTAGTAAAGAACAACTTTTCAATTAATGTCAGTTTATTATGTTAGGTGATCTTTAAAAATTGCTATGTCATTGTGAGAGGTATAGAAACAAGTGTGCATAGATTTAGTAATGGGATATTTAGCTCAGGAGTGTTCTTCAGCTTTAAAAACAGGCTAATAGTTTGCTTCTAATTTCAGCCATCTATTTTCCTAATAACTTGTTGAGAGATCCTCAGCTCCCTGAAAAACATGATCTCTAAAGATCAATACTAATGTTCACATACCTTATTGTCTGTAGTCAGAATTCAGTGTACCCAGTTTGTCATCATATGTTTATACATTAGTTTGTGAAGATTATTATGTATAAAATAATTACCTTTGGAACATTATGGTTTTTTATTTGTGTTCTTAGTTTTGGTCTCTTTGAAGCCATGTCTGCCATTGAGATGATGGATCCCAAGATGGATGCTGGTATGATTGGAAACCAAGTTAACAGGAAGGTTCTTAACTTTGAGCAAGCTATTAAGGTTTGTATGAATTTCCTGGTTTTGTTAACACTGTCTATAAAAGTGTGATACAGTTTTATCAAATTACAGTTAAGCACAATTCAAGATAATTAAAGTTTTCAATGTGTACTTGGATTTGTTTTTCTTTTTTTATTTTGGATAGTTAAGTAAGAAATAGCTTATGATGTTTACTTGTTTTTTACTTTTGTTACCTGCATTTTCACAATGATACTAACTCTTCAGTGAAAAGTACTGTGAAATTATTGGGTATTGATACCTCAAGTAAATATATTTTAGAAATGGTTTTGCAAGTCACCCTGTGCTTCCCCAAAACGTGTCTCTTATGGGAAGATGTATTGGTTAGCTGCCATTTAACCTAAACGGAAGCCAGGTTCCTTACAAAATCAAGAAATTAACATTTATGATACTCTCAGTTTATTAGCATTGAACTGAAGCTGGCTAATTTAACAACATTGACAGTAATGATTACATTTTGATTTATGATGAAGATAAATTTGTTTAGGGAGACAGGAAGACTTTTTGTTATTTTGGAAAAAATAATGCATTCAGAGGCAAATGTATTTTTTATGGTGAGGTTTGTTTCAAATGGACTAAGAGAACTCTGCAAAATATTGGCTTAATTGCATAGAATATATGCAGAATTGCACACATTGGACAAATAAAATGATCAGAGTAGAGCTGCCACCTTTTTAGTCCTGACCTTGAAGGCAGTAAAACTGTGGAAGTATCTGCAGTTTAAAAGGCAGCTTTCAAATAATTGGTCCTGCTTATTATGTTCAATCTTTATTATGGTTATACCTGCTGATTTTAGTGTTGACAGTTAACAGGTTTTAAACTTTTATTGTCTACTCATGAATCAAAACTGTTACTTTTAGTATTCTCTTTGATTTGCTTTGTGTTTGGTCAGTGTTCAACACAATGGGAAGGCAGAGCTTTACAAAGTTTAAGATACATTGTGAAGCTGATCAGTAATGGCATACAATTACTAGTGGCATACACTAGTGGCATACATAGTGAAGACTTCAGCAAATTTTAATTTTTGACTGTACTAATAAGTTGTATTTTGCCTATATGCTTGCATAGTGTTTAGGGGTTATTTTTCTTGTTTTCTAAGGATGGCACCATTAAAATAAAGGATCTCACTTCGCCTGAGCTGGTAGGAATAATGGACACATGTTTTTGCTGTTTGGTAAGCATTTCTCTGTTCTTAAAGTTAGATCGTTTGGCTTAGAAAATAGCATGCATTAGAAATAGAAATTAGAAATAGAATCAGAAATAGAAAATACATTTGGCTTAGAAAATACAGATAACTGGTAGCATTTCAAATTATTTAAAAAGGTTTTATGGTTTCTGGTTTTATGAATATTTATCTGATTGCTTGCTGTGTATTGATGTTTGACAGTGTTGGAAGCTGAGTGTGCAGTAACCTGTAGCACTCTGTTGCTCCTTTCTATACAGCCAGAATTGACTGAGCTTGCGGGGGCATTTTGAAGAAAGAATAAATCCATTTAGAAAAATTAGGTATCACTTACTTGGTAATTGTGATTTTTTTTTCTATGTATATGCTTTAATTTCCTCAGTAAATGATACTAATTTTCAGTTATTCTTTAAAATTCCATAAATAACAGTGTTTTTTAAAACATTTCAAATCAGTTTAGTCTAAAAGATACGTAAAGTTTACTGTATATCTGATATGGTCTAACATAACTTATCTTCTGCCCCTGGCCCCCAAAAGCTGACTTTTTTTGTAAAGGGACATCAGTCATATTAAAAGTATGGTCCTACTTTGTTCTGTGCTATTTCAAGATAGAAATTTAAATTTAAGTTACTGAAGCTTTCCCTGTAGCTGAAAACAACGGGGAAGTAGAGAGAGGGGATTGTGAAAAGAAGTTCTTAAGTCACAGAAGAAAAAGAACATGCAGAATATTAGTGAGTTGTTTCGTTGCCACTTGCATTTTTCATTCAGTATTTGTAAAGGAAAAGCTTGCAAATCTGATGGTCTCTTAACTTACTGTCATGTCTAGGTCACAGAGAATAGAACTGAACTTTATAGAAGGGGTTTATCCAACACCGGAATTTTAGGCTTGTTACAGGCTTTAGTAACTTACTGTCTGTCACAGCCAGCAGATGGACAAAGGTTGAAACACCTTCACTTGCCCTTTTTCAGTAGATGGAAGGTTGCCATGATAAGAAGTTCCTTAATGGGTCTTGGAAGCACAGTGCAATGAAAAAAGAATGAATCTATAAAAACAAGAACTTGAAAAAGAATGGATCTATAAAAGCAAGGACTTGACTGTCACAAGTAAAATGTTTAATTTTCTTTTCTCTAGATAACATGGTTAGAAGGACATTCCTTGGCACAGACAGTATTCACTTGCCTTTATATTCATAATCCAGACTTCATAGAAGATCCTGCTATGAAGGCTTTTGCTCTTGGGATCCTAAAAATCTGTGATATTGCCAGAGAAAAGGTTAATAAAGCAGCTGTTTTTGAGGAGGTATGTGTTTCAATATCTCCTATGGTTAAATATGTAAACATTCTGGTAGGGTTTAACTTGATGAAAATATGAAGGGCATATTGATATTAAGGATATATGCAGAAAATAATTGCCTCAAGCTGGATTTGGCCAGCAAAGTCACCCAAGCCATTGAGTGTATTCAGCTGTTTAGAACAAAACTGGACATTTATACTTGGTGGAGTTAAGCAAAAGCCTCCCCCCGCCCAAAAAAAAAAAAAAACAACCCAGCAAAAAGCCCCAAAACCAACAAAGAAAACAAACCCCAAAACAAACAAAAGAAAACCCCAAATCCCAACCTGTAAATGTAACTTCAACTTTTGATATTTCGCTACATATATTCCTTGATTTTTTTCAGGAAGATTTTCAGTCAATGACTTATGGATTTAAAATGGCCAACAGTGTGACAGATCTTAGAGTTACAGGTACAGTTTGTGCTTTTTGTGTATCTGTCCATCAGTTGCTTTCTCTTTTAAGCATGTATTTATTTTCAGCCACACTTGATCAATTGGCACAAGTCTCAGCTGTCAAGTTTTTTTATTAGTCTTGTGGAAATTGCTGACTTGGTAAAAAGAGAGATCAAATTGTTTCTTCTTGAAAAAAGGGTTCAGCTGTCTAGTTAGGAGAAACAGAATGCTTTTAGATGTGCTGACAAAGTGGCTGTGCATGAGCTCATAATGAGAGATAAAGATGACTGTGAAGTGCACTGCTTGAATTCTGCTTTTTTGCCTTAAAATTTTTTGTCTTCAAAACAGTCTGCTATAGAAGAAAATGAAATCTAGTAGTTCTTCAGCTATGAATACATATGTTATTAGGTACATACATAAGCATTTATGTTAGTCTTTTGATGAACTATTTTTATACATAGTTCAGCTTTCTATTGATTTATCTTTGAAAAGTTTGTAAGCACTTTAGCTTTGGATCAGTCAGTCTATACTCTGATTTTTCAGTTGTTGCACAGCATTCCTACCATCCCTACAAGAATACCTTTTTTCTAGTCTCTGGCTAATGTAAAGTACTCCTAAAATTGACTTTCCCCTCAAAACGTTTTTTCCCCTGAGTGGTGTGGGTGTGCCTGGGAATGCTTCTTAGCTTTCAATTGTGCTGTGATTTTTTCCAGGTATGCTGAAAGATGTAGAAGACGACATGCAAAGACGAGTGAAGGTATTGTTTTTACATTTGCCTTGTCCATTATATTTCAAGTGTACTTAACACAGATTTGCAGGAGGGAGTTGAACTATGAGGAATGCAGGAGGTTTGTGTCATTAAATGGTGGGGTTTTTGAAGAACTGCCATAATGGTTTGTGTAACATCCTTTTAGTTTGCCTTCTAGCTAAAGGTGATGAAGTCTTCAGACTTTTCTGTACTCTTTAATAATTGCTTCACTAGTAGCAGGTATTTAACTTCTGGGTTTCAGGCAGATATATGTAATGTTAAAGAAGTCACTCAGTTTTTCTTTACGATATGAAATGTTGTTTCCTTGCTTATTTCAGAGTTTACCGAGATGCATCTTGTTACTATAGAAGAGTCATTCAAGTACCTGGATTATGTATTGAGAAGTTTTGAACTTAAGAACTGATTTTTGAGTTTATTTAACATATGGGTGTTCTGGAGCAGTTAAAAGGGATTTTATCAGTGTCTTCCTTTTTCAATTTTTAATAAATTGACATTTGTTTACCTTCTAGAGCACTCGAAGTCGACAAGGAGAAGAGAGAGATCCAGAGGTTGAACTTGAAGTAATTAATTGTTTGCTTTTTTTCCTGGATTTAATGAATGTAAATGGGAGATTTAAATGTGGTATAACCACACGCATGCATATTAAAAGCAGCCTGTGGAGTGTGATTGACCAGTGAGTGGTGAAGAGCTGGCAAACTGAGCAGGGCGGGTCAGCCAGGGCATACTGAAGCAGTTTGTGTGGCAGTTCATGCAGGGAGGGCAGGAGTACTGTGTGAAGTTTTGGGTGCCACAATATAAGATTATAAAGCTTTTAGAGGGTGTCGAAAGGAGGGCCGTGAGGATGGTGAAGGGCCTTGAGGGGAAGCCGTATGAGGAGCAGCTGAGGTCACTTGATCTGTTCAGCCTGGAGAAGAGAGTGAGGGGAGACCTCATCACAGTCTGCAATGTCCTTGTGAGGGGAAGAGGAGGGGCAGGCACTGATCTGTGGTGATCAGTGACAGGTCCTGAGGGAATGGCACGGAGCTGTGTCAGGGAAGTTTAGGCTGGATATTAGGAAATGATTTTTCACTGAGTGGGTGATTGGGCACTGAAAGAGCCTCCCAGGGAAGTGGTCACAGGACCAAGTTTGGCAGAGTTCTAAGAGAGTTTGGACAATGCTCAGGCACACAGTGTGATTCTTAGGGGTGGTCCTGTGCAGCACCGGGAGCTGAGCTGGCTAATCCTTGTGGGTCCCTTCCAACTCAGCATATTCTATGATTCTGTGATTTAATGCTATTGCTTAGTAATTAGTGTAATTTTATTACAGCATCAACAATGTTTAGCTGTGTTCAGCAGAGTCAAGTTTACCCGGCTACTACTGACTGTTTTAATAGCATTTACAAAAAAAGAGGTATGTTCATTTGGTGTTTGTGTTCACATTGTGATTCTGTGAATGGCTCATTTTCCATTAATATCAGGCAATTGTGCTGTAGATTGAGAAGATTTGAATTGGTGTAGGTGCAGGTAACGAGTTGGAAAAGGCCTTACAGTGGTAAGCATTCAGGGTTTTTTTAAACACAGGGAGGGCGGGTAGCTGACACCATTATGACCTTTCAGAAAGACAGAATATTCATTAGAAAACACTTTAAAATATTTATGGATTTCAAAATACACTTTTCATACACATGAGCAAAAGTTTTCTTGCTTGATTTCAGTTCCCTCCTGTGGAGTTACCTGACACTGGGCAGTGTTTTCCCCATCTCTAAAAAGCTGTTAGCTTTATTTTGCAAGTGTTACTGGATTTGTGTCGAGACAGCTTTGGTCTGAGAAGAGGAATATAATAGCATTCTGTGCAATTTGCCTTGTTTTTTGAATATAAGATTTTCCAGTTACTGAGAGAGAAAGAACTTTATGTTTTAAGGCAAAGGGATAGAAGCATGTCCCCCCCGGAGTAGTTTTTCACATACTATTTATGAGACTTGGAATTATTGTGGAGTTTTATACAGTATTGAATGTACGTATAGATATGTAAAATACAAAGAATGCTATTGCACAGAAGTGTTGCGGTTTTGGTTTAATTGGTTATGTAAGAACATCAGAATCCTCATATTCTTTTTTCTTATACTAGCATTAATTGTATAGTCAAAATACTGGCTCGTAACGTGAATAATTGTTTCCTGCTTTTCAGACGAGTGCAGTTGCAGAAGCTCAGAAACTAATGACTCAGGCAGCTGACTTACTTTCTGCCATCCACAATTCATTGCATCATGGTATGCAGGCACAGAATGATACCACTAAAGGAGGTATGTATCAAATTACACCATTTTTTCCCTTCTTAAATATGCTTTCCTCATAAATGTAAATATCTTCTTGTATTTAAAAGAAGTTGAAATCACTATTTACTTTGAAGCAATAATACTTGTTATACAAGTTGTTACAGATTTGCATTCTTTTTTTTTAATTTTATCTCACTAAATGGTGGTTCTCCTGAAAGCAATAATGTTACTTCAAAGTGAGAGATAATGTGAACTGTTGATTAAGTGGATTGCATTTCAAATTAGTGTATATGCAATTTTAAAATGAGGAACAGCACCTCACTGTTTGTACAGGGGTATGTTGAGGGTTGAATTTTTTTTTAATAGTAACCATTGTCTTAATTGAGTAGTTAGAGTCTGGAAAGGAACTGTCAGTTAAAAGATTCATTGTGGCCAGTTGAATAATTTGTATTTTACTTGCAAGTTTGAAGTGAGTTCTGAAAACATGGCTTATATAGAGCTTTTCTCTGTCTCTCTCCCCTTCTTGCTTCATTAGATCATCCTATAATGATGGGCTTTGAGCCCCTTGTTAATCAGAGATTGCTGCCACCAACTTTCCCTCGATATGCAAAAATAATTAAAAGGGAAGAAATGGTCAACTATTTTTCCAAACTAATAGACCGAATAAAAACTGTATGTGAAGTAGTCAACTTGACTAATTTGCACTGTATACTGGTAAGCATGAATTTTTCTTATTTATGGACAAAAATAAGATCTGATAATTTGCAAAAATTCATTCCATATATTTGTGTTGTTGCTCACTGGAGAGAAAACTGAGCATTATGTATGTATTTGGTGTTTCTTATTGTTCTGTACAGTTTTGAAGCTTATTGTCTTTCCTGATACTTACTATTTTTCTTTTTTCTGACAAAGACTTTTCTCCTGTCAAACCTCCCACCTTTCCCGTAATTTGTGAAATAGTGATGTATGTTAGTGGCAGCTGCCAAGCAAGTTTCTTCGGTTGAAGAGCTGCATCTACAGCATCAGAACACAATTCCTCACTACATGTTTAATTTTTTCTGATTAATTAAGCAGTATTCTGCATATATGCTTGTAACACAAGAGAGTACTTAATATATGTTTGTTTAAGCATGCAATTTCCTAGATAGGCATAAAGTTAAGCACCTGCTTATAGTCTTTCCTGAATAAGTGATATTACTTTCAGTTTCTGCCTATAGTTATGAGAAGACACTTAAATATTTGGAATATTTTCAGTATATGTGTGTTCACTGACTGAGAAAAGAGACACAGTTAAATCAGTTCAAAGATGAAGCAAAAATCTTTTGTCTTCCTATTTCCTGTTAAATTAATTAAAGGAGCGTTTGCATGAAGCATCTGGTATTAGTTAGACATTACAGTTTTGTTCATTAGCTGGCTTGGTTCTGTCGAGATCTCAGTGATCTCACAGTATTTTTTTTCTGTAATACAGTTGTCCTTTCGGTTGTTGCATTTGAAAATTCAGAAGCCTTTTTGTTCTGTTAAATAACAAGTAATTACAGAAAAAAAGGGATTTTATCTTCATAATCTGTTCTGTTCAAATTTTTCATGGTCACTTTCTTACAAGTTGTATAAGCTATGCTATATTTTTGTGTGCACCTTTATACAAAATATAGGTGCATTGACAGTTATATATGTGCTTATAAAAGATGCAAATGTATATGTATAAAAATGTGACTCTATGTGTGTGTATATATATACACATAGATAAATTGGCATATTAACCTGAATTGTCTTTTTTTTTTTTCCTAATGTAAATTAGGACTTTTTCTGTGAGTTTAGTGAGCAATCACCATGTGTTCTTTCAAGATCCCTGTTGCAGGCAAGTCCTGATCTATATCTTTGAGTAAAATACTTTTGCATTTGTTATAAATACAGATTTTCTGGTGATATTTAAGTATGAGCTATTATGGAAGGAACCATTTGTTGCAAGGATGATAAGGCATTGAAACAGGTTGCCCAGAAAAGTTGTGGATACCCCATCAAACCATTCTCTGATTATTTGTATGGAGGCTTATGTTCTGATCCAGTATTTTAAAACATTTTTAAATACTGTTACTTAGATCATTTTACTACATGCTAATTTAAAAGAGAAAGTGTTAAAAATTTTTCTCTGCCATAATGCATGTACAGACATTTTTATGCTGTCACTGTTTGGGACTGGTGTTTGTATTCATGACCCTGTTTGGACAGAATTTAATATGTAGATGGCCTCTATTACTACAACAGAAAACCCAACGGTTAGTGCAGAACAGACTATTACTTTTCTTTTCACTGCTTCATTCATTGAAAGCGTATTATACATTCCTTAATTCTGAGTAAATAACTTCTTGTAGGAGGTTTTTATTTTAATAGGGTGTCCCTGGATACCAGAACTTCTTCACATTTGACCTCTGTTAAGCCATGTATAGAGCTAATGGAATATAACTCTTGGCAAGTAAAGTGGGTTCATTGTGTGTTCTGACTTTCCACTACACATTTGTGCACACTGTGGCTACAGAGATTTTTCTCTGACTGCTGAAGAACCATGTAAGAAGCACTTTTGGAGAGAAGTTAAGTGACCATGAGACATGACCAGTGAAAGCAGTAGTATGCATTGGGGTAGCAAAAAGTCTACAGTAGTCAGAAGATTTATCTTTATCTGCCTGCAGAAAAGGCACATAATCTATTTCATGCCAGTCTTTAGAAATACCTGCCTAATTTATCATTTTCAAAGTCCAAGAAATAAAATAATTTAGCATGCATTGTCTTATGCTGTAGAGCTGTGTTTTGTGTCCTGGGAATACCATGGAAGTGTTAGATCTCAATATGCCTCTAAGTCTGAATCTGTAACCTTGGACCTAGTTGAACAATATAAATTCTTAAAGGAATATACATATATATATAACTATATATATAATGTACTGTAAGAGCTTTCTATTTAAGTCCTAGAACATTACTTTTAACTTAAAACACGTTTCTAAAAACACAATTTTACTTTCAGACAACTTTTCTAGTAGATAACAAGAAAGTTTTTGGCACTCACCTCATGCAAGACATGGTGAAAGATGCTTTGAGGTCTTTTGTCAGTCCTCCAGTCCTTTCTCCAAAGTAAGTGGATCTTGAGTCTACTTGCATGTGTTTACATGTCTGATGAAAATGTATTTCTGCTTATAAGAGCAAGGACAAATACATAAAAAGCATATTCATCTTGTACTTAGTGTTTATGTGTGAAGGAGTCAGTTGCTGTTGTTGCACTCATATTTCTTTTTTAATTTTGTGCTACGTAGACTGTGGAATTTATAAAAATGCGTATGTGTGTGGATATTTCCCTTTTAGATGTTGCCTCTACAATAATCACCAGGCGAAGGACTACATTGATTCCTTTGTGACACATTGTGTTCGGGTAAGTGTTCATTCCTGTTACAGCATGTTTATGTGTGTGTGAGCAGTTTATGATTTGCATGCATTTGAACATGAAACCACTTACTTTAGACACCTGACTCGAAGGGAAAATTACACAAGTTGGCCGTCTTAAAACGGTAACACTTTTTAAAAATCTGATTATAATTATTGCTGCTTTTTTCCTGTGGTTTTTTTCCTGTGGTTTTTTTCCTGTGCTTCTATATTTATATTTAACATCTCGCTTTGTTAGGAGTTTGCACCTACTGCCTCTGCAGAGTAGTTTCATGTCACAAAACAAATGTATAGCACAGTAGAAACAAAATTATTTTTACCTTCTCTCCAGTTTAAATTTTTTAAAAATTGTGCCAAAAGATTCAGTTGTTGAATGTGGCACAACGAAAATCTCCAGAAAATCATAGAATTATTTATTAGAATCATCGAGTCCAACCCACCACTGCTGAGTCCCCCACTAAACCATGTACTGAAGTGCCATGACTACACATCTTTTAAGTATTTCCAGGTATGGTGACTCAACCACATTCCTGGGAAGCTGGTTCCCATGCTTTTTCATGAAAAAAAATTTCCTTAATATTCTATCTAAAGCTTCCCTGGCACAACTTGAGGTTATTTCCTCTTGTCCTGTCACTTGTTACTTGGGAGAAGAGACCAAACCCCACTTGGCTACACCCTCCTTTCTGGTAGTTGTAGAGAACAGTAAGGTTGTCCCCTGCACCTCCTTTTCTCCGGGCTAAACAACCCTGGCTCCCTCAGCCACTCCTCATGGAACGTGTGCTCCAGGCCCTTTACCAAGTCTGTTGCCCTTCCCTGCATATGCTCCAGCACCTCAATGCCTTTGCTGTTGTGAGGAGCCCAAAACTGAACACAGGATCTAGGTGTAGCCTCACCAGTGCAAAGTACAATGGGACAATCCCTTCCTTG
>JAWWMP010000093.1:33400485-33416164 GCA_035047865.1 Dendrocincla tyrannina | reverse complement strand
TCTATTTGAATTCAACCAAGATATTTATTCGACCAGCTTCTCCTAGAGATCTCTCTTAAATCTGGAAGAATTGCATGTGGATGTTTTGTTTCTGTGGACTTGGCCCCTTTATGTAATAATTCATGGCTTTTTAATGCTTGAAAAAATTATAATTTTGTTTCTCAACAATAATTCATAACAGAAATAGAAAAGGTATTAACATAGTCTCTTTTAAAAAATATCTCATTTGCTGGGGGAAGGAAGAGTTCTAGAAAAATTTGATCTTAAATGGGCTTTGTTATACTAAGGTTAGACTTCACTTTGTAAATGTATAGGAAACTTGCATACCTTGAGCTGTCTGTGGTTGAAATCTGTACAAAGTCTTGTTTAAAACAGAAAAAGCCACAAAGCAGAACAGGAAGTTACACTGATCTGTTGATTTCAGCCATGCAAACGAAGGGTTTTAACTGCCTGTAACAATTGTTCTTTAGTAGGATACGTCCTTTACGTCTTTGAGCAAATGACTTGGCATTCAGTAGGGATATGTGCACTTTGAGTACATTCTGCACTGCAGTATGTAACACTCCACACTGTTTTCCCTGTAGGTATCTGTCAGAGTTCCTCTATGCCTGGTTGATGTCAACACTGAGTCGCGCTGACAGCGCTCAAATGGCAGAGGAGAGAATAATGGAGGAACAACAGAAAGGACGCAGTAGCAAGAAAACAAAGAAAAAGAAGAAAGGTACCTAGGTGTAGAGTGTAACTCAAGACTTTTTTTTTTTTTTTCCCTTTCATGCAGCCATGTAAAATGAAAATTCAAGATTTCCAGAGAGAACACTGATATGTGTAGGGAAAATGTCCTAAAGTTTGAAGGCTGAATGTAAAATGTTTTTAGTTAAGTCAGTCGTTGCATAAGAATTTCCCATTTACTTACTTTTAAATAGGTCTTTCAGAAAAACCCAAACTCATTTATATTCACAGCTCCATGAATTGTGTTGGGTCCTGTGAAATGTAATTACTAGTTCCAGAGCTATTACCTTTGAAAAATAGTTCCTTTCCACTTTCTATAGTTCCTGCAGTATTGTGCTTTTTGTGATTGTAGCTAGATTCAAGCACTAAATTTTCAGTGTATTTCTGTAATTCATATTTGACTTCAGAAGGTCCTAAAGCATGTTTCATAATTTTACAGTGGTGAATTGCCCATTCTTTTCCTTCCCTTCTTTGCAAAGGGAGCAGACCATTGGATATGAACAGCTCAGGATCATATCCACTAAATTCCCTTTTCTCTAGAAATGCAGAAAATTTCTGCTGTACTTCACAATTAAGGTGCCAAATGTTGGGCAACTTGGCAAGAATTAAACACAGGAAGCTAAAGGGAAATGTACAAGACCATTATCAGGATAAAAGTCTTTCTTATTAGGTTAAAAATATCCTTTAACCTTTTAGTTGAAAGAAAGAACTAAGCAAACAGGCCTCTCAACTTTACAGACTGTTAAGTTTGTGGCTGTTGTTTAGTGTTATGTAGTGTCATAGCACTGACCATTTTATTTCATTGACAGCAGTATGGTGTTCATTTGACTGTTAAGTATGTCTTGAGGTATTTTCTGTAACTAGGAGCCAGGTGAGCAGAAATGCATGTCCCTCCTTTGGATGCTGTAGTTATTTTATAATATAGTTGAGAGTTATATTGCTTTTTAGAAACTTGGAAAACCTGTTTTGATCTGAAATTAATATATGTACTTACATTGAAGTAAAAAATACATTTTTATGTGAAATTTGCAGTTCGCCCTCTCAGCAGAGAGATCACCATGAGTCAAGCATACCAAAATATGTGTGCTGGCATGTACAAGGTAACTTACTTGTGTTCTGTTTCGTTAAGTTTTTTTGTAATAGGGATCATGTATGCATTGCATATCTTCTTTGTTGTTAGTAGACCTGGAAATAAGGTTCAGGTTTGTAATTTGATATGGTAAATTCTCTACTGTTTTGCTGTCCTTCCAGTTCAAGCTAAGTCATAACTTTGACCTTGCTCACAGCAAAATATGACATAAAGCTAGCATTTTTTATTTATCCTTTTCTTTTAGACAATGATTGCATTTGACATGGATGGCAAAGTAAGAAAACCTAAGTTTGAACTGGATAGTGAACAAGTTCGATATGAGCACAGGTTTGCTCCATTCAACAGTGTTATAACACCACCCCCAGTGCACTACCTGCAATTTAAAGTGAGTAATCTTCAAAAGTGGTGCTGTCCATGCTTTCATAGAAGCCATGTACTCACCTGCTTTAGACATTGTTGTCATTGTAAAAAGAGGTTTAGTGTCTGAAAATTCATACTGAATCTAAATCCAGATGGCAAGGAGCTCTAGCTTTGGTTGTGTGCAAGGAAGATACATTGCCTTTGAACTTAGATGCTTAGAAGTTTAAAAATTGGTCCGATATAGCAGTTTGAGGTGCTTGTGTTGGTTTGCATGAAAATAAAATCTCTTCAAAGTCTAATGACATTTGGCTGTGGTTAACTATAGCAGCATGTTTTTATTAGTGCAGCAAGCAAATGGGAAAATTGAAAGTAATATCAAGTGTTGGTTGGAAGGGACCAGGGGAGGCTTGTTTTTTCTAGTCTGCTCCCTGAAGTAGCATTAGCTGTATCTTTGTCTAGCCAAGTCTGAAAAAAATCAAAGGTTGGAGATTTTCCAGCCTCTTTGGTTAACCTGATCCAGTTACTTTTTCTGGTCCATTAAGTCCTTGGATAACCTTATTGAGGGCTGCACTATTCTCCTTTATTCCTAATGTCCAGCCTGAATTACCGAGCCACAATCTGTGGCCTCTCATGTTATATTTTCTGCCATAATTAATGAGGAGTCTTTGTCTTCTGACAGCTTCATAACTGTCTTTCAAGTAGTTGTAGGCTGCTGTTAAGATTACCCACTAGCATTATTCTTACCTAACTGAAAAAGTCCAGATTCCATTGATCTCTCCTTGTGGCTCATATGCTGTAGGCACCCAGCCACCTCCGCATCTCAGCGTGTCTTGAACTGAGTGCATCCAGCCTTGGATGCAGCATTTCAGATATTACCACACAATAAATACCGAGTATAGGATGATAACCTTCTTTGATCTGCTGGCCATACTCCTGCTTGTATATTCCCATATGGGGCTAGTCTGGTTTGTAGGATGTTGTTGGCTTGTATACAGGTTGGTGTTTGCAGTAACCCTGCTGCTCACCCAGCTGGTTATTAACCACTGTTATTTGTGGGATTAATCTGAACTGAAATGGTGGTATTTTCTATGCCTCTCACTGCCCAGTTTAATATTATGAACAGCTGTAGTGGAAATTAAGACTAGTATGGGTTCCTCCTTGTCACTGAAGCTTGGTTGTTTTTTTAATTGCTAGTCAAAAAACCCAAAAAGTTGGAAGAATCCAAATTACATAAAATGAAGTTCTGAACAGTTTCAGCAACTTGCTTGTTGTAACCTTCATTTAACAATATCATATACTTTTTTTTTTCTCCTGTTTTTTCCCTGTAATTTCACACCCTGCTGCATGGCACTGTTAAAGCAAATGAATGACAAGTTGTTCAAGAGAGAGATTGTTTTATAAATAATATGAGAATTTAATTGCATTTTGTGGCACTAGAAAGTAGTCAGTGAGAACTGTGTTGCTGTTTGGATTTTGCCATTTTATATAAATGTTTTCAACTTCAGTTTTTATTCTTAAAATAGTATTTAATTGACATAACTTTTTTTGAATATAGTAATTCATTTTCATTTAGGGTGATAAAAATACAATTCTCTAGCAATTGATTGTAATATATATTTATATATTTTTGTAACACACTAGGAAATGTCTGATTTAAATAAGTATAGCCCACCTCCTCAGTCATCAGATCTCTACATGGCAGCTAGCAAACACTACCAGCAAGCTAAAATGATTCTGGAGAATATTCCAAATCCAGACAATGAGGTAAGACTGAAATATTGGGAGAGGGAGTATTTGTTCAGAGTGTTTGTTTTAAGCTGGATCTACTTGAGATCTAAAACATACTTCATAAAAATGCTGAGCAAACCTGAGTACTTTGATTAAGAAGTGGACAGAGGGGAGTGGTGGCACCTTGCACAGCAGTCTGTTTCAATACATCAGACAACATAATCAGGGTTGTGCTTACTGTTCCAAAACCTCTCCCAGCTGAGGATCTCAGATGCTGGATAGCAGCATATTTCTTGCATGTTGCCTTCTAGCCCCTTTCTAAAAGCAGTTTTAACAAGAAGGTGATACATGTCCATGTCACATACCTGGAATTTAGTAATTCAGGTGAACTACTGAGAGGTGGGAAAAATAGGTTTGAGTATCATCAGGATGAAAAGAGGATTGTCTCGCTTGTGTTCCCTGGAGTGATTTTCTCAGCAGACTTGTAAACATGGATAAGAATTTTTCCCTCTTTGTCAATAGCCTAGAAGCTTAAGTGTCTGTGACTGGATTTTGGAGCAAGGAGAATGCTTTTTTGTCACATCTGAGCAGGTCAAAAATAGGGGGTTAGGCTCTCCTGAGAATATAGGAATCAGATTGTTCCTATTCTCTGGATCCACATGGTACTCACACATGAGTTTTTTAATTGAGGTTAACCAAGACAGTTAAGAGGTAATTTTGAGCATATCAAGAGCACTTTCATGCAAAAAAACCCCAGTTTCATATTTGAGTTTACTATTCTCTTTGTGTTGCAATGTTGAAGATAGATGCCTGGGATCTGTTTATACCTTTATCTGTGAGAGTGCCATAGAATTTGCCATAGTTTCCATGTTTATGTTCAAGAATTGTTAAAGCAGTGGTTTCTATGGTCTGTTGAATTTAATAAAAACTAGCTATTAAAATAAATGTGTCCTTTATTAAATTTATTCCAGCTCTTAAAAGCAAATCCAAAACACCCTGGTATCTCTTAAACTGATCCTGTAAGAGAACTGCTGTAGTGTTAGAGTATGTAAACATTAGAGTATTATCTTTGAAATAATTTTGAGGTCATATGCTTTCGCGGGAAGACTTCTTGCTGTTTTGTGTTTAGGTCAATCGAATTCTAAAAGTTGCAAAACCCAATATTGTGGTCATGAAGCTGCTGGCAGGAGGCCACAAGAAAGATTCTAAGGTAAGGAAATGCCAGCTGAATTGCATGTAAAATACAGTATAAGATACTTGAAGGTTGGACTCTGATCTTGGAAGTCTTTTGTAACTTTAATAATTCTGTGATTCTGTGCAAAGCCACCACAGATCTTTTGAAAGCCAAGTGAGCAAATTCAAGCCATAGTTACTCTAACTCTTAAAAGAACAGGGAAAAGTAACTTTATTCATTTTCCCCTTGGAAATAGTTTGTTGTAGTTACTGAAACATGGAGAACTATAATCTCTAAATGTTTTGATGAAAAAAGTCTTGGAAATGCATGTGGGACCATACAGAAAAATACAGATATTCTTCAACAGCAGGAACAAGTATTTGGTAGCAAGTGTATCAGCAGCTTGTGTGAACAAAATCATGAGAGTGCTGGCTGTAAGGATTAGTGGGTGCCACATGGGTCAGAGTGAAGAGGGAGCCTTCAGCCTTTCTTCAAAGGCACAAGGCACAGAAGGAACACACTGAAGAGGCACACCAGTATTTTACAGCTTTTTGGGTATCACTGATTAATACTGATACAGATATCCAGAAATGGGTTGGAACATTTTTCAGATAATAACTTAAAGAGCTAGAATAATTTTTCAATCTTGTGCTGTTCACTTTTTTTCAGGAAGCAGAGTGGTCTCAGTATCAAATGCAGTAGCAGTGCTGTGTAATGTTTTAAATCTTTTCTTTCCAGGTTCCTCCAGAATTTGACTTCTCCCCTCATAAATACTTTCCAGTTGTGAAGCTTGTTTGAAGGGATTATTACAAGGATAATTGAAGATATTTACGTAGCAGATACCAGCTGTAAGAGAGAATATCTAGTGCTGCACTCAGAGGGACCTCCAGGATAAATGTACTTTTACGTGGAATATCTGTAGTCTGTTGTCTTTATGTGATCTGAATGACAACTGCTGTTTTGAAGTAGTTTGTGTAAATTTTAATGCATTTTTTGCATGAGGCTGATTTTAATCAGCTGTATTGTTGAAGAATGTCCTACTTTAATTGATTTTATTACAGATTTTGATCACAAATAATTTTTATTAATGTCTTATGACAGGAAACAGTTTAGGGACTGAATAAAAATTATGCAAGAGATCCTCATGTCTGATGGGCATAAGTGAGCTACTGAAATTCTGCATTGAACAAAGTCACTTAGATTGTGAGTTTCCGTATTTTTGTCTAAATTGTGTCAAAATTGCTCACTTTACAAGTATCAAGAGTGGTTTGGGTTTTTTCCCCCACATCCCGGAAGCTAGAACAACCTTCTCAGAAATCAAGAGCAGATGAAAACTACTCATTTAGCTCCTGCTGCACTGAATTCAGTGATTTGTTTTACTGAAGTCAGTTTTCTAGGAGGTGTTTTGCCTCAATGTAGAAGCCTTTGAAGACAGTGATAAACTGAGTGATTCCTCGCTGGAGTTTGTTCCTTGGTCTTTACTCCCGTGGTACTGGAGAATCTGCAAAGCAAACACCGCAACAGCCAGTAGCAATAGGACCAGACACAGAGGCAGCGCTTTTGCTGTGCAACTTTGTTTCAGTCTGCTACTTGCGGTGCAGGGGAGGGATTGCCACTTTGTTACATCACTCACGTCTTCCGTGAGCTTTATGCCCTACTTTTCTTTGACTTGCGGTGGGCCTGCTGGATCCACTGTGTTGATAGATATCCAAAACAGGACAAGCCCCAAACCTCCACCTGCGTTTCTGAAATAGTTCTGCTTCCTGTGCTTTCAGATGCAAAATAATGGGGGTCCTTTGTTGGACAGGACAATTCTTCATTTTGGTGTAAAAGTACTTCCTCTCTGGGGATGGGCTTTTCACTCCTTAACCATGCAAGACACATTTTTGTGTTTACCCTATCACCTAATTTTACTGTGGAGCAATATCACTGCACCTGCATCTTCTGAGCAGCAGCACTGCTAAGCTAGAGCTTGAAAATATGAGGACCCTCTGAAATGGAACACCCACTTGTCCTCCAGCAATTTGCAGGTTCTTGAAATAAGCAGAAGTACTGCCCTGAAGACATGATTTTCCCAATTTCTCTACTAAGGCAACTGCATATCACATTACATGTTTGCTTATCATCATGATTAATATACTTGAATGCTTTGTATAGTTGCCAAAGGAATAAAAAGCTTAGAATATGTAGATGTAAAAAGGCACTGAGAATTCATCTGGCTTCTTCTAAACAGTCACAAAAATTTTTCTTGTCATAAAAATCTTTAACTGCATGACAGTAGCTCAAGGACAGCCTTTGGTATTTCTCCAAAGCAAGTAGCAAGTAAAAGAGAAGCCATCTTATATCTTATGGAACTAAGAAAGAGTAGCAATCATCTTTCCCATTTTCATTAAAATTAGAAGTGGATGAACTGTACAGAAAAAGGCAAATACACACTAGAGAAAATTATTTTAATTTTAAAATGCTTACTTAAAAGGGATCAGGCTAAACTATCAAGGTTGTGTTAATTTAACACCAAGATGATGACAGTGAAGAAATGATGCCTCACACAACTAAACACTTCAGTGAGACACCATCCACCACATTTCCAAATTAATCTTGTTTTGTTCAACTAAAGACCCTTTAATTCTAAAATTCTATATAGTAGACATACAGGCCCCTTTTGTACTAAAAATCTATCTCCCTAGTTATATTCCTGTAGCACTCCAACCATTACAAATAAAATTGTAGTCCTTTATGCTTTTCAGCATTGCAGGTTTTCAGAGGTTTACAAGTGTACCTTGTAAAAAGGTGGTCTTGTTTATGGTGGACAGTGTCCAGGTGGCTCAGAGAAGCCCAGAACTGTACAGAAATACAGCCAAAACAAATAGTTTTAAAAAGAACTCTCTGACAATGTATTAATTACTCTAAGTAGTTTGTTTCTTTGTGGTTTTTAACTTGATAATGGTAAAGCTATTAATTCAACTTGGATACAGTGTATATTTTATACTGGTATATATGCTCTTTAACAATCAATATTAAATTCCTGATCAACTTTTATCTCAGATGTATAATTGTTTACAGATAAAGTCCAAGGAAAATGCTCAGAAGATGGGTAAAAGTTTTTACCCAGAATATGGGTAGACATTCTGATGTTAAAACATGCCATTATTTGCAAAAAAAAATCCCAGTAATCCCAAGGTTCCCAACACTTACCAGAATAGATGCTCATACCTCTTCTCTCCTGCTTACAAGCATTTGTTTTCCCTGCTGTGTTGACTGTAGTAGCCCAGATCAGTTAAGTCTGACTTAGATGGTGAAAAACTATCAGTGAACTGTTTCTTTGTTTAGGTGTAATAGGCATCATTTGACATAAACTCTGGCCTTCACCCAGTGACAACACCCAAAAAGACTGCTCCAAACACAGGTATCGATCTTGAGAACAGACACAAATACAAAAATTTCTTTAAAACAGCTGGCTACAGACATGCAGGCTGGACTGCAGTAAAGGTGGACAAGTGGTAAGTAGAAGGTATTTCTAGCTTACTGCATGTAAACCAGTTCCTAGTTTACATTGAACAAGTTAGAGAAAAGACTGACTACAGAACATTAACAAGATGATATATTGTAACACAGGACTTCACAAGGACTACAGCTTCACCTGTGGGAGACATTGCCATGTCTTCTAAATGCATAGTCTGGTTTCCTTCCTTCAGAAGTCCAGCAGGGAAGAATATTCACATTGAACAACTGAGATGATTGCTGTTCTACAAGGCAAGCATTTACCTTCCTAAATTTTAGCAGAAGATAGTGGCTGAGTGGAGTAAAGCCTATTATAGCATACAATTTCAGAGGGCTTCTGTCGCAAAAAGTTCATGAGTTTGAATTTTTGCGCTAAACTTATGCAAGTTAGTACTAACTGAACCATACTGTAGTACTGAACTTGTTAACAAGAGTACAACAAAGCTTTTAGAAAAATCTTCCTGGCTAATCTCGTAACAAGAAGGCACTGTTGTCAGAATCCTTTAGATTTATTTTTTTTTTTAACCTTGAAGTTTAAGAACTCATCCAGACAATGTAAACTAGAAATTTAATTTAGAAGGCCCAGGTAGATATATCATTCTGCATAATATTTGAAGATCACCACTGTGCTTTCTGAGTATGTTGCAGCAAAAAGGTGCCAGAATGGGCACAAGGCTGGATTGCAGCATGGACTGTTTTCCGTCCTTGCCATGTTCAGTAACTTAGCTCCAATTAAGTTCTTAAAACTAGGCTGGGGATTTCTCTACTGCGCATTGCTCAGGGGAGAGATCCATCCTCATACACTACCAATCCAAACATACTGTAGTATGACTATACAAGTTAGCCAACTTCAAAATTACTACATTTATCGCTAGCCGATTTCAATTTTATAATCGGTCGGAAGGAGAGAGTCTTTGCAGAGGTCAAGCTGCTTTGAAACAAGCCTCCAGAGATTTCAGATCACTTTTTTCCTCATTGAAACAGTACTAAAACTTCAAAAGAAGATTCTTCATCATTTGGGCCCTTATTCAAGCCTTGAGGTGGTAATCAGAACATTCTCAGATCACTTTTGCTCTCATCATTGCTGCATTTAGATGAAGAGGTGACTAAGCTGCATCATGAATCTCCTTTGTTCACAACTTCTGTCATTCTTCAGCATGGTCAGATAACTGGTTCTTTGTGCCTTCAGGGTTTTGAACTAATGAGGATAAAAAAGGTACAGAAATCTCTTTTTAAGAGGCAGAAGTGATGGTTCTTCATATAGAAAGTTCTACATAGAAAATGAGGAGAAATTTTGTAAGAATTATTAAATACTGTATAATACAGTAAAGTTACAGATACCGCATCCCCACACCCATTAAAGAGTAGCTTCAGTCATGCTATACAAAAAATAATCACACTGTCAACATGAGAGAAAGCCCATAAACAAAAATTAGCTAGGTTACTACGCAAAATACCATCTTAAAACTTTGAGCATGTGGTATTTGGGTTAAAACTGGGAGGGGTTTTTACCATTTTTGATCCCCGCAAGTGCTGCTTGCTTGTCTGTTTCTGATTCAGCTTCATTCTCATCTAAATTGTAATCAACATCTTTGTCCTGGTTCACTGCTTCATGTTCCTGTTTGTCTGAAAAAAGTTTAAGTAGTTTTATGCTATACCATAAGGTCATCTGCACATAGAAACAGTGATGTAATCATCTTTCACATAATTTACTTTGCTGCTGAATGAATTGCTGGTCAGAGTAGGTTTTTGTATTATTTTTCATTTTGAAGTGTTAAATTTCAGAGCAATTTTTGCTGTAAATCTTGTCTAAAGAACTAGATAAAAGCGAGAATCTTTTGGGATTTGGAAAGTGAGATAAAATCAGCCAGCACTCAGATGAACAGAAAGAAAAAGCACTGAACAACTTCAGAATAGACTGAAGGACAGCCTAAGGAAGAGCAAAACCTGAAGCCAATGCTAAAAGGTTGACTGTGATGTTGCTTTTAAATGTATTGCCAGTACTACCAAAACGTATCTCTGCTTCTCCCCTTCTTGTTTTAGTTTATCCAGCCAGGGGAAACGCGTGAATACAGCATGAAAAAAGAGTACATTGATGTGCTAACCTGACACTAAAGTACTTTCCTCAAAGAGATTTTCTTCGTCCAGTCATTAACTCAAGAAACTTTTATTGACTATCTTAAGATTTCTTTAGAGAGCTCAAAAGTAAATGGGAACAATATTTCTGATTTCCAACTACTATCCTTATTTTTTCAAATAATCAGCCAGAAAAAACAAGCAGAGAGGTATAAACCCATGAGAGGTATAAGCATACCCCACTCAAGATAGATCGGACCTTCTGGTTCAAAATGTAAGCCAAGCCCTTCAGTTGTAAGCGGCTTAGAAGCAGGCTTGAAAATTTAAATTTTAAGCCTTACGTTGTCCATATTCAGACTGCTACAAATAGATTTTTATAATTATAGACCTAAATCCCTGAAATTTTCAGAAGCAGCTCTTCTTGAAAGACAGCGAACACTGAAGATGAGAGATACCCAGAGAACACTGAAGTCTGTCTACCTTAGGCTTCTTTGGCTACAAGGAACTTGTGCAGTAAGGTTTGGTACTTTTGTTGAACAATCAAGTATGAACATACTGCTAGTCTTCTTCACTCACAGAAACGCTGACCTTTCATGGGTTGCACGGCAGAGCTTTTCCTAGCACTAATTGATAATTTTTTGAACCCAATCTTTTTGCTATTCTGTTAAAATGAAAGCAGTTTAGGTAACTTTTAATTAAATGTCTTTGGGGTGCAGCGTGCTCTGGCCAGCATCTTTTTGGAGCAGTTGGAAAAATACTAGTTTACCATTGCAATTAGTTTATCAGGGTTTATTTATCCCTGCTAAGTTAGCAGCAATGTTAACACTCATAAGTTGTGATTCTAAGAATATCTTTACTAGAAAACAATATACAGCATTTTTGTGGGCATCAATTCCTGCTCTGACTGCCATAAGGCTTCCTTTTTATTACTCTCGGCTACTCTGTCCACCTGAGACCAAATCCCTCAAGATAGACAAGAGGGATGTCTACATACTGGTCAGGTTTAGACACAACATCAATACTCTGCTGCTCAGGGCAGTAGAGTGGTTTGGGGCCACATGGTAGATGCCAGAAACCAGCACCTTACAATATCTAATCCATGTTTTTGCAGACTCACAATAATAAACTTCAGATACCCCAGGTCTTAGGGTTTTACTCATGTAGCTTATTTTGAAATAGAGGTAACTAGCATTAGCACTGACACTGTAAAAAAACTAACTGCAAAACATCCATGCATAAGCAACTTGACTCATTGGTGCTCTGGATGGTTAATATCCTTTTCAAATGCATCATATTCTTAAGAAGCCCCAATACAAAAACATTTTGGAGCTAATTTTCCCAAATGCCTTGTACAGCCTAATGGAGAGAAAGCCAGTAAGGCTGCTATGGTGATGCAGAGGAACCCAGCCTGGTAGCTCCATGTTAGGCAAACAGAAGCCTCCGTCTTTATCCATGGACTGCAGAAGACTGCTGTGGACTGACACCTTTCATCTCTCACACCGACCTTTGTGAAAACTTGTTACTCAAGTCTGGCCAGCTGCTGCTGCAGAAATCATGCCCTATTCTACACTTTCATTTCTTTACTGTTCTTAACAATACATGACATGCTACGAACCAGCCTTTCCCGGGGGCAAGTCGTCCTGTTTAGCATCATAATTTAGAAGCTGTTCCCTCTCAATTTCCTCACTGGCAGCCTGCTCTGCTGCTGGCTGTAACGCATCTTGCCCAGCTCCATGTTTTTCATTTTCAGGATTTGGCTCCTGTTCTGACTCAGGCAGCATCTCCTTGTGACCTGCAGCAGCCTTGGGTGAATCTTGTGCTTTTTTCAATTGACTAAAAAGCTGCTCCTCTTCTGCTTTAGGCTCCTGTTTTCTGATGTCAGCTGGGCCATCTATTCTTTCTGAAAACAACAGAAATGATTCTGAGTGAAAAAAACTAATGCCTTTCAGTGGTGGCACAAGTTAAAAATCTTTAATAAATAATGCTTTATATTTCTTATTCAATTCTTGCTTTTCCTCTTGAAATGGTATCTTTCAACCACCTCAGTTCCAAAGATAAAAAGAAGATAACTTGTGTTTTTCCTACTGGGAACAGCTAAAGAAGGAGATTTTGTTTACTGTCAATAGATTCATGCTTCTACATTGTTAAAATTCTTGTGTGTGTGGTTAATAAATTGGAAAAGTGAAACAGCAGTTTAAATAAAAATTGCAGTGTGCTATAAAAGCATCAGGTTTCTGTGTGTTACATTTTGTTACGAATAATAAAATTGATTTGGCATTCAAAAGCAGCTCAGGACAAAGCGTTCACATAAGCAGATTTGCAAGTAAACTATGGCTGTTCTTATTTTTCAATATGAAGTAGTAGTGCAGGAGTGCTATAAGTTTTAGCAGACATTAACTTTTTTCCCATGTATCCCATTTTTAACTAAAGAAAGAAAATTTGCCCAAAGAACCATATATAACATATTGTAATTTAAGATAGCGTATAAGAATAATTAAACAAGGAATGGAATTTCTATCACACACGCTGCTGTGCAAGATGGACAGACAAGGGTACAGCCATTCAAAATAACAGTTTCTGCAGTTCAGTGCCAAAAGTAACCATTAAGTTAGCTAAATCATTAGGTTAACTAATCTTGCATTTTGCTCAGTGACAACTGGGAAGCATGGATGTGTGCTTGTTTTAAGCCTGACTTTCATCTATTCCATAGGGACAGGCAACAGGCTGGATGTGTCAAACTTATGAAGAAAGCAGACTTTAAGTGTGCTTGAAAATCATTGCTTCCAAAAGTATTTACTCCATTATTAAAAGAGAAACATAATTCCAGAATTGTAAATATTTGTATTTTCCTTTATGTGCAACATGTCAATTACAACAAAACAGAATCAGTAGAAATGCTAGCCATAAAAATGCTTCAGTATATATGCCTCTCCACAGCTGAAAAATTGCTTAAAGTTCAGACTGCTGGTGTAAACCATTTTCAATCTTAATATTGTGTACTAAAATGTTTTTAAATGTTCAATTAACTTACAACTGTTCTTAACCAGCTGTTAGTAAGACAGTGATTTCCATCTTACCTTTAGCCTGCATCAGGTCTGTCTGTCTTACTGTAGGTACTGCTTTAGGTACATCTTCACTGGGTTTCTGCTGTTCCAACTCAGCCTGCTTGAGCTCGGTTTGCTTCAAGGCAGGAGGTTGAATATTGACCTACAAAGTGAATGTACACAAGATAAACATTTGGCTATATAACTGCTCCTGGATTTGCAAAGGGAAGTGGAACTCAGGTAAGAATTCAGTAGGGGAAAAAAATCCCAAAACACTTGAAAATATTTGGACTGGAATTTTTATTGGTGATGGAACTACCATACAATCTTTGAACATACAGTAATGTTTCTATGTTAACAGCATGGCACATCCGGAGAATTCTGACATACCTTCTTTAACTGCAGGTAACAATGAGGTTACTGCTCTTGGTTCTCTGAGCGTCACAGAACTGTAACACCACACATTTATCCACTGTTGCCTGCTCATGTGTCAGGGCCAGCAGAGCTAAAAAACTGATGGCATTAACTCCTATTAGTAATCTACAGGACAGAAAAACTCAGTTTGGGCATAATAAGACTTCAGTTAAGTAAGGCTTGTATTGAAATGGTCTGTAACTATGTTGAATACAGGATTAAGAAAATTAAATTAACCAACTAGACAATAGTATTGTTCAACATGATGGAGCTTGCTTCAGAATGTGTTAAGTTCTGATACTAGGGTGCTCTCAGCATCTGACCTGCTTAAAGATTAAGGCTAAGATATACACCATCTTGAAGATCTTCCAGTTTGGCAAAGTTCTATGTACTACTTTTACTGACATTGGCATTGGCCTCCCTGTATGTCACTGGTGGTGTGTTTGCACACCTGAGGCTCCCTTCCATCTCTCCCCATCCATGGATCTGGTGATTGACAGTCCTCTGATTGACAGTGTCTGATCTCCATCAGTAGATCCCTTTATCTACAGCACAGGGAACAGTAAGCTTGTGGATGCCATTAAGAAAATGAATGCTCGTATGTTTTCAACTGAGAAAAATTATCACCTCTCTCCATAAATGATACCCAGATTATCTGACTTAGGTATTTTGGCAGGGGGCCAGGGGAGGGGAGTTCGTATTAAATTTGTTTGTTTCAATATCATTATAGTTATCACTATTGCTCTGCTTATTGGCATTTATGGTTATTATGTTTCTACAAATTTTTTTCCATTTGCTTCACTACATCTGAGTTATGCACCATCCTTCTGTCACTTGCTACCCTGGTGCTCTATTGTGTGTCTAACACTGGCTCAGAAGGATCTCTCATAACATCTCTGCAATAAAACAGGATCTCCTCAGTGCATTGCTTTCAGCCTGGACTCTTGCTCCAAAGAGGCTTGAGGAACTGCAGCACTGAAATTCTGCTTCCTCCAAGTGTTTAGGACTGAAAGCTCATACTTTTTGAGAGATATATTATTTGACTTATGATTCACCATTAGTTCCTCGTGAAAATGAAAGACGGTCTGTGAACTGATGGATATAACCAGGGCTTCCACACATTTACAACACCCATCCTCTAGGAGGGGCATTTGGGCCTGTAGAGAATGGCGATTCCCAAACTACAGCACATTTACAGGGTTGAGTGGAGGTAGAAGAGGTTTAAAAAGACGGGGTGGCCATAGTCCTCCTAATGCAGCCCCAGTCACAGCTGACCTTGCACCACTGACTCATGTGGCATCCCTTGTAGCACCCAGGCTCTTCCTCTTCACAGTCACTTCTCAAGCAGTCAGGACTCTGCCTGCCCTGATATATGGGGTTGTTCTTTCCCCTGATGTCATATCAGAAACACCAAATGAGGGTATAAAGCCAGCAAAGCCAGGGCTAGTGGGGAAAGAGCAGACCTGGGCAGTTTGTAGAAGAATTTATGAGAATGAATAAAGAGAAAGACTTGAGAAGAAAAAGAAGGAAAAAGAAAACCAAAAGTTAGGCTCAGATATGATG
>JAWWMP010000093.1:33385846-33398344 GCA_035047865.1 Dendrocincla tyrannina | reverse complement strand
AAGAAAACCAAAAGTTAGGCTCAGATATGATGAGGCCTGGTTGGGGTCACCTGCCTGGCAGCTCTGCATCAGTAACTTCATCGAGACAAAGAAGCCACAGTTGATTGCTCCAAACTGATGTCTGCTTACTTCCATGGTCATGGGAAACTAAGTGCTCTCACAATCATCATCTGCTCTCTGCACTGGCATCACTGCTCTTTACAACTCCCTGAAAGGGCCAGGACCACAGGAAATGTCCCCAAGCTGCTTTCAGAGAAGGTTTAGATTGGATATTAGAAAAAATTTCTTCACTAAAAGGAGTCACACTATTTCCCATAGATTGTAAACATTCAACAAATGTTAAAGCAGTGCAAAACTGAATGAGATGGACTAATGTTAGTTGGAGACAGCAGGTAGGTGAATACTTAGGAATTACAAAAAAAAATATTTTCAAGCAATTACTCAAACCATACCTGGCTATATTTTTTTGAATCTTCTGAGAAGTCTTTGTTTTCTTTGATTTGTGGTACATCACTACCCTTTTTTGAAAGTTCATCTATCCTTTCATCATACTGTTCTTTTAATTCTTTCATCTGGTTGATGCACTGTGACCTGGAGAAAACATGAACAAAACAGTTAACTTTCACCCACACTCTTCCAAAACGTTCTTTTGTAAAATTATTTAATCCTTTTTTCTTCCTGCCTCCCCACCCCCATTTTTTATTTTCTTAATTCTATTATCTGGGCTTACATTTGAGTAGTCAGTAGTGAAAAACGAGGTGTTAACCTAAGTCCTAATTTGCAGTACAAGTGGTCCAAGTTATATTGGGAGAAATTAATTTAGACTCTTTTTGTCTGACCAGCTCAAAAAGATACGTGATTTTCTTTTTTGGAGTGTCTTCCACCAAACACTCAGTTTCTGTTAAAATAAAGTCAATTCTAATTCTTGAAGTATGATAACAGAAATTCATATTTTGATTTTAGCCAGGAAGAGGAAACAGCAGAGCACTAGCCAAAATAAAAAACAGGTTGTGATCTATGCTACCAAATGGAACACCCTTTCTCAATATTTCAGCAAGTGCGGTGCTGAAAGACATATGTTTACAGAAATGGAGTTCATCAGTAGCTATTTTAAGTTCCAAAAGGAATATTTCCTAAAGATGCAAGGATTGTATATCTTTTACATACTTTTAGTATTTACAGTGCCATCTTAACCTTTGTGACAGCAGATGTCTTCTGTTTGCATTTCTGCATCCTGCCTTTCCTGTACAGCTCTGTAACTCTGAGATAAGTCCTAGGCTGCTGCAGCAACATTCTTCCTAAAGCTGCCAGGGCAGTCTTTTCCCTTTCTGTGGCTGTGCTGGAAATCCTGCAAAAGCCCAGGATTGTTGTCTATCTCAGTGCCTCAGGGAAAGCAGCCACAAATGGGGCAAGATCACCCTTTGTCACCTGCTCTCTTCATAATTTGTTTTGTAACTTCTGGTTTATATCAGAGGAAGAAGAAGACACAGTGAGTAAGCAAGCAGATAGGCATTACCTTGTAACACACACAAAAGGCTTAGAAACGAGTCATCCAGTGACCCCAACTATGCTTTGATCCCACTGCAAACAGGAGCGAGCAGTAGCGTGTCTGAGAAGTGCATCACGCTGGGGGAAAATGGTGAAAACCCACCATCACTGTCAACACACACTGCCCTGCAGAGCCTACCTGAGGGAGAGTTTTGGCAGGGGACCACACTGGGTTTTTTCCCCTGCTGGTCCTAGCAGAAAAGGAGTTTCCTGGGGGTTTTAAAACTTTTCTTCTTTCTCTCTCTCCTTTGTTTTTTCCACTCTAAGGTAACTTTGAGCTCTCTATATATGCTATCAGCTAAAGTCTCTGCAAACACATTTTTCTGCATTCAAAATCTCTCTCAGCATTCTTTGTACAACAGCACAGTCAACATAATGCAAGTTTCTCCTCCCTCTCACTAAGACAGAAGGAGGGTAAATTTCTTCTGATTCCAGCTCTGACTAGTGTTATTATGAGTGTTAATACTCTCAGTGCAACAGCAGCTGGTTCAGGTGGGCATGTTCCAGTTTCTCAAGATGCAAATAAGCTATTACCTAATCCAAAGGAATTCTCAGAGTACATACGCTCTACAACAGTAAGTCACTCATTTTTATTGCACTTTCACCTTTCTCCACCCCTGCTTTTTGAAAGCAAAAAATCCCTTCTATAGTTCATACCCAGAAAGGAAGAACAGTAGCAGACAGACATGCTATGAACTGGCAAATTGGTGACCTTTATGAACTGACAAATTGAATACCTTTATTGCCATTTCTTCTTGAATACACATTATTCCGAAGTCTGATTGCTAATGCTAATACATGGAAGAGTAACCAAAATAAAGCAGTGCTTCCCAAGCTGGTGAACGTCAGAGATAATAAAACAACACAGGATTGAGTTATGCACACAGTAATTCAATTCTAGGAGACAAAAGGACATCAGAATTATCTGCACTTGTTTGCAACCTTGAGAGAGATGCAGTATACAGACAACCTGAATCTGGAGATAGTGCAACCTTCTCCAAATGCTCTTTCATCCCTGTACCGCACAAAAAGTTCATTTAACATCTGTGACAAATGCTCACTGTTTTAAATTTAGTATCTGTGACAGAATTCCCTTCTTTTAAATGGGATTTCTGAAGATTTGAATACTGTACTCATGCCTACAACTTTTGTAGTACAGGGACAGCACTGGTTTCTCCGCCTCATCCCATCAACATGATGTATTTCAAATGTGCAACACCAGTGCTCTTGAATTCAGCTTCTTTGGCACGTTTTCTCCCTCACAAGATTACACAGAGTAAATTTCTGTGATTAACAGCTCACCTGCACACACAAAGGAGCTCAAGTAATACTCTCCCCAGCTGCTCCCAGGACCTTCACAAGGGCCATTAGCCCACCCAAGGCCCACCTCCATGAGCCCAAAGGAGCTCAGAGGCACACCAGTAGGGAGCCTAAACTACAGACTCAGGACAAGGGACAGCCCATCCAGACCATCGCCACAACACATTTTGCACTAGTGGACACCCCCCCTCAGGGGAGGGGGATGAGGCTACTGCTGTTATCTGTGCTCATGCTTCATGTGTCTTCATTAACCTGCGTACCTGGCACGTACAGATGTGCTCTGCATGCACGGGAACAGATTTGCAGCCCCTCCCCTCCTGGGCTGCGGGATTTGCCAACCCCCAGTGTGAGAAACAGAGTATCTTTGTTCTCCAGGAGCATATATCATCAACTCCTTTCATGCCTGCCAGAAAAGCTTACTCATGCACTCACACTCTTGCACTTGTCAGGTCTGCAAAGACCAAAGTAATTAATCAGACTTTTTACAAGCAGTGAATTTTCCAAAGAAGCAGCTACATAAAGCTCTTGGGAATCAAAATGCAGCTGAATATTGAATTGTATTCAAAAGATCAGTCCAGAGGCTCCTGTTTCCCTGTGGCTGCTGCAGGCGACAAAGTTCAGTGTGCCAGTCAGCCTTTGCTGAAGAAGCTCTACTGTGAGCAGACAGCACTTGGCAGAGTGTGCACCAAGGGTATCTCATGAAGTCAACTGCTGAGGAAAGTGAACTCCTCTTGCACGTAACACCAGTAACCTCACATAGCTCCTGCTGACTTCTGTATCATAAACACTAAGCTTGCTCAAAAAAAAAACTGACATGAAACTTCAAGACTTGAGTACAAGAAGAAACATTTTTTTTCTTCTAGGTTCCTAGATTTTGTTCTTATGCATTCCACATGCACAACTGTTTTTACCAGTGTCTTCTACAGAGTAGTATCTGAATGTTTAAAACAAATAATTTAAAATGTGCAGTTAAAAAAAAAACATTTCTGTCATCTTTTTATAACATTTTCAACTATACAATTAATACACTCTCTTCATTTTGGCACTGAGCAAGGTGTATTTGATACATAAAGTGTAAAACCTTCATCCATACAAATCCAGGTAAAAAGAAAGAAGCACCTAGTCATGTTTGGCAAGGCAGGTGAACAGAGAGGCAACATGCTGGTTTACTCCTAATGCTGAAGGTAGGAAGGAAGACAGATTAAAAATAACTTTAGGAGTATTTCTAATAACTTTTATTGTTCTAGGCCCATAATCACATTGGGAAAAGGTTGTTTTTAAGCATTTAAGGTGACAGTAATAAGTGAGCTTTTAGCAAAGAAGAACGTGTGGAACAAAGTACAATCGAATATCCATTTTTACAACCACGAGAACACAAAGTTAGCCAAGCATTGCAAGGTTTACACCCTTCTCCAAGATCAACTCTGAGCAATTTTAGAAGATGTGTCAGATGTCACTTTCTCCTTAAGAATGTACATTTACTAACAGTGAATATCACTGAGACAAGAATATCCTGGGTTATAACCAAGTCACCTACAACTTGGGACAACTACATCTTTTATAAAGAATGTACTTACAGGTCATATGAGAACTTCCTCTGAAGGTTAGTCTGGTTCTTCTGAAACCAGTAAACATCCAGTTGTAGCTTTCCATATTCTGTCTGTAACTCTTTTAAGTGTTCTAATCAAAACAGGATTAAGATACATATTGAAATATACCCAAACAAACATAAACCTACATATACTACAATGGAAATCTCAAAAAACAAACTGATAGTAAGGATGCTAAATTAATCCATCTGTCACGCTAAGTACATTTTATATAAAAATCCATAGATGAATCTTCAATTTATTCAAAAATCGATGCAAAGCATAGGGTAAGAATAGCCTTTCAGCATAATATATTAGCAAAACCAGTGTAACATATCTTTTTACCTACTTTTCTTCATAAGGAATACTTTGATTTGCAAACCCTGCCAGGTTTCAGCCCAGGAAATCTTTAAGTCTATGAAATCATAATCAGAACACAGTATGAAACAGTACTCATGTTTATCAGCATCTAAAGACAAACCTACAAAGCTCCCCTGAATAATATGCAATTTACAGCTGTGTTCCTCTATAAGAAAAAGGAACAACAGAGGCATCTATGATGTAGAGTTTTCTTCTTGATAGAAACCTCTGTATGTGGGTACCAGAAGAAGGTACCACAACATATTTACTTGTTTATAGGGCTTAGGATTTATTCCACAAACTTTCTGAGGAACACATTGCTAACAACAAATTTGAAACACCAACAAATAGAAATGACTTAGACTGAGTTTTCTTATTTCATATAGGAATTGGGGAATTTCTCCAGTTCTAAAATGCACAACCCAACACTTCAGGGAGGAATGTAAGAATATATTGCAAAAGGTAGAATAAAAAATAAATATATTAACCTAGTTTTATTCTGTATTATTTTATATTGTAAGAGTCAGAAGTACTACATCAAGAACTACGTGGACAAATACTTCTACTGTTGAGGCAGTTTAGCCTTACACTTCACTTAACTGGAACTATGGGGATGAAGTATCTAAGTCATTGCAGCTCCTGTACCACCCTCATGACTTGAATAAAGGCAGCATTCTCAGACGACCCCAGAAACCTGTAAGTCTTAAAAACAGAGGGCCTAAAAAACAATATGAAAGAGATGCATAGGTGTATTAAAACATACCTCGTAGACTCTGAATCAATCGATCATTTACTGTGATATTACTCAGCAGCATTGCCTGAAAGAAGCGAAACAAAAATGTGTTTTAATTGCAAAGGACCTGCATTACCATTAACATTATAAATACCTACCAAAGCACTTGTAACAAGATCTGGGTTTTATGAAGTGCTGAATTACAGTGAAAAAAAAAAAAGCAAGCCCTTTTAGTTGCTTTAGAGATCTACTATGGCATTAATTTTAACATTTATTTTAACCGAGATTTCCCACTAAAGGGGGACAGGGGGAACATATCACTGCACAAATGAAAAGAGGAAAAATTTAAAGGAAGCTAAAGATACTAAAATTGCTTGCTGCTTTATTCTAGTTTAATTTCACATTTGCCATCACAGTCAGATGACAAAAACACAGTAACAAAACTCTAGATAGCTGTTTAACTTGAGCAGGAAATACTGCGTAATAATTTACAGGACAGTACTGCAACTGCCAGCTTCCAATCTGACTGTTGTTCAAGTGTTAAATAATCTTCACTTCATGGCTGTGAATCAAGCAAACATTATTTTCTTTTGGATTTTTATGCAGGTCAAGAAAGAAAACTGGTGGGAAGCACTAAGCAGACACATGCCAATACTCAGTTCTAGAAAGAAATTCACATTTCAAACTTCAGTTAGCCCACAAAACAATAGCTATGATCCCCAGGAGTAAAAATTCAGCCTTTGGATAAATCCCTATATTACCATAGCAAAATCTCATGTTCTGTGATAGTGTAACTCTGTAACATAGAATTAGCTTGTTATATTTGCAAACATGTCTTGCACAGAAGCCCCTGTTACTGTCACAGAGTTAAAAATCAGTCTCCTGATTGAAGATAATGCTGTGGGCAGCAGGTCTTCAGAAACCAAAAATCAAAAGTGACACTTCTACCAACAGTGAGGGAAAAATCTTCCTCCAGCTGTAAAGCAAGCTTTTTAATGACAACTGCCAGAGATTTTGTTATTATTATTCACCACAGAACATGTCAACATTAGTCATATTCCACTTAAGAAACACAAAGATGAAGTTACTCTTTAAAAAACCCAAAACACAGTGCAGAAATACATATGAGAGAGCTTTGAGATAAAATATTTCAAAGCCTACAGTTTGAGCACATACTCTGAACTACGCACATGCATTCGATTCAATTAATGCCTTACACAGTATTCTCCATAAATGTACTCATTGGAGAAATTACTACAATTACTCCTTCAGCATTTACTACAATCATAAATCAAACTAACCCAAGCACACTGAGCTGACATATGTGCTTTCTGACACTGACTGTAGGTCTTGTATATAGAAGCATAATGAGATATTGCAACAGGAAAAAGAATTAAAACAGCAAAAACTTGGTGAGAGCAAACACCGATTTTAAAACTAACACCTAAGGAAAAAAGGGGTCTGCATTTACAAGTATAGCGCAAAAGAGACAAAGATGAGCCACAGGATCAGCAATTCAGCTGCTAAGAACAAAACCAGTTTGGAATAAAACAAGATGGGAGGCTAATATTTATACATGCAGAAACACGCATTTATAATTCATCAGGGAGAATCAGGGCATGATTCACTCAAACTGATTTAAGTCCATACGGCAAAGAAGAAGAGCAGTTCTGTCTTGCATGCTCTCACTGCTCCCCACCACCATGCTGGCAATAGCAGGAGAGTAATGTTGATAGCACACTGATGTTTTAGTTGTTGCCAAGTTGTGCTTACCCTAAGTCAAGGACTTTCCAGTTTCCCATGCTGTGCCAGCCAGCAGGTGCACAAGAAGCTGGGAGGGAGAACAGGCAGGACAGCTGACCGAAACTGGCCAAAGGGATATTCCATAGGACAGAATGTCATGCCCAGTATATAAACCAAAGGGGTTGGCTGGGAGCCACTGATCACTGCTGGGGGATAGGCTGGGCACTGGTCAGCTGGTGCTGAGCAATTGTATTGTACATCTCCTGTTTCTCTTGAGTTCTGTTCCTCTCTCTCCTTTTCATTACTATTGCTATTTCATTTCGATTCAGTTACTAAACTGTTCTTATCTCAACCCATGAGTTTTCCTCAAAAATCTAGTGGGACATGTGGGGACTGAATAAGTGGCTGCATGGTATTTAGTTGCCAGCTGGGGTTAAACCATGACAACTAGTCACAACAAGGCTCTTTCATTCTAGGCCATGAGATTAATGGCTAACTATGTATTAGTACATGCAAAAAAAGTTCATAAATACGACTCCCAAGAGGTATTTATCTTTTAGGTTAGTTTGTGTGCTGCACATTCGCATATACTTCAGTGGATGCACATCAGTTGAAGCAAGCCTTAAAACAAATTTCAAGCCCAAAATGGAGGAGACTTTGTTCATGTATATCTGCTTTTCCCTGAATTGAATTCCATTCAAAAACTGCAGGCTTTTTCTCATCCTCCATAACCACTAAAAAAAAAAACCAACAACATGAAATCAACAAAAAAATCCCAAACAAACAAACAAAAAAAACAAACAAACAAATTAACAACCCACCCACCTAACAGAAAACCAAACCAAAAGACTAGCTCAATTCCTAAAGAGTGATCCTGGCAAAAGTCAGAGACTCAACTTTGTTTCACCTTCCATGCTAAAAGCAATCTAGACGGGTTTTTTTGTCACCAAAGACATGTGCATCATTACATGGCACAGTTCAGCCTTCAAAACTGTGAAAGCACCAAAACTGGAAATTTAACAATTTCTTACACTCGCATCAGAAGAGAGAGGAAATTAACACATATGAATATGAAACTACTTTTGTAGTCAGTGGATTGAAGAAAATAAGCCCTGTGCAGCTACATGACTGTCATGATATTGTTATATTTAATTAAAACACAAATAGTAGGCAGTGTAAGCAAAACAGAATCCTATGGTATGAGCATCTTAATATAAAACTCATACAGATATACCTAAGGTACCTTCTGAATTTCTTTTTGTCCATTCATTTTGCTATGAATAGGTAGAAACATTCCAGGAGCTAACTCTTAAACTACACACACTGTAAATTCCCACTCTAAGGGTGCCTCCACTGCAGCAAGTCTCAGACCTTTCTTTCTCTTCTCCCCACCATATGAAGTTATATTTTGAGCAGAGATGGTCTTCTAGACTTCTGCTGTACCAATTATGAGTAAGCAGACTGATTTCTCTTGCTAATTTAACGAGATCATGCAAGTACAGAACATGAGGCACTGCTTCCTTTCCTCAAAGACTTTCCAAAACTAGAATATATGCAATGTTGTTTGGTTTGAAAAAGAAACCAAAAACCAAAACACATAGGTACCTTTTCCTTTCCACAGAAGGCTTTCTTCTCACTCTGTGCTGACTACTGAAATTTCTTTTGAGTGGAGTCGACTCCTCGCATACCAAAAGGTATTTTGTCTCAGAAGACTGTGCTGGGAATTCAAATTTTCCCAGATGGAGGGAATCAGAGAGCAGCTGTGGCCTGTGTTAAAAGGCACTGAGCAACAAAACAGTGACGTGCTTCACATGCAACATACAAACCTTGGCGCCTCTCCTCAGTAAAACAAACTGTGGGTTGGGGAAGAATTATGTAAATCCAAAGAAAATTACCAACTGCAAAAGCATGTTCTTTCAGTCAAAGGTAAGAGATATTACCCATGTTGTCCTGATACGCTCTTCAAAGAGACAGCCGTGGCTGTGTACAACTCAGAAGTTATGAGTCCTGAATAACAACCATAGAGAATATTGTTCTTCAGAAAATTGCTTACAGATGAGAAACAGCCCTTTTGCATTCCTGATTCCTTATCTGTTGTTATCAAGTGTTCGTGTAAGATTTCTTGATCTCTTCATTCTATTTCTGTATGGATTTCCAAAAGCCATTTCCTAAATCCATACTACCCTGAAAAATTCAAGCAAGCTTTTTAAAAGCAGACTGGTAATGATGATGTTTTATAAATACTCAGATCTAAGAGAATAATTACAACCATAGCTTTCCTGAATTACATTGCCACAGTGAAAGGTGAGCCCATGGAGTATTTCAGGCTCATACTACCTCCTACTTTCTATGCTCTCACACTTTAAGTACCCCAGAGACAGTTCTACTACAAAAGAGGGCAGATTTAACTCAAAGTGGTTATGGCACTGCCACCAACAATGACTTTAGCTGACCAAGTACCTTACTGGTGTATCGGTTTGGTATGAAACTAAATTAGTGCCATAATTATTGTGTATTTTATCAGCAGAGTAATAAGACACAATAAGCAGAGATGAACTGCAATTTAGGTGGGTCTCAAATGTTACTTGAGAGTTGCTTTTGCTAAGAAGTCCAAATTGTGAAAGTTTGCTTGCATATAATTTTTTGTCTACAACCAGAAAAAAAAAAAAACAATTTCTCCCTGAAAACATGGAGGGTTTAAGAAAGACAATTCATTGCCACACATCTGCTGAAAGCATTTTCATTTTTCTTTAAGCAAAACAACAAGAAGTAAGCAAAATATACTTTATGACTCAAAGATCTCTCTAGTTAGTTACACAGTTTGAGTTACTTGTAAAATGAGTTGAGAGACAGGATATGGATTTGCATTCATTCTTCCTGAATGGGTAAATACTTGCTGCTAATCCTCACGGAGTAAATAAAGTTCAGTTAAAGGAGCAAGCTTCCCATAACCAGAAAGAGTGAATTCATTTCTTGCCTCCCAGAAGCTCCAGATTCCACTGGAATCCATGGAGCTGAAAAACAAGGATATGTGCCTGTATATAAGACATGAATATACAACAGAGATATACACAAAAAAACCCCAAACACTTAGAAACAGTCTTACTGGATTGGCTCCAAAATCCACCTTTCCCAGCATCCCACCTCTACAACTGGAATGCCAAATGAATTCCATGGCTGCCATGAAGCACAGCATTTTCTAAGCAGCTGCTACTTCTGGAGGAATCTTTGGAGACAGAACAAACACCCTGGCACCAGATGCTGGAGCAGATGCTTGTCCAAGGTTATCCATTGCTTTTTAACCGGCACAGACCTACTGCAATTGCACATTATGAATGTCACACACCTGCAGCTTCACCATCTACTGCATGAAGAGCACTACCTTCTGCCCAGTCTGAACTACCAATTGACAATGCCATTTGAAGCCCACCAGTGGATGGAGAAAAACCCTGCTTTGTCTCTCACAGACACAAACATGTTCTACACCATTTGGGATTCTGAAAATTCCTGTGATGGCTCTCCTCTGCAACTCTTGTACAGCCTGTAATCTACACTGTGTATTCCTGTAGAAAAACTGCACAGCTTCAGTTATCCTCCTTGTTCTGCTCTGTGTGCCATTCCCAGTATTCCAAAACTCCACTGGTGACCTCTCCACAGTACAAAAACTAAGCCAGTGCAATTCTAAGTTGCTTTGTAACTTTTGCCTTATCATTGACCCCTGAGATAACACTGTCTTAACCACGGGGTTGTTTAGTATCTCTACAAGCCATTCACATAGAAACTTTTGCAATTTCAGGTGTGAATGTGTTCATTTGTTTTCCTCATCCTCATCACTGACTCATTTGGAACAAAACTCCAAAGACACACCAGAAGAAAGACTTTCTTTTCCAGAAGTTGCTTTGACTCTTCCCCAGACTACCACACTCTCCCCAGTGTCCAACAGCCATTCTGGTTTTGTAAAATACTTTTCACCACTTTTCCTGGCACAGGTGCCAGATTTAATGAACAGTTCCTCTAGACTCAAAAACACTACAGGAAAGGTGGATTGGGTGGTGCCACCCACCATTTGCCTGGTGCCACAAAAATCTGAAGGAAAAAGGTGGCACACCATGCTCAGTAGAAACAACGTTTCACTCAGTAAACTTCCCTAAAATTCCTGGATGACCACCTGTCACCATCTCTCAACATTCACGCATCTGGTTAGCCTGTGCTGTAAACTCTGCGAACAGCACTTACACTTCCAGTGTCTTTTAATAACTTCAGTTATACCTACTTATGAAAAGGACTCATAACACTCTCTTACATTTGCATTTCTCTTACCTTTGGATCCTTTGGTTTTATTGGGTGTTTTTGTCCCCCTACTCATGCATCTGTTTTCACTCCTTGCAGGACAGAAATAGAATGCAAGAAATGCCACAGCACTCAGTAGCAACACCCAATATTAGGAGGCAGAAGTGACAACAAGATTGTCAACAAAAATACTCATTTGAATGCTGTCTGGCTATCCTGCGATATTTTTTTAATAAATACATGCATTAAAAAATAAAAATACAAACTATACCTCATCTATTTTGAAGTATATGCAAAGACTGAACCCAAAGAGAAGAGAGGAATTATCAAAGAAACATGTTTGTCTTGAAAGAGATAAAAGGAGTGGTTTACTATTTCTTTGAAGATTCTGGGTAAAAATTATTTCAAAATAAAGATACATACCACTGATGTGCATATTCTACCTTCCATTTTTACTCAATTTTTCTTCCTCTAAGACCTTCAAAGATTATTCTGGCTAGTATTTAGCTCAAGCACCACAAATTTTGAGCAGCAAACCATCCCCTCATGGTGAATCCATTATCTGAAGAGCACCTACTACAACCCTGTGTGGTGTCTGTTCAGCCTGCTGAAAGTAATAGTCCCAGAAGGCTGATCTACAAACTTCAGTCAAGAGACTCTACAGGAGAAGCAACTGAATACTCTCAACTAAATATTTCTGCTAGCAGAGAGAAAAGTGTTAATAACTAACAACGGCATTCAAACTGGTATCAGCAACACGAGGAAAATATACAAGACAGTTTGCAAGATACTACATAGCAGCAATTGCACACTCTGCTATTTACAAGGCTATGTTCACATTCTTCACAAAGGATTTCCATCCCTCTGGCAACACTGCACCATCAGGAGCACTGCAATGAAAGTCTAAGCACCTGT
>JAWWMP010000093.1:33183096-33200129 GCA_035047865.1 Dendrocincla tyrannina | reverse complement strand
AGTTTGAAAATTGCAGATTACTTAGTAATTCAGCAGTAGATTATTTAGTAAATGAAAACATAAATGGAGAGAGAGAGAATGTTTCCACAGAGTGGAAACAAAAAGTCACTAGTGAGCAGTGGGATTTGAAGTTGTTAAAGATTTGTTACTTGCTTAAAAAGAACTACTCTTGGCTTTTCCTTGTTCTGGATGGATCTATTTCTTTAGCTGGCAGTAAGGTTGCTATTTTTGTGTTCCACTCTTTGCTGCCTTGTTGGTTAAATCATAAAAACACAAGGCTGAAAGCATGCTTGCATTCCCTATGTATGTTGCAGCTGTTTTTCTTCTGTGCTTTACCTTCAGTCTATCATATGCTATATAATTGCCTCCTGCGTTAAAATAAAAAGGAAGTCAAAGGGCAGTGTTTAATCATTTCAGTATCCACTTAATGCACAAAGAGCATCCTCCAAGATTTGGACATCATCAAAATAAAAAACAATGGACAAGTTGCCTTTCTCTTGGTCCCGATGTATTGTTGGAGCGGCGAGAGACTAGCCCATTGAATCTAGTCTTGCTTTGCTTTGATAAAAAACTTAGAGCTGAGAAAGGTCTTCAAATAAATCCTCCCTGCTGTTACATGCATTGCTTCAAGTTACTTTGAGTCAGGTTTGAGACTACAGATAGGCTTCTTGGTCACATCCCTAAGTATGGAAATCTTAAGGTGCACATCTGGGTTTGTCTTCTGTAAAAAAAAAAAAAGTGCATTGATGCAGAGCAATGCCTGTGGTTATGTGGTCCAGGAGCCTACAAGAATAGAGAAGCAGACAGATAGAAGGAGAGAGAGGGACAGAGAGATAGGCATGCAAGCAGGCAGACATTAGAAAATCTGTCCTTGACCTTCATATGCCAAAGAAATTATTTTTGTTTGAGGTGGGGGAAAGTCAATCCCTTAAGGGAAAACAGAGAAGGGGAGAAAAGTAATAAGGAAATGAGTCAGACACAAAGAATTGTTGGCAAATACAGGCACTTCCTAGTAAAGGAGGACAGTTTTCAGCTGATCAAATGTTAAAAACCACAGATAATATGTGCCTGGTTTTTATTTAGACCTTCTTGTAGCTAGAAATATTAAAATCTAATAAATGAGGAAAAGGGGAGAAGTAAGACCCTTTTCTCTCTATTTGCTGCTTCCCCACATCACACGGAGGAGCAAGCTGAAAGTCTGAATCAGTGTTTTTATTTGGTTTTAGCTATTTTTTTTTCTCCTCCCCAGATAGAAGCTGTGAGAAGTTGTTGCACTGTAACCATTTAAAAAGAAGTAAAACATGTGGTTTCTTCATAGGGCTGTTTCTAATCAGATTGAATTAACTTGTGTAACTGTATAATTATAATGATGATAACCAATATTATGTTTTAGATTTTATTAACCAAGAAAATCTGAACTACTCTAGATTCATTGATAAATCCCCAAGGTCCTTGCTACAGAGTCTGCTCAGTCTGAAATAGCCACAGAACTCTTCACAATCCTTCTTAGCACTCAAATTAATTGCAGTCTGAGGGGCTGGCTGGAGACTTACCCAAATCCTTAACATTACAACCTAACTAGTATGAGATCTATCAAAGCATAAAGCCTGTGGCTTATCACTACTGCTAAATCAAAGCTGCAGTTATAAACAGCAGAAACATTTGGGGCAGCAGCAAATCAAGTAGAAACAGTCATGACCAAAAATGAAGAAGATCCTTTTCTGCTAGCTTGGAAGCAAACCACGAAGGAAGAAGAGGAGTATACAACTGCAGTCAAGGTTGGCCAAAGTTAAGCAAATGAGGGATAAATGTGGAAGATCTGTAGTCTGTGAGAGAATCTGAGCTTCAGAAACATTGATTAATTTATTTCTGAATTGACATAAGCCTTTGCTGCAAAGTCACAATCTTCAGCCAGTAAACGTTTGTTGAAGTCCTGCTCTCTTCCATGAGGTACTGGTACTTTGAATGTGCTGGTCTGATTTTACACTTGTCAGTCAGGGGAATCACAGACTGAGATGGCACCTCTGTACTTTAGCCCCCAAAGTACAGAGGTGCCAAATACCTGGAAGGGTGAGCTTCTTCTTTGACAATGTCACTAGGATTTAAGCAGAAACGCAACAAGATGCCCTTTATTAACCTCATTGTCACTAGGGAAATTGCTGTATTCCCATTCCCTTGTAAGATGGGAGTGGATTCTTATTAAAAAAAAAATAAAAATATGTATATATTTGATCTCTGGTAGAATTTGAATTGTAACAGCTCTTCCACATAATTTTAACAGTGATGAGCTTACAACAGTGTAAAGTCACTTTATTGGCTGTTCTGAAAGGAAGGTAGGAAAACACATCCTATAGGTCCTGGGTCCTCTTCTCTGGCAACTGTTGCATAGGAGGTCAGCCTAGGCTAGCCTGTATTTGGTACTTTTTGGCTTTGACCTACAGATCTGTGGGTTTAAAGCATTGACAAAATTCCAGTATCTTCTTTCTGAGGTCCAGTTATAAGAAGGCATTGTGCCTAAATGAGAAAAACTATGAATAAAGAAGAAAATTTCTTAACTTCTTTCCCTGAAGGCACAAACATGCCTTGATGCAGCATTTCTCAGCAGTTAAGAGTAGATATTTTTATCACACTTCATGGTTAAAACACTGTAATTACGGTGAATTAGAGTAATAAATTTCTTTATTCTTCATGATTCTGTCATGTGTGTTTTGATATGCTTCTCAACACAAATTTTCAACATACCTTTCTCTCTGAGACAGAAACAGTGCTGATCCTCAGTTTTGCTTTGGATGTCAGACAGAGTGAGGGCAAAATCAGCCAAGTAAAATTCTCTCTCACTGTCCTTGAGGTTGCAACTAGGGGATTAAGATGCACCTAAATGGTAACAGCTCTCTAAGGATGTCTATATATGTCTCAATATTCTGCATACGTCACAGAAAATGGCACATTAGCTAATGGCGCAGAGACATCCCCACTGACGAAAATCCACAGAAATCATCCAGTCCCATTGCAATTCAGGACAAGAGAACTCAGTATTACTGACGGCTCATACTGGCTGGTAATAGTCAGCCCAGAAAGCCTCAATGTCAGAAACAAAATTTAATGAGAAATTAGTATTGGCATTGTTCAAGATGCATATTTTGTCTAACAAACATGTTTCAAACTGAAAAAGAGCTCCAAATGTATTTGTAAATATATGTATTTTACAGCTGAGCTCTGGCTTTCTGTGAGTTACAACGTGATCATTTGTCTTGGTTTTGTTTCCACCATTCTTTGATTGCTACAAACCTTGGCAACTAAACCTTCTATAGAAATTACTCCAGGCACAACTAGTTAATTGACTCATTTATTCGTTGCCTGAAAGTATGCAGTGTTAGCAATTCCTCCCAGTCATCCCTTTTTGTCTCTGACAGAATATACAATAAAACACCACTAGATGAACTACCACAAGTTCATTCACTCTATTTTCTTTTTAAGCAAGTTTGGGTGTGGAAAAATTAGTGAAGCAGACAACTACCACCAACAGAAATACTGATTCACCCTGTATAAGTAACCGACAGGACTCTATCAGACCTGTGACATAGGTAGTAGTCTCTCAAGGTAAAATAACACCCCCCACAAATGTTAAAATCTTTTTAGGAAACAAGATGTGCACTATCCATCTTAATAATTTCAGATATGCTCCAAAGCATTTCAGAGATCAGACAGAAAAAAAAAATAAAAATAAACTGCAGTGTGCTCCTTCCAACTTTCTATTATCTGTCATCATCTGGCATATTCCTTGATCTATTAACTTGAATCATTTTGTAGTTCTGAGCAAAGAAGAAGGATACTAATGTTGGTATTTTCCTGTAAAACTTCATCTTGAACTTTTGGTTTCTGAGTACTACACAGGACTTTAAAAAAAGAATTACATGGATGCTTGACCTGTAAAATAATCAATAGGTAAAATATTTTTACAACCAGATATGCTGGAGAAAAGAATCAACCAGCATAGGCATTTTCAACATAAGTGCACATTAACTAGAGCTTTATTGCAGACCAGCATTTGAGATACAGTTTTCTTTTCAATCATACTTGTGTAGGCTTGCTGAAGACAGTAAATTTGAAAAAACCTGGCTGAAAAGTATATTTGGCCCTATGTATTCATTGAGTATCAAAGGATTTGTGCTTTGTTTGACATTGTATTTAAGGATATACTTTCAATCTTTCAAGAACAATTACACTGTCAACATCTAAACTGGCATTGAAATATGGGCACTACTGTGGATTTTTGTCTCCCCAGAAGCAATAGGAACAACGTGATGTGGTAGTTGCACACTTGCCTTTTGCAGCTGAAGTCCCAGTGAATCAGCTCCATTCTGTGGAAGTACAAGGACACTGCCAGCAGGCACAACAATCTGAATTGTCATATTATAGGTACAGAGTATGTTGTCCTTACTGGATCCTAATTTTATGTTTTGTTTTAAGCAAAAACACCCTATTCAAAACTGAACTGCAGTGCCCCTGAACTGCACGTACTTGCCTCATCCCTACTTTCTTGGGCAATGGTAACTGACCGCTGTCTGAGATGGAGGAGTGGACTAGGTGGTAGTGAGTACATTGCCATAACAAGAACTTTCATGGGAAGTTAGGCTGAAAGAAGTGAAATCCTCATTCTCATCAAGAAATCTTCAGCAGACTAGTAGCTTCATTAATTTCATTGCATTTATTAGGTAAAATACTGTGATCTGTATCTGGCTTATATGGTCACGTTTTTAAGGGTAAGAAGTGACTTTCTTGGAAAGGAAGGAGTGACTGTTAAAGATCTCCTTATACAAGTGAGCAAGACTGCCAATCAGATACGTGGCAGTTCCATATTATTCTGTCTTTAGGACTGCCTATCAAATGGATTATTAATGAGTAAGGTTCTGGCAAAAGCACAGGAAGGCCTAAGGAGAAAAGTGGGGAGATGAGCTGGCATTTCTGGTGTTGGTGTCACTACTCCTTGCCATGAGCTTCACAAAATATAAAAGGGCAAACAGCCAACCAAAGGTAGGAGTCATGCCTGAGTAACTTCCCCAGAAACTTTGTCAGTGAAGGACTCTTCCAAAAATCACGAGGAACATAAGGAGGAACAGGAGAAGGAAAAGATGACTTCAAAGTGATGTGGTGGGGACTAAAGAAGACACAATAGGAAAGATCATCACCTTATCTTGCCAAAATGTGATGAAGTAAAATCAATATCCCCATTATGCTTTTATTATCATGCTTGATTATTGATGTAACAGTGGATACACAAAAAATGTCTTCTAAACTTCATATAGGAAAGTGTGAAATTCATTCCTCTTAGGTAAGGTCTTAAAAATCAAACTTATCTAATCACTGTCTAAAGGTACTTCTTTCATCCTGCAATTACAGAATTTTCTTGTTAGTTTGAATATAAATTAGAGAATTTCTACAAGTGGTCCTACATACACAGCACTAAGTTTCAGAGCAAGGTAAGTGTAGAAACATTTGGAAAAATGGTTCTTTGAATTATACCAGCCAATACTGGTATCTCATTAGATCTCTTAACAGAGATTCTTTCTCTGCCAATCAAATAATGCTTCATCAATATTTAATTATTTCTAATGATGTAAGTATTACTAAGGAGAAGTATGAATGTCTGTCTTGGAGAACATTTGCTTTTTATACATTTTGATTCACTGCAAGAGATTCTATGACTTGTAGCCCTTTCTGCAAAGAATTTTGGGAAAATACCACATTGAAAAATTATGGGGCATACTGGAGAAGTCTTTTCCCTTGGGCAATTTTGTGGGGCAGAAAACCAAACCTTATAGTCTTTGTACCTATTGTGAAAGGGATGGGCACTGTCACATCTCCTACACTTTCCCTTATCATCTTTGGTTTGTCACATACATATGTTGCTTTTCTATCTTGACCCCATGATTTTGTTGTTGCATAATTTTTGCAGTTTTTTGAGAGAAGCAGAACTGGTCTAGGAATTGGTGTGTTTGCTGCTAGAATTTCAAAAGTAGTTTACATTATCTTATATTGACCAGGAACAAATAAATTATGTTAAGGGTAGAGATGCCAAAGAATTCAGATTTAGGCCATGAACATAATATTAATTTTGTTTCATAAAGCAGACTCTGTTGAAGCATCTTTTGCTGTTATCCCACCTATGCATTTCAACTGACACAGCTTATGTATGGGAGATGACAAGTGGACCCCTAAGGAGAGGATTCAGGTGTTGATTGTTTTCTGGTGTACCATGCAATAGAAATGCAAGTTAGAAGGTAGCCCTGGCAGAATGAAGGATATATTAATCTTTGAGGGCTTTTGGTTGAATCATGCAGCTTAATCTAACTAAAGTTAGCCCTTTCTTCCAGTTTTGATTCTAGCAGAACAAGAAAATAAATACCACAGTGGGCTATCTTCTGATTTGGTGCTCTGAAAGTGACTTTCCAAGAAGTCTGAAAGGTTCCTCACCTCAGGGCACTAATAAAGTCTACCTTCCTTTGCTCATTCACATATTTTCTTAATGTGTATTTCTGCAGATTCACTCAAAGAATGTGATTGTTTGACTATCATACTCACAAGCTTAAAAAAACCACTTTAATTTTTTGGTTACTCCCAAAAAGATATTTTAAAAAAACATAGAGGTGTTTCATAGAGAAGTTAATGAAAGATATTACTTGAAAGTGGAAAGTCATCTTGAACTATGTCTCAATAAGAAGATGGTCATAAGTTCTGCTCATGTTCTCTTTCTTTCCTTGAGTAATCTGACTGCACCACATTTCCTTTGAATGTTGGTCTTTTCTGCTTTGTGTTATACCTCTTTCCAATACTACAGTATGAAATACAAACCAAGCACAAGATTTGTTATGAAAGTCTTCTGTCACATCAGCAAGCCAAAAAATTTCAAATTAGACTCCACAGGGAAGAGGCTTTCGACATGTTGTTGCAAGATCTTTCTTGAAAACTCCATCACAGCCAACTGAGCAATGGTCTCATATCATTAAGCTGAACAATTTGTCTCTTTTACTTAGAGGTGCAGAAAGTTTTGGTGTTTGGGATACCATACAGATTCACATGAGTAAGAGAAAAACAAAGAGATGCAAAGGATATGAAAAATAATTTACAGTGTGTGTTAAAGTAGAGGCTTTCTGAGGCACCATAGAATCTTTTCTTCCATCAACTTTTTAAGGTGTGCCTGGATGAGGTGACACACACAATGAGATGATTCTTCATTTCCAGGTTCATATGTTAGCTGCAGCAGCAAACTGAGAAGCTCTGTTTTTCTTGAGAGACCGGTAATACTCCATTGGTGTGTGACATGAACAGTCATATTGCTTTTAGCACATTTAGGACGATTTACGTTGGCTCCAGAAAGTCTTGCATGGTGAACTCATGTTCTCATTGTGACAGAGAAGCACAAACCATGTGAAGAAATTTTTGGGATTTTTGAATTCTCTCAACTATAATTTTAAGCAGTTCTTCATGAGAGGAAGGATTTTTATTTTTTACAGGAACAATTTATGATTTCTGAACAATTTATGAGCATACAATCCTGAACAGGAAATTGGTTCAAGACACAAGTTATCACTGGCAGACCTCATTTATATGCAGAGAAAATATTACCTACAGCTTTCCTGAGATTGGCCCGTACTCAACATGTCTTCACCGATTACACGTGTTGCCTGCAGCTCCGTTTTGATTGCACACAGTGTATCCTCAAGCTCTCTTGCAGGAGAGGGTTATACAGAACATGCTGCTCCATAGGAGCTTCCTTTTGACAAGAAGTCTGCCTTTTCTATCATGTCTGTCATACCAGACATAAATCAGTGTCAATATACCACTCCAAAAACAGTCTAGGCCTGCTCTACCTTCAGGCAGACTTAGACAGTCAGCACATACTGCCTCTATCCCAAGATCTGGAGAGAGGCAAGTGTTCCTTCAGCACTCACAAATTTATAAACATTTGTCAACTGAAGAAGAGAGATAAGTTTCATGAAGAGGCAAGATCTTCCTGTATTTGACCCTGGGAGGTTTTCTCCTTTTGCTTTTTGGCTTTGTGCTCCCTACCAATGGCTCTTTATGCCCTCCCAGTCTAACTAGTCGATTCCTTTCTCTTGTGACACTTTTGTAATTGAATTGTAATAAATTATACCCTGCTGTTTAAGAATGTGTCAAATACTGTTTTAACTTGTCCAGTGCAAAGGATTGAGAACTAGAGACTGAATCATAAAATAAGGTAGAATTTTGCTGGTATTAAACAGACAATAANNNGACAATAATTCTGCTGTCACATCTACATAAATCCAGTATGACTACACTGGCCTCAAGTGCTTTCTCAGCATTTACACCACTGTGAGTGGTGGCAGATTTTAACTCTTCATTCTTGTGGTGAGATAGATGGACTCCAAGCCAAGATATACAGACTGCATTGGGAAAGCAATGAGTAATGCTATACAACAATTTGAAGAGTCTAAATTAAAAACATGGTAGTTGCCTGATGATGCTGTATTCATGAAGAGTGTGGCTAAGAAGTACCCCTTTACCTAGTACCTAGTATTGCAAGGAATCTGCCATGGATAAAACCAGAAGTTCCTAACATGTATTCCCTTAAACTTGGTAAAGTATTATTTCCTGAGCAATAATAATAGGACTCTGACAGTACAAACAGGCTGCCAGGCAAACACCAAACTTTTCTCAAAAGAGCAATTGTTTTCCCTGTCACTGTGAGTCAATCTGGTCTCCGGACTGCTCCACTCTCTTCTCACTGCAGCAGACTGGTCAACTGCACCAAATTATGTGTCAAAGCTTTTGGCAGTGCAGGCTGTTTCCCACAGAACACCAAACAGAGAATTGCACTCTTCATTTAAGTCACTGGCTGAACTGCAATCACTGAGATCTTTTATACCAGATAGAAAAGCTTGTGTTTCAGCTGTTACTTTGCATGGGGACTTCTTTTTCCATTATTGTGGCCACATACCACTGACAGTTGTACAGATTAAAAAATAAATGCTATAGTCCTTCACAGGCCTTTGACGGTACCATTCATACATCCTAGGAGTAAACTTTTACTCAATTGCTTCAGAATTTTATTTAAGTAAAAAATCCTAGAAAGTAGATGTGATATTTTGTACTGCCTTACCTGCATGAGGAGGTGCAATCATTCTCTTCATACACCTATTTAAAATCCTGGGAACAAATTATTAGAACTGACCCATACAGAAGCAAGGAGGGTCAAAGCCTATTTTCTTTCCCTCTCTAAAATGCCAGCAGAAGTGTAGGTTAACAGTGGCTCGTATTAATCTTAGCTGAGGTGGTTGAACCTAGGAACGCAAAGAATGACTGATGCTTTATACATAAATTAGAGTTTCATTATAAAGATTCCCTTTAAATGAGGAGCATACAGGCCACTGCCCCCAGCATCCTGGCAGATGTTCTTGGTGGCATGTGTTAAAAATCAGGTCCCAGCTAGAGAAACCTGACCACAAGATGGATGGCTGCTGTGGACCCAGATCTTTTCTCAGCGTGGACCCAGAAGTGCAGAAAGTTTGGGTGTCAGTGGTTTAGAAGGGTCACCCTATGGTGCTATGAGCACAACTTTATCCATAGGAGGTACATTTACAGCTCTTTTTCTGGTCCCTGTAATTCACATTCCTTTGCTTTAATTTAGGACATGAGGAAAACTGCACACATATCCTTAACTTATCTGGTACAACTTTAGATTGAGTGTGAAGGTTTGCTCTGGAGCCACAAGTAAAAATTCTACCAGATCCTCTGTATTTCCTGGCCAAGATTTGAATCAGTGACTTTGTGATACAGATGGGTTTTTTTAAGGTCCTTAACTTTGCCTTGTATCATATTCAGGTCACAGTAAATTCTATTTACTGTGTCTAATTTAGGAAGATCCTCTGGTTTTCTGTCCACTTCATGTACGTCTTGGAAAATAAATGAAAACAGGCATGACTCAAGCAATAAAAAGTTCTAAATAAGGAAAAGACAGATAGGAGCTTTCGGAACTTTTAAATGAAAACCTGATACAGGAAGAAGAAATGAGTCTAGCAAATAAACTTCCTATGTGCTGAAAGATCAAATAGAATCTAAAGTTGAGCAGTTAGTATAACACATTTTTACAGCCTGTGCTGCTACAGATCAACAGGACTCTCCTTGCAGACAGAACAATCAAGACCTTGAAAAACTTATCTCTCAATGCTTCATGGTTTTTTCTCCATTGTTCGCATCTATATGTAGCCGAATCTTCAAGTCTTGACCTACATTATACTCGTTCCCTGCCAACAGAAAACTGACAGTAGGTCTGTATTGTTGCCAGTGCTAGAGTATATGAAGCATTCTGCGTGGTGTTCTCATAGCTACTGTTTCTCAACAGGGAATTTCACGGCCTTTTGAAGTAATTCAACATACTGTTTACAGCAAAATTCCAAAGACAGCCACGCACCTAAATGACTTACACTACTTTGAGAACACTACTTTAGAAGGAATAAAACAGTGACAGCAGCCTGGCCAGAAAGAAGCAGGGTTTCAGGTGGGAGTCCTATAGAAAGTATTTAGTTTATGAGCCAAAGTGAGATCCCTGTGTCTGCCAACCTGCTGCATGCCCCAGCTTGTGGCTGACAGCGGTGCAGCACTATGTCTTGTGTATCATTGCCAGAGATCTCAGAATGGGAGCTGTGCTGACAGTCCTGCTGGCAGTGCTTAGGGCTAGGTGCATGTCATTCCTCTCTTACAGCAGAGTTGGTTGTACAGCGTGGTCAGTGGTTGAAACTTGCTCCAGCTGATAAACAGAGCAGGAGAGACTTGCAAGATTCACAGTGAGAAGGTATTTAGCAATATTGCTCCTCTGTTTTAACGAGCACACTCTGAACACAGCAGATGTTTCTCCAACAGCTCCAGAGCTTCTTGCAATGCCATGCGCAGAGCCAGACCTTACTTGAAAGAAATATGAATTCCCATGCCACGTTTTTTGTTCTGTAAGCCAAGTCAATGGAATAGTCACCCTTTTGATATTTGTAAATAAGCTAGCATGGCATTTCCCCCGTTGGAATAAACTGAGTAGCTAATTACAGTGATAGAGAACTACTCTTTCGTGGCCTAATTGGAATATTGAAATACTGTACCTACCCTCCACTGAGGCCCATGTATGTCTGCATGACCAGTCTTTCTTTAAAAAGCAAAACCAAAGCATCAAAATCACACATGGGCTTATGTGTTGGTAAAAAGACAGGAGCAAACTTGTGTATGTCCTACCATGAAGGTATTTTCTGTGAATTGGGCCATAAGATTGCAATTCTAAGCAGCCACACAATTAATTCTTCAGTTATGCAGTCCAATTAGGACAAATGCTTCTTTTCTAGTTTAATTAGAGATGGGTAAGCTCGTTTGAGCTTATTTGTATAAAATACGTGCTCATTAAACAAGGCCTGGATTTTGTTCAGCTTGTTAGAAATGTTGTGAAAAAAAGAGCTTTCTCACACTGCCTCTTGCTTTTTTAACCCTTTAAAGACCACAAGTCTGAGAATCTATCAGTTACCCTCAAAGTACTACACACTTCCTTCTCCCAGAAAAATGATGATTGTGCTACAGTTGTGCATTTGTAAAATTCATGCTGCCATGGAGATAAATATCTGCCACAGTCAGATATCACCTATTGCAGCACCCCTCCCTGTGGGCTAATGCAACTAACTGATAATGGGTTTATAGGGTTTGTTAATCTTTAGAAGTCCCTGGCAGCAGAATGAAAGAGAAACTTCGAGGCTGACACAACTTGTCTGCAGAGAAAAGAGCAGGGGACTTATAAAACAGTATGTGAATGTCTCTGTGGGGAATGAAGTAGAAAGATTGACATTGAAACTATACAGTGTGAAGACACAAAGGGCACAGTTGGTTGAATTGTCCCAAGGAAAGATAATGCTAATGATTTGAGCATATTGTTTTCCCCTTTCCTCCTCTTATTTTATTTCTTTCGTGAGCTCACCTATTCATCAGAGGGTAGTTCACTTCCGTGATGAAAGCACCTGTATGAATCTCATGCTGAAAAATGCCTCGAAGCAGGACACCATGTATTCAAACCATACCTGCAGAAAATCGAGAACTCCATCCTTGTGATCAGGGCAGGTTTTCTTCTGACATGCTCCTTTGACCTGGGGTCTTTGAAGTGGAAGGGAGGAAGGACTGAGCCACCTTCCAGGCTACATGTGGACAGAGAGGAATGAACTACCAGGCACAGCTGAAAGCATCCCCAGCCTTGGCAGAAGCTGCGGTACAGGGGCAATGCCAGAGTAGGAAGCTCCCAGAAGGCTAGAAGAGGCATGAGGGCAGGCTGTCAAAGATTGAAATCTATTTCATCCCTCTTGGATCCACACTCTTCCCCATGATGTCAGAAAAATGGACAAATGCAAACCCACAGGCTCACAAATAGTGGTAGATGGCAACCTCAGCCAAAGGAGCTCTGGGGCATATATCTAACAAATGCAAATCCACCCCTTTTCTCCCACACAGGAGGAGGATTAACCATGCAACAAGTGTGCATTCAAATATTGTGTGCACAAACACAGCTCTTACCCTTTGAAATCCTGGCCCTGAACACTGCTATCTTGCAGCTTTGGTCTGAGAGGCAGAGGAGGAGAAAACTTAAGTATAATTTCCAGGTCTGCAGGTGAATTTCACAGGGCAAGATAAGGCCTGCAGACTAAACAAAGATTGGATTTGGGGTTTGGAGTCCCTTGTTCAAAAGCTGAAAGAAAATGAAACAGCTCTGGAGTCATGACTGTCTTGGCCTAAGAGCTGCCTGCAGCAATTTGCATGTTGTCAAAACCTCTGAGTCAGAGGGGGAACGTAGCACATATTCAAGATGATGTTCTAGGTTGTGCCTTTGGGACTGCATACAAAGTGCACTGAATTTAAGGACAACCTGGACCTCAGAGACCATGCAATGGTATAGCAATGACAAAACTCAGCCCTACAGGTTTTTGCCAGTGCATGGTACTGATCTTCTTACTGCCTCAACACCTACACTTTCAGGATTGCCTTTTGGGTGATACATAGTGTGAAATAAAGATACTGCAATTTTTTAATTTTATTTAATTAAGGCAGATTTATGATGACATCGTGATATTTATGATCTTGTTTTCTAACCGGTGTCATGTCATTGTGTCTTAGTCTGAATAGTTGCTTCATTACAGATAATTGGGATGAGGTGGAGAGGATATGCTGGTTTTGAGCTGGGACCTACCAGGACCGGTCATGTTGTATTAAAAAAATAACCAAATGCAGACCTTTTTGCAACCATATGTCAGAGGAAAAGCAGACTCTCTTTATAAGGATATGCTGGTCCCAGGATGCTTTTTATTTTAAGAGGGAGAAGTTTTCCTGAATAGTCAGCCAAAACGCAAAGGGGAGACTTTCGTAATTGGTCACCTGAAGAGCTAGTGCAAAGACATATCTTCTTTTCTCTCTCACTCTATTGTGAGGCAACTTGTAGGAAATAAAAACACTAAAAGAGAGGACAATGACCTAAGGAGTGGAGGGCCTCTCCATCAGTCACACAAGCAGAAACTCTTCTGGAAGAAAGCAGCATGAAATTTTCTCTTACTTCTGCAAGTGAATGATGCTTCCCCACAAAGGAAGTATTTGTTTTATTTTTATTTTCTGCTATGGGAGTGAATGGAATTATTTTACTGGCAATGTGATTGTCCCTCAAAGTAGGACTTCAAATAATTTGCAACAGGCTAATAAATATGTAGGCCAAAAAAAGGAGAGAAAATATAACAACGGAGATGCATCTACTATTTTCAACGAGACACTCAGAAATTTATTTTTTTTTTGTTAGGTACTATAATGACCCAGACAGTGTTAGTATGGCTATGATTGCTAAGTCATTTCTGCTGAGCTTCTCCCAACTTCGCTTTCTGACCTCTGGCAAGACATTGCAATTTTATTTCAAACTGGAATTGGGTGTCAGAGAAGATGCCTAATTCCCATCTCCCATACACTTTGCCCTCATTTTATTTCAAGCTTTGCTGTAATTGTCAATATCCTTTGAAAAGCCAGGCTAAAAATGTATAAAATGCTTACTTTTGGTTTTCAGGTGGCATAAGATACTTATCTGTAGCAATGGTAGTTTTTGATGTTACACAAAGAAGAAAGAAAACAGTCTCCTGAGGGCATAACTTTCAGGCCAAGCATTGTGTGCCCTGCTATGGCTTAAAGCTTTTCAGTCAAGGAGTTAAAAAAATTCCAAGACATGTAAATATCCTCAAGAACGAGGTAATATGTCTTTGTAACCCTGATTTTACACTGTTTACTGCTGAAAATAAAGAACCTGGGTTCTCTACAACAAAGTGTGCCCATACTTTTTCTGCCCTAACCACTATCCATGAACTAACAGAGGGATGACACAGTTATTCCAGTTAACACTTGTCCAAATATATTAAATTTGCCTCAAGCAATTTCCCTGTAGGTAAAAAATTCTTTGAGCACTCACACAGCCCACAGAGAGGGAACAACTGTCCTGCCACTATGCCAAGCACTTGGAACAGGAGCTACATTGTGTGTCACGTTAATATACATTTATAATTGTAAGAGGTTAAAGGTGGAAGGGGAGTATGGATGATAGAAACTCCCCTATTTGGCTAGCAGATAAAAGGAGGGCTGAGAGGTCTATGATAAGTTAAGAAAAGCTCAGAGTGGGAAATGTTGCAGAATGAGGAGTGTGCCTGGCTACACCTACTGCATTTGCTGCATGTCCTACTGTATCTGAGAATGATGGGAATATTTTTCAGCAGCAGCAGAGAGCACAGGCATCTCTCCTATCATTGTGCTGAACAAAGAGGTACAAAACTGCTATGTCCATGAGACTGTTAATGGGGCCCTAATAACTGGGGTCAAACCTGAGTTACTGACAAGGGGATTTTCAGGATATAGAAGAAATGAAAAAGGCAAAGAGAAAAGCAACAAGAGTTATCAAATGCTTTTGTTTAAGAACAATTAAACAGACCAGAGCTCTATCGGAAAGACTATTGAGGTTGTTGTTAGTAGTTACTAATGAGGCAATCAGTGCAATGGGAAAAATTAACAGGAAAAGAGCATTCACCATTTCCTCTGTTGCAGGAACCATGACATCAAATCAGATGAGTGCAGAAAACAAAACACAAAATACTTCTGCACTGAGTGTGCAATTAAGCTGGGGTGCTCCATGGTGGGGGCATCATGGTAGTGTGAATGTTAAGTATGCAATGTTTCAAGAAAGAATTGCAGAAATTCAGCAAAGAAAAATCTAATGGGATCTGTTGCTTATGAAGGCCCAGGAAATTACTGAACTGCTTGTCATTGGATATTACGAAAGTATTCAAGAGAAACGTGCCTCTCCTTAACATCTGGCATTGGACACTGCTGGAGACAGGATGTTAGGCAAGGTCAACCTTTAGTTCTGTTTTTTCTAAGTTTTTAGTCACCTTTCTTTTTGCAACACATCACAAACAATCCCTTTGAGACTGCTATGACACAGCTGCAAATGCTTCTATACTCTCACCACCATTACCATGGTCATCTAAGTTGCTGCTAGCACATGAAATCTGCTCTTATCCTTGAGCTTCACTAGGGCCGTTCCCCAAAAAAAGTCAGCATGTGATTAACTTTGGATATAACAGTCATTAACTTCAGTAGGATTTGGTTTAAAATTAAACTGCTTAAGAATTTTGCTGAAAAAGGAAAAACAAATTATTACTTTGCTGAATGCAGTCTACCACGTTTATGTCTTTCAACTGCAAGAAATCATACCACCGAGCAATCAGAAATATGTATGGAAGCTAATAACTCTTTTCTAATAGTTTGAATTAATATCTTCTCTGTCCCATGTTTCAAACTGAGTTTTGTCCTTCTAATTGGCAAATGCTCACAGGCTTCTGTAAAAACAACATAATATAAATTTTTTTAGTTTACATTTATTGCACATAGACAGTTGCTGGCCAAGAATATGGATCAGGTTGTGTAGCTGAATAGTTGTTATCTAGCAAGATATTGGTTGCTGAATTAGAGGAAATATTTCATCACTGGAAATATTTTATCCATAGTAAAATGGGGGAAAAGATATTAGTGAGTCTGGGTGAGTGAAATAACAGAGACTTGCAAACAGACATGATCACAGTTCCAGACAGTCTACTATAGTCCTCTACTATTTGTTCTCCTCAGGATATATTTCATCACCTTCTTTTCAATACCAGTGTTAAGACTTTGAAGAGATGATTACTCTATGTAAAGGATCTGAAATGGGTGAAAAATTACTGTGAAGTAGGGAAATGTGAAGAATTCATGAGAAATGTATTAATGCTAGATCCCACAATTTTGAAGGCATATTTGCTACTCTCCAGAAAGTGGACTGCTTGAAGGAGCTAAATCAGAAAAGTCAAGAGTTGTAGGTAGTTTGCCCAGGCAAGATAAGAGATCTCCCTGTCTACAGGTGACAAATACTTCACAGAAAGCTAAAACCTCAAATTGCCCTCCATTGTTTCATGGGGTAACATGGCTGTACAAGGTTTCTCTGCAGCCTGTCTGGACAGGATAAATAACACAGCAGCAGAAAAGTGTTCATCTCAGGAAAATGAGTGTTGAGACCATCGACATGGTTCAGCCTGTGAACTGCAGTAATGCTAATTGCTTCTTTCTTCCATGATACCATAAAAAAAGTAGGCCTATCTTTGGGTTTATGACAGTGGAGCAGAGGAGTCTGCACGTTCTTTCTATCTATTCTGCATCTCTGCAGTCCAATTTCCCTTCATGCCACCCCTAGGAGACACAGGAAGAGTGAAGTTATTCCAGTTTTGAAACATTTCAGATCTTAAGCAGACTGCTTAAGCTTACACGCCAGCATGCTGCTGGCAGCATAGGTTTTCTTCATTTCCATTTCTGGGTTTTCTTCATTTCCAGGTCTGGGTTTTCATAACAAAATTTTCTTCCAGGACCAGAGTTCAGCCTTGAGGCACTTCTCTGGAGATCCAGTCAAACCTTCCTATGAATGCAGA
>JAWWMP010000093.1:33162965-33174366 GCA_035047865.1 Dendrocincla tyrannina | reverse complement strand
CTGTTTTGGATATGTTTCTACAATGACGAATTTTTTATGGATTTTATGAGGAGTTACTCCCTTCATCCAGTGTCTTGTGCCAAGGTGTGGTAAATGAAGCCTTGAATACTGAGTTTTAGATAGTTTTTCTAAAACTGAGGGTCTCCCTTTACTGAGATGGTGTGCATTTTGCTACCACCATACTTTCCCCTATCACTGAGTCAGTGATGCCATCAGAAGTGATGTCAGATGACTGGGACTATAGGGTACATTTTTATTACATGAAGCAGATGCTCTTCTTTATTTAACATTGATTAAAAATCAATCTGTCTTCTAAGTCTTCCCATCTGCAAAACACATAGGCTCAGGAAGTATGGCTGGGATTTTGATTAAGTACATGTTTTCCTTTCCTCTTCTTTTAAAGGTATGAATGAAACATGAGGAAAATGACACCCAAACATCCATGGTGTGTGAGGGGTTTGAAATGCTCAGCCAATCTTTTTTTTTTTTTTTCCCTTCAGTAATAGGAGATTATTTCTTACATCTGGGTTTCAGGAGAAACAGGAAGCTGATGAGTCAAATGTCCATAGGGATTGCCCTTATGGATGTTTCAAAGATGTTGTCAAGAATGACGTAAATCACCTCAGACCTCAACTTTTGAGGCTTTTGTGAAGAATGCACCACTGAAAACGCTTCAGAGAGGAGGAAGGCCCCTGGCAGGGAGATGGTAATTGCCACAATCAACTGATCTATAGTCACAGTTGCCTGAAGTCCAGTCTAACTGCAGCTATCAGTCCTTACACACATTCCTTATGCAGAAATACATGTCTTCCTCAATGACTGCATTAATGGGTTGGAAAAAGATTGTGAAGAAAACAACTTGTCTTCTGAGCTCAGCACAATTTTGAGATAGTTATTCTTATCTTCCTGAATGGAAGAAGGCAGTTTTAAGACGAAGTCTAATTTCTGCTGTGCTGTATGTGCTGATCTAGCTATTGACAGTATTTGAAGGAATTGTGCTGCATCTTCCTGAGTGGGTGCTAGTCTAGCTGAAGGATGTGAAACTGCATGAACTAAACTGGGCTTTTTGTTACAAGCCCAGGGAAGGTAAAACATGTTAAAAACCCATTTGCAAAGCATTTTGCTTGGACAGTTCTCTTACTCCATTGAAGGCAGTACTATGCATGTACTACAGTATAATTTCTATCATGTATTGCAGAATAATCAGAAATCAATTAAAACCAGCTTTCCCAGCACTTTACCTGACTCTTGCACTGTACAAACATGAAACTTAGAATTGCATAGTGAAGAATACTCACTACAAAAGCCAACATGACCTAACAAATTTATGGAAAAACTGTAAAGCAGAATTTTTGTATTTTAGAGTAAAAATAACATGTATATGACTCATAGTTAAATTCAGTGTCCAAATATTAGGCAAAATAGTAAGATCATGCTTAGCTTGGGTACTTTTGGCTTTGGAGAGCTTAGTGAAAGATGCTTCATATGAGCTATTTTAACAAAATCAGTATTCAATAGGAGAAAAAGGAGAGTGGAATAATCCAGTCGTCCCACTAGAGATGACCAAAGTTTGGAGATTGACAGTTTTATTCATAGTCTTGGTAAAATACACCTTGAACACATCAAATCCCAGCTCTCATGCATGTGATTCTAGGACAAACTCATGAAAATAATGAAGTATATGGTTTTATCTTTCTTTCACTTACTCCAACAAAAAGTAGAGAAGCTGGAAGTCTGGGAAAATAGAGAGTCAGATCCATCATTTAATCTAGGAGGAAGCTGTTTGCAGTAAAAATATGAAAAGTCCAAAATGATTGATATTTTTGAGTTTAGTTAAAAACAGAGCAAAGGTGGAAACCCAGCTTGATTTGTCTTTCATTACTTCAAGATTAAAATTGCCCAGTTTTTTTTTTAAGGTACTGGAGTCATGTCTTTTTACAATTGTTTGGTCTTTTTCTTTTTCATTCTTGTGCAATGACATTATAAATGATGGGAAAATACTCTTTTTGTAAAACTGCAGTATGATGTAAAATTTTGAAACTACAGTATACAGTTAAAATTAAAGAACCAAGCATGAAAACAATGGAGAACCTGTCTACTGATATGTTTTCCCATATGAATGGAACAGATAAAAAATGTAATAAACTCATTCATCTACACCCACTTTAAATATCTGAGTTGATCAGCCATTTCACTGATGTGCGGCCAGACTTTGAAGTCTATCTTAGCTCTCTGGAATTTGACCAGCCACTTTCCAGACCATGTAATGCATTGCAGATCTTTCCACATTATGTATTCCAGATGGCCATATTCTTTGTGCGTTTTGCCTTTCTTATTTAGGTTACTGGGGTAATTTGGGAATAAAACTTGCATGCTACAAAGTGACAACTGACATATTGTTATGCTATCATGCTGCTTAGATATTGGTGATAGACTTCAATGTATGTTTATGAAGTTTGGGTTTGTTGTTTTTTCTCCCCTCTTTTAATCACTTTTATGCCCCTGGATAATGAGAAACTGAATGTGGCAGATTCTTCGTGCATCACATGTAAGGCTTGAGTTTCAGAGGTGCAAGCACCCACAACTTTACATGAAATTAATCATAGCTGGAAAAACTTAGAACCATTTGTGGATTGAGCTGCTGGTGAAGTTAAGTTACTCCTAGGACTACTGCAATAAGAAAAGCAGCCCATAAATTGAATTAGCTGAGGTCACCAAGCCTACCTTAGGTACCAGATTATCTATATCATTGCAATCTTCTGCCTAAGGTTGAATTCAATCATTCTTACAGCTGTCAGCAAGATCTTATCCACTGCCACCCAGAAAACAGGAGATAGGCAGCCAAGTAATATATGGCTCTTGTTCTCCTCAAAGGCTCTGAGAGCATACTACACCTTGAGAGATACATCAATGTCATTTGTCATTGAGACCTCTAGATGGATCTTCATCTTTCACTTCATACTGTCTGTCTTACTACAAAGACCTGGAACAAAACCTTAGGTTTCCTACGGCTACATTATTCTCATCTCCCTGCCCTCACTTTGCACTAATCTCTCATTCCTTCCTTGAATCTGATAAGTCAGGAGAAGCTGGAACCCATTTGGAAAAATGTAACTCCAGAAACCACTACTTTTGCATGTTTTGCTAGACTAAATGAAACAAAAAAAAAAAAAGCACAAACAACTGTCAAAATTCTTAGATGAACATACGTCTGAAACCTGCAAATAAGAGTACAGGCAAAAATGTCAAATGTTGGTAAAACTGGGGACTATTAATGCTATTGGAAGAAAACATTGTGGAATACCATGTAAAACATAATGCCACAAGTTTTATTCCGTGAAAAGATGACAATCTCATCACTGTCGAAAAATAACTTCTGTTTTCCCAATGAAGTGCCTCACACAGCATCTGTCTTTAAGAAAAGATATTTCTGCTTTAAGAGCTAGCTAATTGAAATAGCTTGTTTTATATTGGTACTCAGTATAAAATGCCATCTGGAAACACAGATATGGTTGGAAAAAATGGGGTTTTCTTCAAAAGGATTTTTCTTGTGCCAGTGACCCACTATGTCCACCAAAGCTTGTGTCAACACTGAAGAAGTATGGTGTGCTGCAATCTTGAAACTGGACATGGGGCAAGAGCAGGTTTCTCAGGGACACCAGAATCCATGCTGTTTTCAGTTTTCAGTAATTTTAGCTGTTTACTTGGTAATTTACTTTTTTCCTTGGAAACCTCCATCACTGCCCTCTACCCTACAAAAAAACTATGATCTTTCACACTTCCAACTGATGAAAACTAAATCTCCAAGTTATTAGTTTCCTGGCACAGCAAATGTCACAAAGGCAAAACTAATGGAAAATGAGCTACCCAGTATATTGTCTAACACCACAATGAAATAATGGAAGTCTCTTCTTCCCCTAATGCCTGTGAATGTGGTCCAGCCCCCAGAATGGCACTGTCTGATATGGGTAATTTATGAATATAGCCTGATGCTCTTTACTTAGATGGGGATAGTACATCACCTCCAAGTATGATTTTCTGTCTCCTACTGGAGACATTTCCCAATACTATCTCAAATGAGTTCTGGCTGTTTTCCTGGTCTCCCATGGTGTTGCTGTGAAAGCCAAGTGCCCACTTGTGCTCCAGTTTTCAAGAAAATTCAGGGGAAAGGCACTGGCATCACAAAGGTTATTGAACGTCCCCCAGGAGTAATGACTGCTTTTCTATTTCTTATATGGTTTTCTTGAGTTCCTGAATACTCTCCCACACACTCTTAAAAGGCATTTTCTTCAGCACTCTGCCTGCTCCTCTGGCATGTACAGGAGGACAGATTTGCTGTATTTGTAGTGGGATAGCATGGAGAGAAGGTGAAATGACAATCAAATTTCACCCCAGACAGTGTGCTTTGTGCATAGATATTGCATGATTGTTTCCTTAGCTGTTGTATTTGCAAATGAGTTCCGTGTTTATTCAGGTTCCTTCTGGAGCTCTTCTTATTTTCAGTGTATTCACAAGGAGCACTTCAAACAAAAACAAATTAGGAACTCTCTGAATGTGGTGATAAAATAACAAAGACCTCTGCAGTACATTTCAGTAGGTTGGTGGGGTTTTTGACGGCACCTGTGACTAACCAGCTGTTAGCAGGGAAGAAAGCCATGAAGCTGAAGAGTGCTTATTCCATGTTCTTTGACAATCCTTCATACTCAGAATAACACAATTCAGTGCCCAGACAGCAACTTTTATTTTCTGCCTTTGCCCATCAAACAGGAAATTAAGGTATTTTCATATTTGCTGCAGGGTATAACATCAAATGAAAGTACAGTCTCCTGCTTTAAAAGAGGGAACAGCACTCATTGCCACAATACATACAAATCCTCAAAATAACTTCTTACTCCCTTTTTTTGGGTTAATGTTAATTTTTTACTTTAATTCTCAATAGATAGGGCTCTTCAGCATTGCTCTGTTCTACTGCACTGTTGCTCAGTTCAGTGTTTTGGGGTTGAAATAATTCTTCAGCAAACTTCTGTATTCTTACAAACTATATCCCTACTGTTGTGAAAAAAGTATTGGGAGGTAGCTACTTAGCTTAGCTTCTGCAGTTTTTATGATGCTCATGCTCTTATTTTTAATATCATTATGTTTGCAAGGTGTATCAGCATGCAGTTGCATTTTGTGTGGAGATCCTTTCATTTCCCCTGAGTTTGCTTTTTCAACCTAATGCAGCTGCCGCTGTCCAATACACAGCTCCCTTCTGACATAGGGAAGAGGGCAGAATCCAGTTTTACATACAGACACAGCTGACTTACTTTCCTGATGCCACAGTCAGGGACTGCCTTCTCTGAGTCCAGGATACTGCCAGTCATTGGTGGGATGCATATCAGCAGTGTTTCTGTGTCCCCCTAATTTGTCCACTTTCCTTAAGTGCTGAATGAATCATGTTCAGTTTCACTCCTGATTTAAGAAACAAACTGAGCTACTAAATTAAGTGTTGGGAATTAAGGCCTAAGGGACTGGATGCCTCTCTGATGGTATCAGAGACTGTATGTGAGCAAAAGAAAACAAAACAGTAAAATTACTATTTTTTATTTGTTTATTCATATTTTTTGTATTATTACCATCGGAATTACCGAACTGAGGATTTATGCAAAGCTCTGAGTGATAAGGCGCAATGATTGACATGGTTACATCTCTCCCATTGTACAGTTAATTGAGCCAAAATCACAGAATCACAGAATATGCTGGATTGGAAGGGACCTACAAGGATCATCAAGTCCAACACAGCCCTGCACAGGACCATCCCCAAGAGTCACACCATGTGCCAAAGAGTATCATCCAAACACTTCTTGAACTCCATTAGGCTTGGTGCTGTGATCACTTCCCTGAAGAGCCTGTTCTAGTGCCCAACCACCCCCTGACTGAAGAACCATTTTCTAATATCCAACCTAAACCTCCCCCAACACAACTTCAGGCCATTCCTTGGGTCCTGTCACTGGTCACCACAGAGAAGAGATCAGTGCCTGCCCCTCCTCTTCCCCTCACGAAGAAGTTGTAACTGCAATGAGGTCTCCCCTCAGTCTCCTCTTCTCCAGACCAAGTGACTTCAGCTGTTCCCGTAAGGTTTCTCCTGAAGGTCCATCCTAATTTTCATTGTTCTCCTTTGGTTACTCTCTAAGAGCTGAATATCTTTCCTATATTGCAGTCCCCAAAACTGCACCCAATATTCAAGGTGAGGCTGCCCCAGTGCAGAGCAGAGCGGGACAATCCCCTCCCTCAGCCGGCTGGCGATGCTGTGCCTGATGCCCCCCAGGACAGGGTTGGTCCTCCTGGCTGCCAGGGCACTGCTGACTCACATTCAACTTGCCATTGACCAGGATCCCCAGGTCCTTTTCTGTGGCACTGCTTTCCAGCATCTCATTCCCCGGTCTGTACAAACATCCAGGGTTGCCCCATCCCTGGTGCAGAATCCAGCATTTTACCTTGTTGAATGTCATATGGCCCAGTACTTTATTTTGTCGAGATCGCTCAGTTAGCTGATCTAATTTGATAACTGCTCCACCCTCGTTTGGCCTGTAAGTGCTGTCTTCAGTTCTCAATAGCCCATTCACAACCATGTGGCTGTCTTTAGTTGAAGTCACTGTTTCACTATCAGGAGATATGTAGAGGTACAATGACAATGATGACACTGTATCAGCACCAATGGCTGATACATATACCTTTAAAGTATGACCAAAGCCATGTCTCCAAAGAAGCAGAACAACAGTTCTCCCCTGGAGGCACTGATTAACAAGAATACTTGTCACAATTTAGACCAGGAAAAGGACTGACTTCCACCTATGCCCTAAGAAGCTCGAGCCTATGATATTTGTTTCTCTGTTGCTGCCTGTGCTACAGACGAAACATTTCAAGGATCCTGCTAAATGTTGACAGCCTGTCTGCAGCTTCAGGACACTTTTCAAACTGTCTTTTGGTAATTGAAGGTGCTATTTGTTAGGACAGCATGTGAACCTGAACACTTTGGACCCGCTCCTCTTCTTCTTTGTCAATATCACCAAGGGTGACAGGCTATATGTCTGCCTCTTCTTCTAAGTGCCCATATTTATGTTACAGATATTGCACACAAATTTCTCTAATGCCTTCCTTGAGGCCTTGCTGGTATACTGCCTGCCTTCTCACTCTCCTCTGACAGCAGGTTCCACAGGTTCACTGTGTGCACTGCAAATGAATACCTTTTCATCTGCCTTCAGGTGGCCTATGAATTTCATAGAGTGTTCTCTAGCCTTGTGAGATTTACCAAACAGGATCCTCACATCCAAATTATTCACTATCTTTATGATTTTGTAGTTGTGTCATATCATCCCTCAGCTCTCTTCTTTCTGCACTAGTGGCACAATCCTTCCAGCCTAAGGCTATGCTCTGCCAATCAAAGCATTTTGCTTTCCCTCTTACGTGTGTTTTCCCACTACATTGCACCCCTCTCAGGCTCCAGAGACAGGCTCTGCATGCAGCACTACAAGGTTTTATTAGGTGGCAAAATAATGTCCTCTGCCATCAGGATCCTTCTTGTCGATGCCCAACATATTTTTCAATTTTTTTTTGGGCAGCCAAGAGGGTTTGCTTAACTAAACTAGAAGAGAGAGAAAAGATGCATCCAGAGACTTAAGGGCTTTGGCTGCAGAAAATTAGTCATCAGAGAGGATGTTCAGAGAGGAAACAGAGTGCCACTGAGTGTCATGGGAGGTGTGTGTGAGGGCATAAATAAATTGTGGCTTATGTCAAGTGCTTGTGTATGATGAATTTACAGCTTTGAGAGGCAGAAGAAACTGGTAACAGCTTTTGTTCTGCATCATGGTAGCCCAAAAGCAAACAAGTTATTAGTTTGTAGTTTCTGAACAGAAAAAGTGGCCTAGACAAAGGGTCACCACTCAATAACCATGTTTTCTATGGATAGCATTTATTGGTTTATTGGTTAAAACATTTCAGTTTAATGTTTTAAGGTGAAAATTAGAAAAGAAAAATAAATGCCACAATCTTTGAACTAGGGTTTGCTTTTTTTCCCTTCAGCCTTGAGACAACACATGTTTTTCAGCACATCTCTCAGATAGCTGGCCAGCTGGCTCACTTGTTCAGGGTGAGTTTTCAGTGTCTGGCAATGTCCTGATGGATGACCCATTGGTGGTCAGAGATCAGAGACTTGGTGTTCATGCTGTGAGATCACTCACAGATTTCCCAGCCTCCTGGGAAGAGCCACAGTCACTATTTCTCCACTGATTCCTAGCCAGTGTGGTGTGAAAGCAAACTATCAAAAAAACCCCTGAACTCCCATTCAAACCACTGAGGTGTTCACTAAAAGCCATATATCACACAGAACAGCAGAACACTATTTGCAGGATCACTGAAATGCTGATCACAACAAGTATTTCCTTCGTAAATGTTCTTTTTACTTGAGTTTGTTCGTGAGTCTCAAGAAATCAGTGGGCTTCACTTACAATTTGCTGTGGAGCTAACAGTGTTTGTTAAATGTTGTGGTCACACAAAACATGACTCATATTCTAATTTATCATTCATATATTTTTAAAATCAATTTCTCATCAAACCCCCTCCATTACAGGTGCACTTTAGGAAAGAGAGTTAATAATCTGACATGATTCATATAGTGAAGACCTGACACCTCCAGCCATTCTTTTCAAGTGTTGTTAGCTTTAGTTAATATTTTCCACCTTTGCATTAGGTAATTTCCTAGTTTTCTACAGACAAGAAAAACATTCCAATGACACCCACAGCTTCAAACCACTACTTAGCACATAATGAACTAATTTAAACCAAGTCATTTTAATTCCAATTTTTTGCCATGTGAAACAGATGCTTTTGCCAAGGCCAAAAGCCATACATAAAGAACAGTAGCGTGTGAGCACACTTCTAGCCCTAGCTGTAAATCAAGCCTACATAGTACTGTATTTCAAACAACATTAAGGATAAAGTAAGAAAATATATGAACTTACAGGCTTAACCACCCTGTGTTTGCCATTTTATTCCAGGTCACTTCACAGTGGTAAAAATCCGCTTTTTGTAAAGTTCTGTTTGCTTGTTTGTTTTGGTGATGAAAAGAGGGTTCAGTAGCTGCTTATTTGGTTTGTTGTGAAAGCGTTGTTTTGTACTAAAATATTTGTAACAATCTGATGAAAATATCAATCTCTACAAGACTGAGCTGCTGAAATTGAACCTTGAATATGAACTACTGAATAAAAATACCACCTCTTTTTACCACAGTGCATCCTACTCATACTGCAACAATGACTGCAGCACATTATACAACCTGTGTCTGAAAAAAGTGTGTCCTTTGGGTAATATACACACTAATGTATGTGCATTTCAAGTTTTTGTATAGTTTGCATCAAAGGCAGAGTTTAGAACTGTTAACAAAGTCAGAATACACAATAGTATCTCTCTAATACTGTCATGTGTGGCTAAAAATAGGACTGTAATTACAAGCGACTAATTTAAAAGTCAAGGCTCCATATTTTTAAGTCATAAACACTTTAACATGATGGCATGTCCAAACAAAAAGCAAGTCCTAGCTTAGGAAAACATTTTATACTTTCAAGTCATTGATTGTGGATGCTCTCTTTGCTTGGCTTTTCAGAAGGAGATATGAATCCAATCAGCTCCCTTCAGTTACTAGACAACGTAGGACTGTATCCTGACAAAACCTTTGTTAAAAGAATAACATTTTGGTCCCCAGGAGGGAAAAGTTGCTAATTGGCTCTTTGGGCACATTTTGCCTAAACCAACACAACAGAGAAGTTCTGTCAGCAGTCCTGGGATAGTTGCGAAATGATTGTCTGAAGGAAAAAGGTGGTGGAATTTTCTATACAGTGTTTTCCCATTGTTATTAATCCAATGGCAAGTTCAGCTGTTTATCCTTGCTTTTATTGTCTGATTGCTATCTTTAAGCTGTTATTGAATGCAGTCTGTAAGTGAATTCAGAGCCAAAAGAGTAGGTAAAGCCACACAGAGCAAGTCTGAGATGGTAGGAGCTGAGAACACCTGTCGTATTGCAAGACAAAGGAAACAATTTGAGAACCTCCCTAGAAAAAATACAGGGTCTGTAAATGTAGTCTTATCTAGAGTGATTACAATCATCTTCTGTGTGAACTCTGACTCTGTGATGGACAGAAGTGCAGAAAGTCACAAATTCAGCAGGTAACAATTTAATGTGTCAGTGATCTGGACATCTGTGTATCTAATAAGTAAGCTACTTCTGGAGCACAACAGGAGCAGTACACTAGAGACAACATTCACAGCAGATGTGTTTCAGGAGTTTTGTTTCAGACTAGCTCTGATCTGGTTTATGCTAAATGCGCATTAGCAGTGGGAATACAGTCAGTGTACTGCTAAGTGATGCCCTCTGGCTTAGTTTAACCATAAGGGAATGTAGTTTGTATGCCCTGAGATGAGTCAGTGATCTGAAACTTCATGTGCTAAGCCAGAGTGATTGGTAGACTTCCTTAAAAGTGCTCTCTTACCCATATCAAAACACTAATATTACCTAGTGGAACTAGAGCAGCAGCTCCTTCTGTGGGCCAGCAGTTCATGCTGCTGTAACTAATGAGAATAATGAGAACTGATGACTTGCACATCGTTTCACAAGGCTGATGATCTCCTCACTGCCCTGGTTTTATGGCAGCATAATTCTAGTGACAGACATTGACAGACCCAGAAATCATTCATCATTATATGCTTACTATGCAATGTATATGTTAAATAAAAAGAAACGCTACTTAACATGAATTTCATGTTCTCCGATTCAAATTGTTTCTCAAAACAATTTTGTACCTGTATGGAAGTTCAGGTCAGAGAGTATCAGGTGGTCCAAGAAGGGAAACCAGGCACACATGTTATCTGTGGAACAGGTGTTGAGGGCAGTGATTTCACTAGAGCTACCACCTGTGCTAGACTTCAGCTTCTTTCAAAGACTGAAAAACTACACAGTGTGTTGTAACAGTGCAGAAAAGGACGAGATGGAGATATGGGCAGAATAAATGGCATCGCCAGGTACCTGTGGCTAGTCTGTACGTGCCTGAACAGTGGAGTGTTGTTTCTATGGAAGCCTCTCTTTCCACCTCTGTGGCCAGCATGTGACAGAGGTTTAGGTGTAGTTCCAGCCAGACGAGCTAAGTAAGTAGTGCACATTCTCAGCACACCCAGGAAGCTTGGTGAAAACCAGGATGTTGTGGGGTTTTTTCAGCATTTCAAATGAAACAATGAAGGTAATTATTTCTTTGTTTTTGAAAATGATACTGAATTTGTATCTAATTACAAGAAGTACCTGGAAGCTTTCCCATGGCTGTGGGGGTTTTTTTGGTTTTTTTTTTTTTTTTTGTTTTGTTTTTGTTTTTTTTTT
>JAWWMP010000093.1:33151708-33162865 GCA_035047865.1 Dendrocincla tyrannina | reverse complement strand
ACAAGAAGTACCTGGAAGCTTTCCCATGGCTGGGGGGGTTTTTTTGGTTTTTTTTTTTTTTTTTGTTTTGTTTTTGTTTTTGTTTTTGTTTTTGTTTTTTTTTCCATCAAGAAGGTCTTTGAGCACAGCACAGTTGTTACAATCCTACTCTTCCCTGAGGGATCAGCCTTCCAGTCTTGGCTCTAGCCAGGATCCCACTGGCTCTAACAAGTGCTCACCTTGAGTCTGTGTTACCAACTGGACCCTCGGTGAATAATTTAATTGGCTGTTGTGGATATGCTGGATTTGATGATACTTTTGCTGAAAAAAAAAAATCATGTTTCTTGAAACTATTCTATCTGCATTAAATTCACTTCAGAGAATGTGTGTTAAATATTTCATTTGATGTTCTTTAAATAATTTTAAATGGTAATACATGGTATTTTGATATTTTATATTACTAAAAAATAAGCAAACATATGAGAAAATGCTTTGCTTCATTTCATGAAAAGAATTCTGTTTCAGATTTTACTTATCTGATTTTTCATTTCGTTTAGGTCAAGCAAAATTCTTTTTAAAACACCTATGTAACACCCTTTTTGCCTTTACATTTGTGGTCCTTAGACTGACCAACATCAGTAATACCGTCTTTAGAAACCTGCAGTTATGAATGACCTCATTCTGAATCCCACCTGTTTGCCAAATATCTCCGATAGCTGCTAGATTTGTCATCATTAGCAGGTGACAGGGCTTTGTTTGTTCGTTTTTATCGTGGCAGTAACCTGCCTAGAAAATGCCTTTGAATTAATCTGTTGGTAATGCCTAATAATGTACAGTTCTGTCCTGTCAAATGGGAAGACTCTTGCAGACAAAGTAGAAGTTTAGTTAACTGGTCTGTCAGAAGTGGCATCAGGAAAGAAGACTAAAACTACTGAATACATCCTGCTGTGACTCCAGGCTTACAGCAGACATTTTGTAGGCAGGCTCCTGTGGCTGACACAGGCTGGTTGCTCCCACCTTGGTGCCTGCTGGGAGGGGTAGTCACTGCCACCCTCTCCTCTTCAATCCCCTTTTGGAGTCAACAGAAATCAAGAATGTGTTGAAGAGCTTGAGGATGGTGCTGAGGTGGTGGGCAGCCTGGGGGTTCCCCAACCCTACTGGGAAAGGGGACAGAGGACTGCACTCCTGGGTGAGGTGTGGAACCACAAAGTACTTGCTTCAAAGCTGAAGAACCAGCAAATGTTACTGCACTCATAGACATACTCCAGAGCTAGAGCCTGGCCAGGGTGTGTGGATGCAGTGAGGCATCTGTTACCTGGCATTTTTCACAGTGGTCTGCTCTGCTCTGCTCTTTAGAAGACTTTGAGATCTTACAATGGTACATACAGCCTGCTATAGTTTATCTTTTGTTGCTCAGACCTAGCCATTTGGCTAGTATTAAAAATCAGATTTTTTTTGTTCTACCTCACCCATAAATATCACAAAAATAGCATAGCGTTGCCTTCAGTTTAATGTGTTAAACACTGTTTTCTTTCTTAAGTAAATGCTTCAACATGGGCTAGGATTCGAAATTTGTCATCTTACTAGTTTGATATTTTGCTAGAGGACCTGATGTTTTGCTAGAAAAACCTGATTCTATATTGTTTACCTTTGATTTCCTATAAAGAACTCCCATGCCCCTTTTTCTTTCTGGATTTCAGAGAGAAAGAACCAAACTAAAAGTGCTGATTAACACTATAGGTTTAGATGCTCTGTTTCCAAGAGAATTAAACCATCTTGAATGCTTTCATAATGGACTATTAGGAGTCTTCAGCTGCTTCAAAAAATGAGAGACACAGCAGACACAGAGGATAAGAAAGTGGAGGTATCAGAGATCACAAACACATATAAATAAAACACCAGCTAAACACACTGAAAGGCCAAGATGAAATTCCAAGAATGTAGCTCTGACATTGAAGGATTTCCTACTTGAAAATAATGGGACATTTTTGCTTCTAACTACATACAAATGCAGGAGAGCAATCTATAAAAAATATATTTCAAGGTTAGCATTACATAAATCACAACCATCTCACTTCAGTCAGTTTTAAATCAGAAAAAAATCCCTGAGCCATTTTGAAATATAATACTTTGAATTGAGCCAAGCCTATTGCTAATGCATTTATTAATAATTCTGGCTCCCTGCTTATTTGGGAACATTCCGAGCCTCAGAGTTCCAGCTGTGTTGCTTCATATTGACTAGAAATATGTCAGATTGTATAGTCTGTGATGGGATGCAAACTTTTCACATACATGTTTTCATTTGAACCCAGATAAGAATCGCCCCTTTACAAAAACAAAATGGATGTGATTAGGTACTATGTATTCTAATTGCTCACTTCTGCTTAGTATTCACTAGAAGAAACTGAAGTGTCACACTGATTTTTGCAGCTGCCTTTGCAGCTTTCTACCTATTCAGTGTATATCTTTTAGGTGCACTTTTGAATGTGCAGAACTAAAAAAATAAATGCAGCTGGCAGCACGAACTCAGAAAGTTTTTGTACTTTCCAGGACAGAGAAGGAGCAGTCAAAATATGCCTATGATCCTGAGGTCAGAAATATCTTCTCCCTTAAGGTAAATCTATACACATATATGCCAAGTATGTGATAATTCTCCTGCAAAATCGGATCAGAGTGATCTTGGTGTGTTTTAGCCTGACAGTATTTCTCAGTTACATTTTCTAATGAACCCCTATGTCTAGGGTAGGTGTGACACTTACAGAATATGGCACGTTATTTTAGATTGCACACATCTTCGAAGAGGTCAAATCCTGCTCACTTCAGTCTAGTTATTTGCCTTGTGTCTTTATCTCCATTCTCCTAGTTTAATTTCTATGCTAAGAAACTACTGCCATGCTTGGCAAACACCCTAACTTTTCAGGTCTTAGACTGTGACTCCAGATGCATCAGGGAAAGCATGTTCAGTGTTCTTCATTGTCCCCTGCTGGTGTCAGCAGAGTAAGAAGAAGCAAGAGAAAGTTAAGATGGAAGTCTATGACCTCATTTTGCTTTATTTGTTGATGCACCTCTGGGACAAATCATCAGAGGTGGACAGAAGTAACATATCCCACTAAGGGTGCTCAAACCCTTCCTTGGGACTGGAGCGAAGGCATGTGTAGAAAGCCTAGTTTGGACAATCCTCTGGGAACTGTGAAGCATTTGCTGTACTTGCTGCTCTGGTTGCCCAGCCCAGGGAGGTAAGTTCCTTGCATGCAGAATTGCATGTGACAGTTTGTTGGCTTTGCTCAGTCTCATGTCAGCGCTGTGATCCCCGGCTTGCCAACAGAGTAGGCTTTGGCGTTGCTGGGTCATGTACCTGTCCCTCCGAAGGGCCGTTCCTCATGAGTCTGGGGCAAGCAGAGGTTGAAAAAGAAGTGCAGCACACTTTTTGATTGTGTTGGGCTGGCTATACTGCCCCTTGGGCCTCTTGTCCATGAGAGGAAGACATTGCTGCAATCTCTGTCAGCTAAGATAGACCTGTGATGAAGGCATCTCCCAGCAGTGTGCCCAGGAGGCCAAGAAGTCCAATGGCATCCTGGCCTGTATCAAAAACAGTGTGGTCAGCGGAACCAGGGAAATGATCCTTCCCCTGTACTCAGCACTCGTGAGGCCACACCTTGAGTATTGTGTTCACTTCTAGGCCCTTCAGTTCAGGAAAGATATTGAGGTACTGGATCGTGTCCAAAAAAGAGCAATGAGGCTGGTGAAGGGACTTGAACACAAGACCTGTGAGGAGAGGCTGAGGGAGTGGGGGTTGTTTAGTCTGGAGAAGAGGAGGCTCAGGGGTGACCTCATCACTCCCTACAACTCCCTGAGAGGAGGTTGTAGCCAGGTGGGGGTCGGTCTCTTCTCCCAGGCAGCCAGCAATAGGACAAGAGGGCATGGGCTTAAGCTCTGCCAGGGCAGGTTTAGGTTAGATATTAGGAAGAAATTTTTTACAGAGAGAGTAATCAGGCATTGGAATGACCTGCCTAGAGAAGTGGTGGATTCTCTGTCCCTGGAGGTTTTGAAGATGCGACTGGAAGTGGCACTTAGTGCCGTGATCTGGTAATCACAGTGGTGTTGGACCAAGGGTTGGACTTGATGGTCTCAGGGGTCTCTTCCAACACAGTTGTTTTTATGATTCTATGATTCCTCTTTCCCTATTTTGTAACCAGCATTGTGTAAGCATCCAGAGGTATAAACCAATGTGATGTGCAATGCTGAAGGCAAAACACAAGATTAAAAAGCAATCTAATCCAGGAAATAGTTTCCTAAAATGCTGTAGGATCCACAGCTCTTCTATGAGCTCTACCTTGTTTTAATGCTACTTAGCACTACAACTTTCCTCTACCTGCATTGAGCTTATTTGCAGGTCCATCGTAATGTTGTTTAGCAGCCAAAACTTTTACTTCTGTTGAGGACTGTTCTGTATCAAAGAGGACAGTATGTTGGACCTTATTTCTTTTACTCCAGTCAAGCATTGTTAAAGTGACAAATGGTTCTCTCAGATCTTTGCCCACGCAAGTGTTCTGACACAGGGAATATTTACTCTTTAAACCTTTTGGAAAAATATTCAGCTAAGCTTCTGGGCTCTGGTTCAGGAAAGGACACTCCTAATGTTAAGCATATGCCTTGGAATTGTCTTTTAAATGAAGAGATCTGAAATGCGTGTTTCCATTAAAGATTGCAATTAAATGTTGTTCTGGATAGGAATGTGTTCTGGGTTTGAGCATTAGTGAGGGTGTCCAGGGACAAAAAATAACTATGTTTTAGATTTGCATTAGCTCTACATTACCTACTAACAAAAGCAGTGTTTACATCTGAAGGAAAGCAGTGTTGACTATAGGGTAGCCAAACATATGGCTACACCTTGGTGTTTTCAGAGGGATTGTTAGATTTTGGGCCTTAGTTCTTTAAGATATTTACTGTTTTCTTAGAAGACCTGAGTCCTTCCAACATTCACTGCATTTATGGGCATTCAGTGCTTTGCAGGATTAGGTCTAACTACACAATTTTGAAAAATCTCTTTGATGCTTGGTGGCTATATTTGAAGTTTGTAGCATCATTTTTTTATTTTCATTCATGCATGGAGCACAGCCACTTCAAGCACATTCATATGTCTAAAACTGAGATGAAAACAAATATTCTGGGGTTTAAGAAAAGTTTCCAATTATTTCTTTTTCATATGTCCAACTTTGAAGACAGAGCTATAGAACACATTTTTGGACTGTGTCCACAAACATATGTGATGAGGACAGTGTTTGCTGCATACTACCTGTAGCAGTGAGTGCATATGCTAGAGAGATGGAGGGTCAAGTCACTAGATAGTATCACCTTTCTCAAAGACAAGTTTCCTGAGTCCTTTAATGAGAGACACTTGTCACACGATACCTCCAACGGTCTTCCAAGTGTCAGCTGTAATATAACACTTCTCAACTAAGACAATAAATTGGTTTAAATTTAACAGAAAAAAGACACCTGCCTCTGTACCCGGCCTGATAAGCAAGAAGCAAAAAATAACTGAAAAGAAAAAAAAAAAGATTGGATGTCAAAAATTGTTTTACAGACTCCTACCCTTCCCTCCCTTGCCTATTTTGGACTTATTTTTTTCCCATTTTCTCATCAGAAGTACAGATGGAAACCAAGGTACCAAGCTCCGATAATTGTCCCGGATTCCTGAGCCCTCTGTCCTTCAGCGCGGCCAATAATGAAGAGAGAGGAGGGAGGCCGGGCTGTGCCTGCCTGCCTGGAATGCAGCCGGAGCTGAAAGCTGACACCAGCTCGGTGGAAAAAGGCTGGCGAGCAAAGGCTGTCTCCAAGACAACAGAGCATTTTCCCTGTGATGCATTTACACAGTAGGGTTAAAGTTCTGTGAAAGCAACAGCTGTTGTAAAAACATTGTATTTAATATGCTTAGAACTGTAAAACGCATGCTACTCATGTTGCACTTTGCTCGAGAGAAATGTAGAAACCTGTGGTATGTCTGATGGAGAGTTTTTGCTCTCTCAGAGGCTGTTTTATAAACGTCATGCTCCATTTTCAACCTTTTCCTGCTAAGAGAGCTTCTTCTTCAGATCATTTTCCTCTAAAGTTGACTTTCAAGTTAAAAGCTAATGACTTAAGTATGACTGTGTCTATGCCTTACTTTTACCCCTTTAAACTATGCCTTTTGCTTGAAAACTTGACTTCCACTGTATGCATGCTCTTACGTTTGGGCATAAGCATCTGCAAATGAAACCTGCAGGTCCTGATGACACCCACACATGTGGCTCAGCCATCATTGGCAGTTCAGACTCACCAACACTAATATTTTTCCATCCCCAGAGAGCAAATCTCCTGCAATGCTCTCCTGTTACACACTCTGTTAACTTCTGGAGAGAAACTTTCCACGTAGGTAAAATAGTACCATGTTCAAAAATCAGAGGCTGTCACAGACTATGGACTGCTTCAGAACTACTTTCTCTTTTAATTTCGCAATTTTTAGATGCTTTTCAAACCACTACACAGTTTTCAAACTGCAAAGAGCTAGACATTGTAAGGGCCTCATCTCAAGCAATCCTTCCGAAGGGGCACCACAGTGACACAATGGCAGAGCCACACAGGTGCCCGGTAAGACTCTGCAGGCGCTGATATGATGGTGGTAGTTTTGATCCTTTCCATGCAAACTATGCAAAAGTTGTAAAAGTCTGTAGTAAAGTGTGATTGCAAGACTTATTTAAATTTCTGACACCTCCGCCCTTCCCCTCCTTTACTTATTTTCTTGCTGGTTTTGTTTTTTTTTTGTTTTTTTGTTTGTTTCTGTTTGTTTGGGTGGAGTTGGAATCTTTTCTCTACTGAAAATCTCTTTCTGCTGAGATGGATAACTTTACATAATTTTACAAAAATTTCCTTTATTTAATAACAGGTGGGCTGTAGGATGGCAATTCCTATCTTTAAATTCCTACTGTACTTTCAGAAGGTAAGATTTAGGAGATTGATATGGCCTGGATTTATTTATTATTTTCTGTTTCATTGCACTGGATTATATCTTTCCACTTGAGACTTTGTCTTTTTTTTCTGACAAAAATGGGCTGGTGTTGCTCCTTTTGCAAAGGTACTCAAGATAAGTAATATGTGAATATTTAGTGAATTTTCAAGTGTACTGGGTCTGAGCCCATCTAGGCAATGTGAACCTGCCCATCCCTAGTAATAATAAAAATAGGAAATTGCTCTTCCATGCAAATCAAGTTTCAACATCTGCAAATAGCTTGTTCTAATGCACTTGGCAATGGTGCCAAAAAAGTTTCTTCATCCATCACCTAGCAGCTGCTTTCACCACAACAGTCCAACTGCCACTGAGATGGTTAAACATTTCTGCAAAGCTGTTTGAGTGTGTTTCAGGAATCCCAAGAAAGAGGGCGTGAGAGGAAGGTGGTGTTTGCGCACAAAATATTGCAGGAAAATATTGCAAGCTTCATTCTTCCCCACCTCTTTGAAACTGAAATAATTGAAATTGAAATAATCAGTGTAAGGATTAATTATCACCACAAGAATGTATGTATGGGGAAAAACTGATTTAAAATATGTTCTGTTTTGGAAAAGATCATTCAAACACATACCTGAACACATACATAGGAGAGTGAGAGATAGATCTCAATAGCTGGGCTTGATTTACTTGCATGCACTTTTAAGGTACACACTACAACTACTTTCTACATCTGCTGGAACCTGGCAGAACAGGAGTTGTAGGCCTTTTACTGCTGCCAGAGTCCATGTGTATTGGATTATGCTGCCATACCACTACATGTTAGAGACTGGATCAACATGTGTCGTTGAATTTCTGTCTGAAAAGACAAGACCCATTCTTCTTCAGTAGGAAAAGCATGCATAAACTACTTCAGCAGTTTTCAGAATCTCAGTCTAAATAATTTTAACTGATCAGAAGTTAGAAGGTAATCTTACTTGAGATAGAGTCAACACCAGTGATTTTAGTTAAAGATTTGGACGTTCAGCACTCTTTAAATGTGGCTTCTGCAAGGGCAAAACCCCAGCCATTCAAGAAAGTCCTCTCAATTATGGAAGCCAAACATCCCCAGGCAGAAGAGAGGCATTCAAAATGCTCTTTCAAGAATTTGGATAGAGGCATGAGATGAGTTGAATGTCTGTTCAATACCAGCTGCGGTCTGCTAGCATCTTTTCTGAAGTAGAACAAGTTACAGCCCCTTGTCCACTTTGATTTGTTGTCATTCCAGATTTTGAAGACATTTTCCCATCTATGTCTTCTTGATTTCTCTGTTGCCATGAAATGCACAATCATCAGAGAAACATCTCCAAGTTCAATAAACAGAAGGCACCGTAATGCCCTCATTACCAAAGGGTTCTAACCAGTGATTATTTAATTGAAATCCTTCCAAACATCAGGATTTTTTCAGCTTTCTTTTTCAATATTTTCTCACAACCCCAGAGGTTAAGGGCCAGATCTTCAAACAGCCTGTGACTGGTAGTATCTCAATTTGCTAGATGGAAAGGGAAGGGATTCTGTCTCCAGGGAGAGGCAAAGAATGGGAAGCACTTAAAATTAAGGGGCATTTTGAAATAACCCCTGTGCCTAAAACTCTCACTTCTGGGCTGAGCTATTGCAAATATCACAAAATTGTTCTTTAGATGAAGATGAAGGGTGCGATTTCCTTGGATTTCCTTCTCATGCCTGTGGAAGTCACCAGAGATTCACCACTAACTGCTAACACACACCAATGTAGTTTAAAGCTTCTCATCATGTGAGTCTATCATTCAGGGGAGTAAGAAACATGATTTTTGAAAAATACAACTGCAGAGACAATATATGTATTTAATTCAAAGGGAAGTTTTTAAACAAGTGTATCTATAAAAATCAAGTGGCTGATTCCCAACAAAGCCAAAGCCTTAATTCCATGATGAACCCATTATCCCGCTCTCAAGTGGTACACAATTCCTGGTTTTATATCAGAAAAAGGACATTGTACTTTTCTTAAGCCCCAACCTTTATGAAATCCTATTGTTACGGCATTCACCGCAACAATAGCCCTTTGGAGCACTCAAAATGCCTGGCTGTCAATTAGGCTACTATAAGGAAGGAACAGGATATTGTTTACATCACAATGCAGCGTCAATGAAGGTATATACATTAGACAGATGAATGCACTCTGCTGTGTTTCAGTAAGCCCAGTGCAATCAATGCTGCTACAATGAATATCAAGCAGGTCTCTTGCAGCAGACTGCACAGGTATCAGCTGCACCATATCTGGGTGTCCATTATAACTCAATAGGTGGTATGCTCCACAGATTGGCAATGTTTTGGAGCACTATGCTTCACGGAAAGGCTATAGATGGGAGGATGGGTTCAAAGATACCTAACAGCCTGGCACTGACCCATTGAAAATAAGGAAGCAGTTTCATACAGCCTCACCATTTGCCTTTGTTATTAGGAAATAAATCAGCCTTTGTTTTTTCTGGACAAAGTGAAGGAATGTCATTATGACTTATAAATTGTGCAGTTACAAAACAATCAGGAAATCTTCCCATTTAAATCTGAATAACTTTAATTGTTGGGAATTTAAACTTTAGTCTATTGAGTGAAACAAATGCTTAAATAGAGCTCTTCATTTAAATTCTGAGTTTGAGCTAAAACCCACATAAAACCCCCCAAAACGAGTCCAGTTAAAGACTGAACAAATCTTACGATTGCATCATTTAATGCCTTTTGATTGAAGGTGAGATGAAACCCAGAGATGACAAAGTGGCAAATTAGTGCTTTATTTAGTAGTGTTTTATTTATGCTATTGTAAACGCACTCAGACTGTTATTTCCATTTCATGTCACTATACAGTTCCCTCAAATCTCTCTGGAGTCTCAGTCGTGAACACAGCGGTGCATTAGTGGTTAGCATATGAAGACAAACCACTGAAGTCAAACATACACAGTGTTCCTTTCTTGCTCAGGGAATAGCATCAAACATTTTTATACAGTACTTGCTCTCAAGTTATCAAAGTTTTCCCACAGAAATTATGTCATTGAGCTAAACCTCTCTGACTGGATGGCAGCAAGATCAGGCAATACCTAACACAAGAAATAGTACAATTCTTGAGAAATGGATAATAGCATTGTTCTGACTTTGCATATGACTAAAAGCAAGTGTTCCACTTAAAAAAATGCCCCTCTTTCACTAAGTAGATGAGCTGGCATCATTGATCTGGCAATTGGAACTCCAGGCTTAGAAATGATCTGTGAATAAGTTTGGCATTATGATAGCTATGACTTTATTGGCACTTTAATGGTGTAAGAGCCTCACAATGCTAGAATTTCCTTTTTCCAGGCTTTATCTCCAGCTAAGCTCCACCCCTCTTGGATTTTCACACTGTCCCTTCTCAGAGATGACCTCTCTTCCACCTCTGACCTCTTTCAGAGTTTTCACCCTTGCTTTAACAATTGATTTATGATGTGCCTGTGAAAGGGTCAAGCCTACTTTTACGGTTTGCTTAAAATATTTCTTTTTTTGGTAGATACAGAAGTGGTGCTTAATAAGTGCTAAGTAAATAAACTAAGGATTGGAGACAGCTTCCCTTTTCTGCTAACTACTAGATGTCTCTAAAACTCTTTGTAACAACTGTTTACCAAGTCTTCAAACAAATTAACTGATAACTGTAATAATTTTGTGCCTAATGAAATGTGTCAAGGGTTTAGGATTTCCAAAAAGAGTAATTTCAAATTAAGTTGTCTCACAGTTCAGTGAAAAGGCAACCGCTAAAGATAATTCAAGGACTTGTATATGTAATGGACAGGAAGTCTATTTTTCTTTTAGTTTGACAGACTGATCTTTCGCAGGAATAAAAAAAAAAAGGCAAGAAGGCTACTGGGCATAAACTTTCTTTGCCTCCAGCCTCCCTGTGCCAAAACTCCTTTTAACCTTCCTTCAGGTGGTGTCAGGACTGCAGGATCAATCAATCACCTCAAAGACAGATTTTTTTCTTTTGTTTCACTTGTCCATTATTCTTTACATGCACCAGAATTTAAAATGCAGATTCAGCTGTGTTTTTTTTAATGTAGTCCTTATCATTCACTTTGTCTAAAAATCATAACTGCTTATATTTAGATTTTTAAAAAACAACTGAATACTTATGCTGGTATTTATGAAGCTCCAAG
>JAWWMP010000093.1:33035540-33054559 GCA_035047865.1 Dendrocincla tyrannina | reverse complement strand
CCTGTCACTGGTCACCACAGAGAAGAGATCAGTGCCTGCCCCTCCTATTCCCCTCACAAGGAAGTTGTAACTGCAATGAGGTCTCCCCTCAGTCCCCTCTTCTCCAGACTGAGCAGATCAAGTGCCCTCAGCTGCTCCTCATGCAGCTTCCCCTCAAGGCCCTTCATCATCTTCCTTTCCCTCCTTTGGACACTCTTTAAGAGCTGAATATCTTTCTTCTTAGTGCCCAAAACTCCATGCACTATTCAAGATGAATTTAAAAGAAAAATAATGTCCTCTTGTCCATCTTAGAACTCAGGATGCTTCCCTTCCCATAATAGCCAGGGAAGGAGAGAGACCAGGGTTCCATTAATCTTGTAATGGGACTCCTCTTGCACTGCTTCTCTGGGCAGTTGAAAAAGTAAGCTATTATTTAGCCAGCACAAATAAAGGGCTAAAGATGGAAAATGGAGAACCTGAAAGGCCATGAACAAAAGTGTCCCTATTAGGAAACACGCCTCATCAGGCTTGAATCAGCAAGGAACCAGTTGTGCTGCCAGGGCCTGAAATATTTAAATCCTGGTGACAGACAAGATATAAGCTGTGTGAGTCTGTATTTCAGGCTGCTGTCAAGGGTGACTGTTTTTGTGAGCGGAATGATCTGAGAGAGTGGAAGAGGAGGAGAGGCAGCAATAGAGTTCTTAATTATTGTACTTCATGCAGCTTTCATCTCCTTTCTTAGAAAATTCCAATTTAGACACAGGCAAGAGAGTTCTGCTGCCAACCTTTATACAGCTGTGCACCTTAAAGATGCCTGCTAGCCTTCCCACACCCCTGCAAGCCCTGACAAAAAGGAAAATCCAACTCTGTGCCACGCAAGGGACTGATTGCGAGAGCAAGTTAAGTAAAGGTACGGCCCAAGTCAAATATCACTTAAATCTTGTTAAATCTAGACATGCTCAACTCTGCTCTCCAGTAGAAACCAAAACTTCTCTGGTTTCTTTTTCATTCTTAGAACCAGTCCCCATGTCTCAAACCTCCCTTGCTTAGCAGTGTCTTCAGACCTTGCCAAGAATTTTTGGTGATGCTTTTTGTAAAAGAGAGCTTTTTAGCAAAGAAACACCTCTTGTCTATAGGAGATAATGCATTGTCTTTCACTTAAAAGGAAAACTGTGGGAAAGGTAGCTAAGGAAGAAAGTCACTTTTTTACCCTAAGCGACAAGTAATTGTTTCCAGCATTTGAATCTAAAATAACCCTTCTTTGGGTCACATTTCCAATGGAAATTAATCATTTATATGCTCATTTTTAAAAACTGATAGCTGAAACCCTATCTACAGCTGTAGGTCAGACACCAATCTGAGTTTGCAAAGACAAATATTGGATAACTGTGCAAATAAGGTAGATCAAGATATAATTCATGGCCTGCTAGGAAATATATTTTAAAATCTGACCATTATTTGTGATTACACTGCAATTTGGATATGACTGTATTGGTACTAACTCATGCTTTTGAACTGTGATAGTAATAATTAACCACACAATGCTGGGAAGTAGATGCAGGGAAAAATATATTTCTTACTTTTTGTGTTGTACTGTATTTTGCAAAATCTATCAATTTTTTTTATTCCATATTTGAAAGGAAAGAACCCCAAAGGATAGCAAAGCACAGGTCAGGAACACACTTTGACAACTGAAGAAAATTTTTTCTTTTGATTAAGAGCAGGATGCTACTATCTCAAATACGGCATGAAGTCACACTGTGAACCCCTCTCTGTTGCTTTTGAGAAAGGAAAACCATACTTATGCTACAAATGATTTTTGTGTTAAAGCATGTGCTGTAGTCCATGCCCAGGATTTACAGATATTGAGCAGTCTATGCTGAAATTATTTGCAGCCATAAATCTAACATGCCTCTGGAGTGAATCAAATTTACTGCATGCTTACAGCAACCAGAGATGCTTAGGACCATGGAAAACACTGTGTTGTTGTACTAGATACCTTGGAAAGACAGAATAGGAGGAAGCATCTGCTTCTTGAAGATTAAAACTCAAATAAAAAAGGAGTAATAAAGAAGGAAGGAGGAATATATGTGGAATAAGCACTAAGGGAAAGACTGAAAGGCAGTACAGAAAACAGCCATACCGAATGCGGAAGAAAGTGTCCATGGGGATACAAGTAATGACTAGGTCTGCACAAATTTCTTGCTGCAATGGCTATTGCCAGTTACTCTGCACAAGTTTTCCCAAATAGCAAACAGAGTACAAGCAGCTTGGTGTGAAGTAGTACTTCTTAAATGTAAAGAATGCCTTGGGTTCTTTGGGACTGGAGCAAGTTAGAGAGGGGTCCTAATTTCTTCTGTCTTGTCCAAACACTGTTGGGCAGTAGACAGAGCAAGATTAGCATATCCATCTCATGCAGGCTAACTTTTTTGCAACTGGAGAGGATCAGTGCACTTTTAAAGATCTGACAGAGATGTCTGAAAATAACCACTGAAACAGCATTTGTTTGGTTTTTTACCCTAACATTTTGTCTCACTTTCTGGAAGACATTCTCTAACATTCTTGTTTCCACTTCCCTGTGTTATGAAATGCCTGTAAAAATACTACACATAAAATGCTTAGTGACCAAGCCACAGTTTGCTTCTTGCTTATATAATGGCTTCAGGGCAAAAGGAGCCTTGTCAGTATTGTAGACTTCAGCTCCCAAGTGCAGTAGCACAGACATCATTGTCGTGGCTTAAAACCAAACACACAGTCTAGAGAGAGCATGGTCAAAATGTTTTGCACTGGTTCAAGTGCAACCGAGCAAGCACTGGATGGCCACATACTCCTTTTCCCATGCAAGAGCAACACTATGACAGGCCTCTGGCATGTGGGAGAAAAGGCAATGCAAAAAGAGAGGATCAAAGCAGCAGGGGGATCCTGGAGAGCAGGGGCAAGGGCCTGAGAGCAACCAGATGATAGCTACCATTGAACAGCAGAGAGCCATCACTTGGTAAAATTAATTATGTCACAAATAGTATGAGAATTAGCCCTAGAGAACTGCTACCTAAGAATCAGTGTTCATAGCTTTCATATGGATACTTAAAATACATGCCTAATACACAGCTGCTTCCTTTGCTTTTGGACAATTTTCTTGGTTTTTGTATTTGAACCTAGGAGCTGATTTTCTTCCTCTCCTATTGAATATATAGACAGTATTGGCTAAAAAAAACTGTGACTGGCCCTTTCAGATTTTGCATCCTGATGTTTACATTAACAGGACGTTCTGAAGGGACATAAAATATATATTCAAAATATGTCACATAGCCTTGGACTGCAGATTCCTGATCAGTGGGAAAGGAAATATGCTTTTTTAACTAGAGCTATCATTTACCCAGGCCTTGGGTCCCTCCTTTAGTCAAATATGATCCTTTGAGAGGCAGGTGAGACTAAACTTTAGAGAATAGCCCAAGCCCAGCAGCTGGCCTTGACCATCTGTTTTCTCGAGAAAATAGCTGACTTGAAAGGTAGAAAGAAGAGATGGCTGGAAACAAACACCTATTGTTGGTGAGAGCAGCCTACTGATGCATTCCTGTGGAAAATGCTTATGATGCAGATAGGGATCCATCTACATGGGAGAATTGGGCATGGCCAGCATGGCAAAACATCCTGAGGGGAGGCCCCTGATACGTCAAAGGGTGCAGGAAGCCCATGTGTAAGAACAATATAGTGCAACACTACTGATAACAATGGCCATCATGCATAAAATAAAGCCCAAAATAGCCACCATTTTTTTATTTTCTGGGGGCAGTTGCTTAATTCTCAGCACCGTAATTAACTTCAGAACATTCTCAAGTGTCTCCTCCCCAAAGGTCTAGCTGGGAAACATCAGTCTACCTAATTTTAACCAACTTTCTAGGTAACACATTTAGGTGTCATATGAAACATACTTGGACAGTTTGGGGTAAATATTGGAAGTCAGGGTCCTTTGCAGAATATTTCATTTACTGTGTCCTACATTTTCTGGGTCAAGCAGAACTCAGGCTACCTACAAGGGATAACAGGGACAACAAATTCTGTGGATGGAAGTGTTCTGCACACTCTAGGAAGCAGCTGTTTTCTTTTTAGTGTAAAGAACTGTCCCTGCTGTTATTATTGCTCATGCAAGGTTTATTTCCTCAGGCAAAACAAGACTGAATATGAAGTTTAAATCTGTTTATAGGTTCAAATAGATAAGCAAAAAGAATTATTCTCATGAGTAAATACTAAAGGCATAATTTTCGATGTTCCAACTCAGAAAGACATCGTTCATCATAAGTTACATTGAGTGACATGCATGTGCTAAATCAGGCTTCACTTAACTAGAGCCTGGCTGAATCAGAATAGGAGAAAAACTTCTCTTGCCTAGATTACAAAGCCTCTATCTTATTTATAAAAATGCCAATGACAACAGCTTTTTATGGAATTCATATAGTAATATTCCCCAAGATCCCTCCATGAGTTAGAGATAAAGAAGGTCATCCTCTTCTGCCTTTCAGACTGCTTTGAAAATGAGCAGTTAATACTCAGTTCTGTGCTTGATAAATATATTTTGTTTTATTTCCTGCCATCCATATTACTCAGCAAAACCCTATCTGTTCATTGCATGTTAAGGCAGGGCATGCATATGTATATCTGTGTATATATCAATGGCTACAATTTATCAGCCTGTTTTATACAAAAAATAAGAATTGTGCTATTTATCAGGTTTCACAGAATATTCTGAGTTGGAAGGGATCCACAAGGATCATAAAGTCTAACTCTTCAGTGAATGGTCTGTGTTTATCAGTTTATATTTCACTTCTGACATCACATCTTTTATTTTCTCATTTCTTTAAAAGTTTCATAGATTTGTTTTTTTCTTTTTGTCATCCTGTCCCTGAATCTCCCTGTGCACCTCTGTTATATATACTCTCTTCCTGCTTAAGTTTTCGGTCTTTTTCCTTTTCACATCCTTCATTACTGCATTATACAAGAAGTTTATATGTGTTTCTCTTTGCCTGCATAGTTTTTGGTTAGGAAACTCATAAATATATTTTATCTTTTCCTTGTTGTCCTGCATAATATCAAGTGCATCCTGCAAACACTTCATACAACTCCTCTTGTTAAGCCATGGGTCTCTCATCTGCTGTGACTAGTCACTGAGAGCTGATAAAGGTATGGGACCCAGAATCAGTTGAAATCACAATTACTGTTCAAATATTGACATAGATGGTTGAATCAGCCTAGTCTGGAGGAATACAGCATTCCAATCTTGAGTTGCACAGGAGAGAAGGCAAGGCAAGTTAAGGCAAATCAAAGCAAGGCAAGACAATGCAAGGAGGCATAAGAAGACACTGTTTCAAGGGCCAAATGTAACTTTGGCTGACTATTAAACTAAAGAGTCCCATATATTAGTCAGTGCAACAACAGCAAATAAAGCAGTGCACTCGAGATGGCACACACTCGCTAAACTTCTTGTGAAATAAACTGTAGTTTCTTTCTCCACTTCTCCTTTGTTGGTTGACCTCATGCTGCTGGTTTGAAATGTTTGTTCAAGAAATACCTTCAAGAAAATATGCTGTAAATACAGAGTTTCAACAATGAAGTCTCCATCTCCTGGAAATGAGCACTTTGAACAGGCTCCCCAAGGAAGTGGTCACAGCACCCAACCTCTCTGAGTTCAATATGGTTTGAACAATGTACTCAAGCACATGGTGTGATCCTTGGGGTATCGTGTGCAGGGCCAGGGATTGGACTCAATGAGCCTGACTGGTCTCTTCCAACTCAGTGTATTCTATGATTCTATGACCTTGTAAATTTTTCAAATAAGAAAAAGATCTATAATGGGGAATTTCTTGAGTTTGTCCAAACACTGAGTGGACTATTTGGTATTATGGAAAATACATGCTCTGAATCTTGAACTGAAGAGCTGGAGATTAAGAAAGATTCTGTCTGTAAACCTAATTCACATTTATCTTCACACCCAGATTGAAAGCCTTACATATTAACAGTGTGTTGCTTCATATTTTGAATATTGTCCATTCATGAAAACTATACCTGAGCTTGTAATGTGGTTTTTTTCCAATTCTTTAATGCTTATATAATATTTCTTGGGCATTTTCAGCAGTTTTACCATGAGCTCAAAGTGAAGGGACACCTCAGTTCAAAACATCTTTCTTTCCATCTCTAGAAAGAAGAGGACACTAGTATATACAATTGTATACAGATCTCACTATAATCTCCTTTAGGTTCTCTCTGTTTCGATGTGCATTTCTGAGTCTCTCTCACTCAGTTTTGCACTTGTTTCAGAAGAATTTTACTACTAGAGTGCACAGTTTCTCTCCTTGGTGAAAAAATCCTCTCCTGGTGTTTCAAGCCTGTGGGGTTCTGTCTCATCGAATATATATGGTTAGGCACTGTAACACTTCAGTCTGTACCTTATTAATACTTTGAAAGTAAGAAAAGGAAATATGAAGCATTAATGAAGAGAAGGGGTAAACCAAAAATTACTCTGCTTTCATCCTACAAGAAAATAGCCAACCCAGTTGCTTTGGTTTATGCTGAAAAAACACAGTAACAGTGACTTGGGACTTTAACAAGAAACAAAAAGTTCTACTCAAAACCTGAAGGCAGCCTCAATAACAGACATTCCTGTTTCCTGCCTCGAGCAGCTCCCGAAAACAAAGCAGATATTCAGCCCCACTGGCAGCCACATTCCATCCCCACTGGCAGCCACATTCCCCTGCTTCCCATTGGTGCATCCCCAGCTGCCCAGCACTGCACCTGGGCCCCCACCTGCTCTGGCTGAGCCTCTGTCATGCCTAGGAAGGGTTGCATTAGCCCCCTCAAAGGAAACACCCCAAAATGCCCCAAAACGGCACTAGTCCCTCAGGATCCTTTGTGGAGTTAGCAGCAGCTGGTGGAGAAGGGCTAGGCTCAGTGGCAGTGTGAAAATGGTCAGGGAGGGACCCAGCAGCAGGAAGACACCTGAGTGTGGGTTGGGAGTGGAAAAAAACTGGGAATTGGCTGGGATGGGGAAGATGTTGATCCTGTTTCTGTGTTCTGTGATACTTAGTCCACATGTGCACTCCCCTCTATGCACTGTGGGATGAACTTCCCTTCCTCTCAGATGCTGCCTGCTCAGCTTTCCATGGGCGGGGATCTCTTTGCTGTGTGGTTCTGTCCAGTTACCTGCATAACTCTCTCTTGAGACTCACCTCCTCTCTTACTTGATGTGTTTTGGCATTTGCTAAAGCCCTGCATACTGCGCTGGACCATGACTTGTGCCTTCTTGCCCATGCTTTGCATCCCAGCCAAATGAGACTGAGGTTATGCTGAGACCCCAAGCACCCGGCACAGGACAGTATGGGGTAACATACAAGTTTGTAATTGTGTTGCCTGTCACAGTGGATCTGATAGCTCATATCAGGCCATGAATATCAGTCAAGATAATTAATACTAATAAATATCATCAACAACAGCAATACAATTTGCGTAAAATTTGTAGTACTTACTTAATCAGGATTTCATGGGAATACCTACCAGGAATCAGCTTAATCACAGGTTGTAAAGAAGAAAAAAGAAAAGAAGCACTTCACACTCAAGCTGATCACTTGGGAAGGATGAGAAACTGTTAACACACTGTGATGCTCAACATGTTGTGCTGCAGCAGAGCAGACTTGTCTCCAGGGAGCACAAAGCTTCTCAGTTTCCCCTGTCCTTCTGTGGCTTTCACTTAAGGGTTTTGGGTATGGTGTGCATGATGAATGTTGAGACTGCTAGGATAAATTCCTGCATTCTGCATCACTTGGGGACTAAGTTTTCCTCCTGAGGGTCTGCGTTGATAGCTGTATCCATCACTAATGGCACAGTATCATTCTGGATCTTTTGTCTTGAGTGCTATGGATCTTTCAGATCCAATTGGAATAAATACCACATTTTATCTTTGTTCTCAGTAATAGCACTTATTTGAGAAAAGTCTACTCCATTTTGACTAAATACAGGCCTGAAAGGCTTTGTTCAGATTTGTTTCTTTTTACAGATGGTTTGGCCAAGTTCACATCTGAGAACAAGTTCAAACTGAAATTCATGTTTCATGGAAGTGACTGCTGTCACAGATGTAATCTCAAAATAGTTACTGTCTCAAAACTTTAGGTTCTTCCAAATTCTTACTGAAGTATTAAACATCTGACCAAAACATCAGATCAGGATTATGGCATTGTATTTGTTCTAAAGGTATAATCTTGGAATTTTATGTCGAACTCCGTTAGTATCAGACAACCCCATTTTGGCATGATGATAAACCCCTGTTCTAAAGGGCAACAACATCTCAGTTAAATGTCTGGAGTAAGTTTTCTTTAGTGTGGGCAAGCAGCTGTTTGTCCCTGCCCCTCCCATCTTGCAATTTCAGTCTCATAAATGTTTCCATTCTAGCAGAATTTTTTCCCAGAAAAAAATCAGCTTCATAGCAGATACTCAATGTTTCAACTTGAATTGTTTGGCAAAGTGATAAGCAACTAAAAGCAGTATTTTTTTTTAATGGGAAAAAGTGTTGCACAGCAGTCTGTGTACTACTCATTATTTTAATCTGTTTGTCTAGCTGTGCTATTGCCAAGGCATTTGTTGCTAGATTATTTAGGATACAGGCTAAATGTCAGTAACTTCTCCAGCCTTACTGCAAAGGTATAGCAAAATAAAAAGCAAAGGTTCGGTTCCCTCATGTTTGGTACCTGCAGGTTTGGCATCACAGATAAAGCATCTCATTAAAGCAGGGTTGGAGAAGGCCTTCCTTTCCCAAGAACTCCAAATAGCTGATGTAAAATTATTTTTATTTTTCTTATAAATGTAGAAGTATTTTCAATTTTCTTCAATTTTCACATGACTTTTATAAAAAGTTGGATAATACTGTGCTTAATGGTGTTATGGTTGCACATGCTAAGACTAGAATAATTGAGGCTCCTCCTTGTGACTGTAATCTGGATTTCCTGGCTGTGTTCCTTCAGCTCATGCACTGGTGATGGAATGTGTTACTCACGAACTAATCAGTGCATCTGAATTTATACATCATTACTAATGTCTTTGTTTCATGCCAAAGCACATTTGCTGTTTTATAAAACATGAAAATGGGCAGTGCCTGGCCTAAGGAAAGGCTGACATAAACAATAGATATGTTAACTGGAGCAAAGTTACTTTAATGATTGATGGAAAAAGTACCTGGAAGAGAAACAAAGCTTTAGCATCTGCCAGATATAATTACAGAAGAAACACAAGAAAAGCGCATAAGGGTCTAGAGTTTAATTGGCTAGGACCACTCAGAGCTAGGTATGCAGTAGAGCTGGCTACACTTATATCCACACCAGATGAAGAGATGAATTCAGATGGCATGTGAGGCAGGGGAGAACTAACAACAGGATGGGGTGGTGGTAGATCAGTCCCAAGTGAGAAAACTAAGGGACTGTGGCCTCACAAAATAAAAGTTGTGAGATGGAGCCTGGCCAGGTAACAAGGGAAGAAATATGATGTAGACTCCAGGGAGGAGGAGCCAGCATTGATGGAATCCTACCCTACACTATATTCCTTTGTAGCAGGCTGTAGGAATATATAAACTGTCAAACCACATTCCCTCAAAGACAAAGGTTATTGTACACAATATGTAACTTCTATTCCACATATTACAGTCAAATTTCTACTTATAGTTTCCTACTTGTGTGCTAAGGATAGTTCAGTGATTTATTTCATAATCCCAGCAACTTTCTAATCTTATTCTTCCCTCCAAGACCTAGCATTGTTTATGAAGTCTGATTGCCATTTTCTCAGTCTGTGTGAACCAAAGGTCTGGGGCCAGTTTGCTGAACTTGATGGATGTGATGAGGTGATCTCTTAAGAAGACCATGGATACTCTATCCATGCCAGGCCTGTTCTGACCACTGGTACATGATGAGATTCAGGAATGAAATCAGTAGCTTCTTCTTTCCCTTTTACTTTTTTGGCCTTTTTTTGAAGAATCTAATCTTTCACAGGATATTTATACTTTGATTTCAGTTGTTTCTTCCTTGCAAGATATAGGAAAAATTGTGCACCTCACCTTCTTCTGTATTAATCAGGGATAGTAAAAATCTCTACTTCCATTACTGGAAGGGAAAGAATCTTCTGTTCTCAGATATTTCTCTTAAAATTTAATTTGCTGAAATTAAATTTTTCTTTTAGTATCCTTGGAAATCAAATAAATTAGCTGCACTTACAGCATATACTTTCTGCCGTGTTACTGGCAAAATTACATCGCATCAGCAGAACGCACTGTGCTGGAAGCTGTTCAGTCCTCTGTGAAGTCTTCTCACAGTTATCGTAACTTGCAATCAGCATACATGAACACAGAATAAGGAAAACTAAGTCTAAAGCAACTCCAGTATTGTGGTTAGATAATATAAATAAGTATTTCTTTTATCAAATATTGCCCTTGCCTTTATATAGACAGCCTTTAAACCCACTGGCTGAATAAAATGTCCAAAGACTTTTTTTAATTACTGCTTTTGCCAGCAAAGCTGTATCTAGGTCTTATTCTCAGCCACTAATTAAATCCTGAGAGTTGGATCCCTTTCTTTTAGCTAGCAAAGGGCACAACAAGGCATTACTGACTCTCTCATTCTGCCTTTCTCTGATAGATACTCTCTCTCTCTCTCTCTCTCTGTGTCTGTCTTTGTCTGCCCATATATATGTTGGTGCATGCATATGTATACACACACATATATATACATACACATACACATATACATACATATATGGATGGTTCATTTTCTGCTTTTTAAGTAATTTTGACACTACAGAATGAATCACGGTCACAAATTTTAAACACATTTTTGAAAGAATAAAGTAATGCCAGGACTATTGAGTGACCTGTCCTAACAAGATGATAGCCTAGGTTATCAGTCTGCTCTCATTGAAGTCAGACAAGAGCAACAGTAGGAAGACTTCTTGAAAAAGATGCAGCCTTGTACTGCCAGACATTTTATATTTTTAAAAAGTTTGTATTTGATGATTTCAGATTAATTTATAGGCATATTGTTGATTTTCTCAGGCTTGTAAATGAAATGATGAATGACACTGATTCAACAAGTGGTGGAAACAAAAGGAATAAATACCTCTGGGATCTGGGTCCTAGAGTTCATCAAAGCTGTCTGTTTGGTGTTGTTGCTTTTAATGTGAAAATTCACAATATCACACCAAAAGGTACAATTGGAAAGACATTCGGACAAATAAATAATGGCTCCCACCAGGATAAATGAGAAACTCTTTTTTGTGCCTCAAGAAAAAATCATCACCTGTTCCCATAAAGCTCATCACTGACATATATCCACAGATAAGTATGCTAGTTCTTATTCAAACCTCCCTTCCTCAGTCGTGTTAACACATGTCCATGGAGAGACTGCTCCTGTGCTCTGTACCTCTGAGAAGAGGAGGCAGCATGGGAAAGGAGCCAATTGATGAATGTGACCTTAGTCACAAGGCTGTGGACCATCTCTCATCTGAATAATTCTTGCTTTTTAAGAACATTGGGCAATGCTTTGGGACTCAGTGACCTGCAGGGACACTGTTTGAACTGATCTGCTTATATGTGTGGGAAGGAGGAAGAGACAAGTTTTACAAAGCACAAGTCCATCAAAAAAACCCAACAAAACAAAGCAAAACCAACAGCCTATCATTCCACTGCAAAATATGCTGAAGGATTTCATGACTTGGGTTGCTGAATGCCCTCAAATTCCACTCCAGCCATAAATATGTGAACAAGTTAAGCTCTTCGTGGTTTTGGCCAATCCCAGCCATGTTTAGTCTTAATCTATCTCAATCACTAGCTACCTTTTAAAAATAACATTTTGTGGTTCCAAAACATCTTTAGTTAATCCTTGCTTAGTTTGGAAAAGAATTATATTTGGAAGGATGCACATGTCCATGTGGCTTTGATGGATACTCCCTTTACTGTTCTCATCCATCATAAATATGCTTGAAAAAAAATATATAGTGCTCCAGCATTGGGCTATTGAACACTGGATTCTAAACAATATGCTTTTGTCAGCAGAACCTAGAGCTTGTAGTAGACAAAAAGAAATTTAAACTCTTGAAAATGTGCCAAGTTGATAGACAAATGTTCTTGGATCTTCTCCATATTGAAAGTCAGAAGTATCAGTGCTGCTTACCCCATAAGAAACTAAGGAAGGAGAAATAAATATTTTATAATATTTCAAAGATCACACCCACAAATATGTCTGGAAAATGCCTGACATTTAACATGGAAATGTAGCTCTCTCTGAAGAACAAAAACTTGGCTTTAATTTCTGAAGGTAAGGAATACAGTTTCTGAAATTACTTTCCAATCCATGCGTAATTGAAAGAAAGCCTTTTAGATGGTTCATTTCAGGACATCTTTAGCAGTCTTTTCTCAAGTGAAATATTAACTTTCATTTCTTATTCTCCTCTCAAATTAGAGTAATCTGAGAGACTGCAAGTCTTGAGAAATCTGGTTTCAAATTCTCTTTTTGTACTTCTTAATAAAACACTTCTTGCTTTCCACTTCACCTTTTAGATACTTTGTTGAAATTTTTAACCAATCACATTATTCCAGAACAGTGTATTCTTAAGCACATTTCCTAAAAAAGAATTTTTCTCTTCTGCAGAAAACATATATATTGCTTTAGCCTCTCTCAAGGTCTTAAAACAGGCTTGCATGCTATGTAGGTTCCAGGTCTAAGTAGAGAAAAAGCTTAAAGCTGAATGCAACAATGCCATCGTAATCTTTTGTGGATAGCATTCATTTATATTACAGGTAATAACGTGTATGCCCCTCTCAAGTAAGTACTTTTCAGTGAGGACATAAAAGCTCTTAAACCACACTGTCCCTTTTATATTGATTGGATTTTGTGGTAAAGACTTTATCCCATGGTATTTGCAACCATTTCTTTGATTCACACCTTAACATTGTATTTGTCCTGGAATCAAATGGCTCAAGAGCACATCTGCTTGATCATGTGGATATGTGCTAATGTAGTCAGCATGCACACACCTGAGGCCACAAAAAGCCAGCACATACATTTGTGAACAAGCAAAATGGAGAGTGCAATTGTAGAAACCAGAACAAAACCACCTACAAAACAATTTTTAAAAATTAATCTCTAAATATTGTGAGATTTCATTTCTATATTTTTTTCAAGAAGCTAATTATAATGGCCTACAGATGCAAATATGCAGGCATAACATTTAAAGAACACAATCCCAAGAATATGGTGTGCTGTCTGTGCAATTCAAAACAATTCAATATTAAATTCCAGAATATGTGCAATTACTCAAAATATGAAAACCTCAGGGAAAAAGTAAAATAACTCTCAGATTAGTTCTGGTTTGTGAATCAATTTCCAATTCTCTTGTTTCCACTGAACAACTGGAACTGAAAAGAAATAACGCCAAGGAACTGCTGTCATAAGGGAATTTGGCGTATCTTTGTTGGCATCTGCCAGCTGTGGGGACAAAGAGAACGATACCAGCCATTTCTAAAGTTGTTCACCATTTCTTATATTATTCAAACCATGTTAGTGGAATCATTCCCAAGAATGATGTTACATGTGGTACATGTCAGATACTTTGGTTCAGCTCCTCAGAGACCTGTGATTTATGCAGTCAGCCATTGCACAAGATGCCAAAAGGTCTTTCTGCCTCTACCCACAGCACCAGAATAGAGTCATATCAACAGTAGTGCAACCAGCTGCAGCAAGGGGTACAACTGTAACAGCTAAGAGTAGCTAAAGGATGCTTCAGTGAACAGGTACCATGACCTATTGATTTAATTAAATATCCACAAATATCCATATTTCTATGTGTATGTAGATTTTTTTATCCTTTTTAAAAAGGATTTCTTGATTTTCTTTAATGAATTAAGTTGAGCCTCTGGGGATTCTGTATGAGCAAGACTTGCAGCCAGATGCTGGTACTGCTGTAGTGCCCATCTGAATTATGCTACTGTAAACAATCTTCAGCAAAAGTCAAAAATCGGGGCTACTGTTTGTTTCAGCATTTTGTTTATCCCAGGGAATGGGATTACATGTCAGGCTGCTACCCACAAATGAGATGGCCGCTGAGTTTAGTCCAAGGTCTGTATCTATATTTGCTATTTTCAGTTTTTACAGGGTATGGGAAGTTAATGTGCAGGCATTGGATAAGTCAGATTTGGGAGATGATCCAGAGACCTGTTTACCAAAGGCCAGCAAATAATTTCATCACAACCAACACCTCCTTAGTGACAACATCCCAACTTCTTCTAGCAACCAAATGGTTTTTCACAGCAGGGTTCAGGCAGCAATTTTCTCTAAGGAACCTGTTTGTATTTTGCCACGTTAGATACATTTGTCTTTGAGTTTAAACTGCCACATAGAGAAGGGAACATTTATAAAATATTTGCAGCTGGAATGAAGGTGCAGTAAGATAAGATGCCAGATTTTAATTCTGTTCAATTTAATAAGCCTCTGAAACGCCAAGTGGAAGCACAAGGGTAGCATGAACAGGTTGCACCTAGGGAGAGCAGATGTGAGCAGAGACTAAAGCTTGAAACATCATGTCCTTAGCATTATGTTCAAAAATCGTGGTTTTGCTACTTTTAACACTTAGACCAAACCTTGTTGAAACATGCCTTGAAGATTCAGCATTATTGGGTCAAAAGGTTTGCATGTAGATGAAGAGAGGACACTTACTTTGTTTAACCCAACAAACAGGAGGTGAACATAAGGCTGTGTGCAGCCAGGACTTGAAGATCAGTAAGTGCTATCTGTTTCCATTTTGCATGTTGGTGGACAAGTTCCTGTCCTTGATGCAGGCCTCTGCCCTTAAAACTGGTTATGTTAGTTTTGTGGGTTTTGCAACTTAACACATGCTGTGTCACATGTCCTGTAATGAAATCACTTTCTCAAGGGTGATGAATTTTGCTCTGAGCAAGGATTACATTAGGAGGGCTACCAATTGCCTTCCTGAAGATCGCCTCACTTTAAGGTTCATTTCAGATTGCTTCCCTCACTACAATGTGCTGTTATACATCAAGCATCAGTGACTGTAGAGATCTTAATGTTTGTTGTCTTTGGGAAGAAAAATGGAGTGATTTTAAAAATGCAAACAGTAAACTTCACAGAAGTTTTTTAAAAATATTGTCATCAAAACACAAAGGCACAGAGAAGTGGAGGTTAGGTACCAGACAGTGTTCCCTCAGATATTCACACAATGCTGTAGCATTTGCTTCTACTTTTCCGACACCTGATTCTGAAATCTGAAGATAGGCAGCCAAGCTGATATGTTCCAGAAGTCAGCTGAACCAATACGGTCACTGAATTACTCACCCTGCTGCTGTTTTTGCCGAACACCAGAGATATTGAGGTGCCCGCATGATGTTCCATGCATCCATGGAAATTCATCAGGATTTCTTGAAGGGATGATGCCAGAGCAGCCTTCTCTGTACTAGGCTGAACAACCCCAACTTGAGAGAGGCCAGTCATGGAGAGACTGTCCTATGCTGACATCTGAGCTCAAGCACTTGCAGCCGTCATCAGCTGTGCAGCTGGGCACTCTGTGTCCTGATCTACTCCTGTCCAGTTCTTCATCTGGGTGGCAGGTTATTGGTGACAGCAGTGTTGCAGGGCTGGTCACAGGACTGGTGGAGCCATGTCAGGTCCAGGTCAGAAAGAAAAGGCAGAAACTACCTGGTGTGACGTTGTTCTTCTCCACTGTTATTAACTGGATTATTATCCATGATCCCTGTGTATCTTTAAACAGTAAAACTGGGAAACAGTGAAATTGTTCGGGGGAGGGGTTGCATGTGATAGGAGTTTCTGAGGGTTGTATGAGTTTAAAATGTTCTTAATTTATTTGGAATCAGGAATTACAAGGTATCCTACATGAACTTGGCATGCTATTTTTAGGCTATTAAGAGCAAAGCAGGCTCTGGATGCCCACGCATATCTGTGCTTAGCTAGCCAATATTCAGTTACTTATGGAGCACACTGAAGAACACAGATACTACACAATCCACTGTGCACTTTATGCGCATAGGCACTATATGGTGTGACCTATAGTTCTATGAAGTCATTATAAAACTACATTTGTACAGGGTGTATGCAGTGTGCAGGTAACTGAATACCAAACAGTGCTGCTGAGAGCAAAGAGCCTCTGGGAATTACACCTGTTTGTAGAGGGATATAACTGTTTCTTTCCCAACATAGAGTCTATCTACAGATTCCCATTGAGAATTTGCTCATGATTTTATATTCTGGTAATAAAAGTGTCATTTTTTTTAATGTGTTCATGGGGGAAAAGAAAATCACAATGATACTGTAGAAAAGAATCTAGACTTGGAAAATAACTTAGACATCAGAACTGTTCCAACTCTCACACTGAGCCACCTCTTTCCCAGTTATTCATGTAACCTTTCTCCCACTTAGAGCAATTTTAATTGAAAACAAAACTATTACAGTAGGAAGTTACGTAGTCTATGGTTGTGGATAATAATTTCTTCTTCTTTTGGATGTCTGGTTACAAAATAGCTCCACTAAGGAAGGTGTCTGCTGAAGTAAATATCATAAAATATACTCTACATTCTCAATGTAGTACGTGTTAAGATTATTAGGTGATTATGACCACGGTGAGATGAGCTTTCAAGGGAAATATTTGAGGGTTGCCTCACAGAGGACCTATTATATTGCCACATTACCACACCATGTTCCTGATCAGACCTTTTAGAGAAACCCAAAACACCAGCCTTGGAGAGGAAGCAGTTGCTTTGTATCCATGGGTGCAATATCATGTAGCTCTTACATTATTCATAAGAAATATACTAATTTTTATTAGTAGGTAGATTATCTCAATTGGAATTTCATGTACCTTGCAATCACTACTCCTTTTGCAAAGTTTCTACACCCTGAAACAAAATGATGAACAAGTCTTCCTGGCTGTGCTCTCTATCTGTGTGTCTTGCTCTGAATTTATGGACTGGGCTGGAGAAATGGCAGCCCTGTGCTTGTGACAGTGCCCCAGACACAGAAGTGCTGTTGCCCAGTAGCATCTCATACACTTTAATACCCATGCAACTTCCCCAGTCCCAGAGATAGCAATAACAGATCATTGCAGCAATACAGACTTTAAGTAAAGTCCAATGATTATGTACTCTGCTTCCAAATGTTAATTTCACGCAATTCTCAGTATACTGAGACACAAAATAATAAAGATATGTATGACAGAGCTAAACACAGGCACTTTCCCCGTCCTAATACTAGTATCCCTGCCTTGTCCTTCTGCTCTCCACCCAGCCTAGACTAAATTCAAGATGGGTGTATGTGAAAAGAGTCAATGTACTTTCTCATGCAGTATCTAGCAAGTAATTTCTGTGCAGTGGTGTTACCGAATAAATATCCAGACTAGTAAGCAGTAATTCCTTTGCCTCCCTAAGGAAAAATGTAGAGAGCAAAAGATGGTGAGGACACATGGTGCCTTCTCCCATCACAGTATTCACAGAAGCTCTGCAGGGGTAAAACCACAGAAATTTATGGGACTGGAGTTCAGTATTTTGTGTCTTTCTAGGCCCTTATAGTAAGTTCTGTCAAAGGTTCAGACATAATTGCAAATCTGAAGAAAATATAATTAGGATTCTTTCAAAAATACCCTATTTTGCCTGAATTATTTTTGTATTAGCCCATCTCATGAACCTTGTGTAATTTCTATTGAGTGATAATATGCCTGTTTGCTTTCTCTGCAAAGATAATGTGGTTTGATCGGGGTTTTTTTGTTGTCTGAGTGATACATGATACTAAAGCCAGATGAGCCACATTTTAGTTAGTGCAAGCCCATATGTACAGTGAGGCTTTTCCATATGTCTGAGCTCCCCTGGGTGAGGACTCCAGTCATATGCATAACCCTGGGGAATACAGTCAGACTGACATTCCTACAATACCTACCAAGCTCCCTAGAAAGTGAAAACATTGGACTTTTAATCTTCTTGGTGTCTCTCGCAGAAAGCTCTTGATCAGCACAAAAAATAGAAGAATTTAAGGCAACCCAGTATCTTGCTGGAACAGCACATGGTTACAGGCCTCGGTCATCTGTAAGCTGCTGGGAGAGGTAGGAAAAGCCAAATGTTACAAAAAAATGAGAACTTTGAAATAAAATTAAATTAAGAGAAATTTGATTATGAGCAATTTTGCTGAAAATTTTAATGTTGTTGTGGAGCTGTCCTCTTGCATTACAGCACAGAACTAAAAATTATGAATACCAGAAAATTCTACTTAGTAGAACAGACAGTTCTGGTCCTTCATGGTTTTTTTTTTTTTTTACACATTATCCTTGGTGGTATTGTATCAAACTAAAAGACTCACCTTATCATAAAAAATCTCTTCCTTGTGTCTAGTCTGAATATACTATGTTTCAGTTTAAAACCAATACACCTTACCATATCACGACAGGACCTGCTAAAAAGCCTGTTCCTGTCTATTTTATTAGTCCCCTTCCAGCACTGAAATGTCACAACAAGGTCTCTCTGGAGCCTTCACTTTTCCAGGGTGAATAACCACGACTCTCTTAGTCTTTCCTCATAGGAATGCCAACGGTTTGTATAATAAAAGTTGTCTTTTCAGAAGTCAGTGCCTGGAAACAGGCCTCCAACTCCAAGAGCAGTAAATCCGTAAAATACAATCCATGCTTGTATTTTTAGGCCTCACAATTATGCTACATATGCTTTACATTGCCTTTAAATATAATAAACACAACTGAAAATATATGGAAGTGTACTAAAAATGTGGGGGTTTCATACCTTTCATACTTTTAAAGCTATGCGCCATTAAATTAGAAGTAATATTAAATAGATAAACAACATGTCTAGCCAGGCTTGTGAATGGCTTTCTGCCACTGCTGTATCCTTCATTTAGCAAGACTGCTCAACAAAAGGCAGCAGAAGCAACAGAACGACAGACCTGCAGACACATATCTCATTTCTCATGTTGAAGCTCCAGAAACAAACCCTA
>JAWWMP010000093.1:32959655-32977606 GCA_035047865.1 Dendrocincla tyrannina | reverse complement strand
CAGGTGAACTATTCTTCATATTCAGCTTTAGTTTGAATACCATAACTCACAAAAAGCCCATATTCTCTTTTCCCTGGTCTCCTTCCATCCATCTCCAAGAGACACACCATCAGATAATGCTGTGCTTGCCAGAAGGGCTGAAACACACGGCAAAGTTTCACAAAAGTCATCACTCCACACTGACTTTCAACACTTGGATCATTTACTAGGATGATCATGTGTCAAAGTACCATGGCAGTACTCCAGCACTGTCCTCATACAGTCATGAGACTTCCAATAACAGAGTTTCCTCCAACTTCTCTTTAAGACAAAGCCTTAAAAAAGAGATAACTAAAGAGGTAATTTGGGTTAACAAAATAATGTATTGTGAATTCCATCTCATATACTGAAGTATTTTCTTTCTTTTAAAGATATTTCTACAATTGTTTATCTATGGGAAACCTAAGAGATCTTCACCTTCTCCCGGTCACTCTGTCATTTCAAAGGAAGACAAAGTTTGTCTGGCTTATGAAAAAAAAGGATGAAAAACTCCTTCATCTTGGCATCTTGTACAAATATTATCAGTCCCTGTTCTCTGTTAACCTGCATTTCAGCTTGAGAGAACCTTCAATTTCTTTGAAAACTTAAAAGGTTACTTGTGTCAAATCCAACTTTGATGAACATCACAAACTTCAGTGGAACCAGAAGATGACCATCAACTGCTGAGTGCCCATGCTTATCTTCCAAGTGTTTGCTGCATTGCACCTAGTTATTGTCCAGATATTTCCTTTGCAATACTTTTCAACTACACAGATTTTCATAAATCAAACACCAAGGCAGCATGACTTATAATGAAAGACAGCATCTCTGAATGTGAGCAGAATTATGGAAGGCAGAAAGTTCATGTTAGTTGATATTAGATGTCACTGTTTAGTTTTATTTAGGTTGTTTTCCATCATTTAGGTGAAAATGGGTAATATTAACATGCCTATGTTGGACACCAACAGCTTAGCAGTGACAAAGCAGTGACATTTGATCTACCTGCATGATAAAAAAACTAAGACAAAAAATAATTGCTACATGAAGAAAAAATAAGATGGGGAAAGACAGAAGTGGGAATAGAGAACTCATACTCACAGCCAGATTAAATAATATCAGATCATGGCAAGAATTCATTTATCCCACTGGGCATCACAAGTGTCTTTTCCATTAAGGCAGTGGATGGTAAATCTTATCAAAGATTTGGAGATGACACAGGAGCCTCATGTGTTTCTAGAAGGCTTGTGTGTGTATTCTCAAATAATATAGGATAGTAATGAAGGTCATCATTGCAAGTTCAATTACAGAGAAGTGACTACTCATCACCTTAACAGCAACGGCTACTCAGGAAAAGTTTGATGGTTGGTATCCAGAATAATATGATCATTTGAGTGGTTGTAAAATACTTTTTCAGAGTTTCGTCTCTTGGAAGGACTGGGAGCTTTTCCTGAAGGTAAATGTCTTGAAACACAGGAAAGAAGACCACTTGAGTCAAGGAGGCCTGAAGAGCTAACCTCAGGACAACACTTTAAGCAAAACAATTCAATCTTTCAAAAGCATGATTTTTTACTCCACTTCATAGCAACCTCTGACCTTATGTCTGTAGGTGACGGATGAGGTGAGACAGAGCCATGGGAGAAGACCTAAGGATAGTTGCCGGCATTCTACAGCTAGCAGTCATTAACAGGCAAGGTTTCCTCAGAGGGAAATAAGAATTATTTCAAATCAAGAAAAATAAACACCAGAAGAATCAGTTGTGCAGAGTGGCTCACATAAAATATGAATGTGGCTAAGGTTTGCAAGCCCGAAGGGAATCCAACTTCGTGAGCTTACTGCAGAAGAATGCAGGCCCCAGACCCAAGGTCTTATAAAAGCACTGAAATGAAAGAGTAAAGCCCTTTCCAAACATACAGAGAACACAGAATTAAGGATTGCAGCCCGCAACTTTTCAGGGAGTCCTCCAGTACCAAGAGCTAACTGACAATTGCTATCTGCAGTGCCCTCTTTATTTGTCTGCCAGAGGCAGAAGACTGAAGGAGTGAAAAGTGTTCCCTGGCAAGTGCTAAAGTGAGGCTTCAGTATATGGAAAAGAAATCTCTTCTGGAGTTTGTTTTGGCAGGCATAGTTTTAGCGAACACTATTACAGTCCCGTCCGCTTGCAAAGCAAAGCTGCAGCTCACATATTATTAAAACTCCAGGGTTGATTGCTTTCCACACAGCAATGTTATTGGAGCTAACAGAACACAGGCAGACTGGTTTGGTCAGCAAAGACTTTTTTCATTAAAAAATACAATAACATTTTCTCTGAATAAAGCAAGTTGGTTGTCTTCAAACAAGGGGGAAGGACAGGGTCCTTCTAAATGACAGTGCTGGGCATTCAAAGTTGAAGCTCCTTATCTTTCCTCTCCAAGCACTGGAACTGCCAGCAGCTGCACTGTCACATTGCCAGACCTTGCAGAAGGGAGCAGGGAGCCTAGGAGAGGCAGATGACCCTGGTTTAGCATTAGAGCTGGACTTATGACAAGGCTGCTTGAAAATGTTGCTGAACCACAGGAAGATAATTCTCTGCATATCCAAGCGAGATACAGGGGTATACTTGTCTGGATACTCTAACCCATTTTACTGTCAATTAGAGTGAAGTGGCAACAAAGGTACATGTTTCTGCAGCTTCCTGGTGACTGGAATTTCTGGTTATCCATCCTACTTCCAGTTCCAAGCACCAGAACATGGATGCTCATGTAGCCTATGGAAGCATCCCAATGCAGGTGTGCCTAATTCTTGGTAAATCTATCTGGGATCTCACCCTGGACCTCTAAACTTCGCCGTGCTCTGAATGGAGATGGGGCAGAGAAGCTCCAGGAAGGGAGGGAAGTCTCCATTCAGTGCTGCACAACCCACCTGCCCCAGGCTTCCCCTCAGACAGAGGTAGCCATCTTATGAGACAGCACTTTTGCCTCCATATCCCCCCAGTGTGCAGAGTCCTTTACTCACAGTCTAAGCTGCTGACTTTGGAACCCAGAAATACCCATTCCATGTAAAACATGCAGCTCACTTACAAACTCTGATATTTACACTGCCATGCTGCCTTTCTTTCATGTCGGCTAAAATATGTCTCATTGGCTGATTATCCTGGAGTATCCTACATGATGTAGTGTTAGTGACACAGTGGCATAAAAGAGTAATATTCATCACATGTGAATGAAAAAATCAGTCTTTCTTGGTCAAACTTACCACAATGTTTATTTACCAATGTCAAATACTAAAGTGCTGCCTTTCTCCTTAAACATATTCTTCACTTTGTGAATACAGTACTGTATTATTTTACATGCCTTGAAGCCAGAGTGTGTTGTGTTATTTTACTTTTTGATAGCCTGTAGAGGGAAAGTGAGAGCAAATAATTCGTTTCCATATGTTAGGATATCCTCAGAGAGCTCAGTCTTTCTCTTACGATTGAAAAGGTCAAAATCAGAACCAGTGACCCAGAGTTTTTCACACTTTAGGCCTATAACTGGTAAGAACTCAAAACATCTGTCTCTTGCTTGTGCAAATAAAAGCCACTTTTGGAAAAAGTATTTACCCATGTCTGTTCCAAATAGTAATGGGCCAAACTATCCCCTCAGCAGGTGTCCAAGTTGACATCATGAGCTGATGAAATCTGTGATCCTTCTACTGATCACATGCAGCCATCAAGGCTTGCAAAGATTAGATATTTGGATATCTTGCCTTACCATTGTCCTTATGTTTTCCTCTGAGTTATTTGTGATTTGCACTTGAAACAAACCATACAACCAATTCTGTAGGCACAGTCATATTCCTTCTGCACGCCTTGTTAGCTGACACCAACAGACACTGATGATACAAGCTTTGCTGGACCCAAAGTACAGACACCTCTGCACCTCTGTTGGTTACATGAACACAGTTTCATGCTCATAGGTGTACACGTGCTAGACTTCTCTCACACACATATAAAAAAAATTGGGGTTTTTTTAGCCATACTACACAGTCAGTGAGAAGCACTGAGCAATGGGTTACCCAGGACTTTGCTATGGAGGGAACAGATTCAGTAATTTTTCAGGTTGAATTACTGGACTATTACTTCATTACAACCGAGATTTCTCCTTTCTAGTGCAGCAATGGCTGCCTCACTTTAGGAAATAATTTGCAGGTGTCACCAAAAGTGAAGATTCTCTTTACACAGAAATTCTGGGAGTAGCTGTATAAATCTGGCAAAAATGTCTCTTTGCACTCAGTGGACGCTGTGATTTACTGTCACTTTCTTCCCTCTGAGAACTTTAAAAGACAGTAAGAAAAGAACAACTATTTGATATTAACCACTGAACAGAACCAAACCTGTTAAAAATCATACCCCTACAAAACTATGATTTTTTTTGTCAAGCTAGTGGAAAAGTTTGCTGAAGTTCTCCTTGCATTGATAGTTTACATTCAATACACTTCCTAATCTCCTAGCAATATAAAACAAAAACCCCAAGAAAACCAAATGGAACCCAGCAAGTCAAGAGATCTCGAATCCCTTAAGTCAAGGAACAGGGATGCAGAAACTTCCAGGCATGTTAGAAATAGTTATACAAGTACTACTTCAGCCCAATATTTCCTTTATCCCAGGACAGAGTTTCCAAATGAATACAGTAATCAAAATATTTCCATGTAGTAGGATTCACAGAAGTAGTACAAATTTTCTGTACTACCTACCCATAGGTATTAAAAATAAAACCAGACAATCTCTTTGCAAGTGGCAAATGAACTGCTTTATGGTTGTACAATCCTGTTAAAATACATGTGGTAAATATTTATTTAAAAATATCAATAATTTGTATTTTTTTCCTCTAAGAAAGAAAGTCTACTTACCCCATCAGTGTCCTTCCTAGAATATTTTATAACTAAAGACATATCACCCATAGGACCTCACTTGAAACTACATAGATGCATTTGGAAAGGTTTATCTCTTTAACTGTGCTGAGGTGTCTGGTTTGGCAGAGGGTCCCCCGTGAGAGAAAGAATTCTTTTTACATATTGAAAATAAAAATGATTTTGTACTTTAGAGAGCTAAAGAAAGCAGAACTGTTAATTTCCATATTTCTCACTTTAAAAAAAGCCTTAAATGAATTACATGTTTTACAAAGAAGTTGGTCTGATCATAAAGTGCCTGAACTTGCAGGAATATTTTCATAATACAATTAAAATAGCCAGGTTGGAAGAATATAGAGCTTTCCCTGACCTAAAATTACACTGGACCACATCAAAGAATTTTTATTTTTCACTTCCACATATGACAAACAAATAATGATAGGATACTACTAATCCTTCTTACTGACCTGCTCCTGACTCTTTGAAGTGCCCCTATTCCAGTTCTTCAAAAAACGAAGCAACTAACCTGTGCTCAGTAACAATCACTTCCCACGAATGGCTCCCAAGATAGCCTATGGTGTTGTTCAGTGGCCCAGGGAATGAAATTACCAGAGACACTTTCCAGGTAAATCACAGCACATCCTGACCCCAGTATGAGCTCTCCTTACACAGAGACTGTCCAAGATCAGCAATACCATAAAGACAACTAGGGCTAAGCACGTTTGCATCTCCTAGAAGGCCTCCTGGGGGCCTTTCCTACATGGCTTCCCAGTGTTTTGATTTCTTCTTGATATTACTTCAGCCCTGTAAAGTGCCACTGCCTGTCTATGTGAAGACGTTCTAAATAGAATCACAATTCACAAGGAGGGTGGCCACTGCTGTCACAGTGTGTGTTTTTTGAGCCTTACCATGATGGTGCCACAATTTGGTTTCTTTATTCACTTCATCCTTGAAAACCAACCAACCAGCCTAAACACTGTGCTGGGGCCTTCTTATGTTGAGTAGGACTGACGCACCTCTCTTCCTGCATGCCCTGGCCATGCCTCGTCATGGCCACATTTGCCCAGCAGTTTTCTGGATAGAATGGGGCTTGGGGGCGATGCCACTGCCCTCCAAAAGCCAAGTCTTCTATCCCCAGGCCTCTGCCCAGGGCATTTTGCAGCCTGTATTTGCCTCAGGCTACAAAAGCCCTGTCACGCTCCATGCACATATCTGCAGTATACAAATCAAAGCCTGGCTGCTCAGCCTGCCTACCTTTGCCACTTTTGTGTACTAGTATTTCTTACAAATACTTCTCCCTTGTCCTTGTTGAAATCTCTACCTGTGAGGGAAGGGGGAAATACTCACCTTCCTATCTCAATCGTAACCAAACAGACTCCCTTACAGAATTGATTTTTTCAGACTACAAGGCTCTGTGAATTTTAGCTGATTATCATATTGATAAACAGCTTGCAGCATCCCCTGTAATACAATCTCTACAGCACAGCTCCTGCTTTCCACTGCACCTGTCTTGTTATTGATACTCATACAACAAGTTAGGAAAAATAATGAATCTCAAACAAGTAGAACAAAAAAAGCGAGCATAAATCCAGGGATGATCTCAATTAGCAGTCTGTTACCTGATGCTCAAGTGTACCAGGAATAGCAAAGAACTGTAAGGAAAGGAAACAAACAAACAAATAAGAGGATAAAGAGGTGGTGCCAGACAATAAGCTTATTCTACCCAAATACATGTCTTCAGAATTGTTCCTTTTGAACAGCAGAAGCTGGCAAAGAAGTGAACTTTCAGCCAGAAGGTTATGAAAAACAGCATTAAGAAATTCTACCTAAAAAAAATTTTCTTCCTTCTTATCTTAAGGTTCAAAATAAAGTACAAAAATTCTACTGTAAATAAGAAGGACATTGATAAGCAGGAAACTAAATTACAAGCCAGGTTTACAGAAATTTTGAAGCATAACTAAAGGATATAAATCAGTGCCATGGAGAGTTCAAGACAATAGTAAGATTTCTAAGACTGCTAAGAGAAAAGAATACCAGTAACAGAAGCATTCCAGACCCAGACAAAAATTCAATTATTGTTAGTAAAATACAAATACCAGAAATATGCCGTATAACTTCATCTTAGAGCTGAGAAAAAGTCAGAGAAAAATTTCCATCCTGTCACAAGAAAATACTTTCCATTTCACAAAACAAACAACCAACCCACAAAAAACCACAAACCCACAAAAAACCACAAACCCACAAAAAACCACAAACCCACAAAAAACCAAACTGAGGTTAAACAGCAACTAGAACAGGGCACTTTTGAAACACAATACCAAAAACAAGTACAGAAAGCTTGCATCCAAAAACTGTGCAAGAAGTTTGCATGAAGTGTTCATGCATATGTGTTGAGATGTTTTAGAATATAACAGAAATTCCATTCCAGAGGACTGGAAAAAAATGTACTGCTGCAAGAGAGGGCTGATAAATGAGTGTCCTGGGTAGTCAGAGAAACATCAGTGGGGGTCGGGTTGGGAAAGCAGAGTGGAGCAGTGGTGGGAGTAGCACCTACACTGCACCTGGCTGTGATTCACAGCATCTTATTATGAAGAAAAGGGAGGCACTGGTGCCTTCCAGCCTCCAAGGACACTCCACCTCCCTGGCACCAAAGATTTATATTATATTTATACTTATAAATTATATTTATACTACAATTATCAAGGACCAGCCAAACTAAGAAGCATGTAATAAAGTAACGTTCTGATTGGAACTGAGGTTTTTGCAATAGCTTTCTGCACAATTAACATTTCCAGGTAAAATGAAGCCTAGAAAGATGGCACTGAAATAAAATTTGGGCTAACACAAAATCATGACAAGATCAGATTGCCACTGAATTTCAATCACTTGGGAAAGTACATTGAAAAGACAATGTTTAGTTCAAGACAGTCAGCTGTATGCTCACCCATCTAGGAATAAAATGAGGCAGAGGTCATAGTGAGAGTCTATTCTGGAAGCAGCAGCTGAAAAAGATTTGATCTTCTGCTGGCTAATCAAGTGAATGGCTTTCCAATTCAACACTGTAGTCAAGAAGAGTGATCCTTGGATATGTTAAATGAGGGGATTTGAAGATCAGAGTAGTCCTTCTGGACTCAATGTATATAACATCCAACACTAAATGCAAAATAAGCCTCTATTATAGACATAAAAATCCAAGTGAACTCAGGGAAATGTTGACACAAAATGAATATAGACTTAGGGCACTACTTTCCAGATACTGAAACATATGGCCCTATCTGCAGGGCTTTTAAATTTACACTGGTCTTTCAGTTTATGATAACAGAAAGCTTATTTTGGAGAATGAAAAAAACAGGTAAAGAGAAAAAGTGTGAAGGGAAGAGTTGAGCTTCTTATAAAGAAAAAAGAAACAAACCTTTTTCAAAGACTGAGATTCATTAAATAGAGTTACACATTGAGCACATGAATAAGACATTTGAAACTATACAAGTTTTTTTTAGAAATACATGGCAACAAACAATCAGAAGTTACTGGAAAAAAATAAAGGGGAGTATGATATTCCTCCCACTGCCAAATTCTCTATCATATCAGCCTATGAATCATTAAGTGAGATGTAAATCTCAGTTACATATACACTATACATTGGGGATAGATATATAGGCCAAGACCCACACTACCTGTAGGGACAACTGAGATTTTAGGAATAACTTTCTAGACAAGTAGAAACCTGTACAAATTACAACAGGATTGAAAAAGAAGAAATTAAGTTAGTGAAGCAAGGCAAGGAAGCAAGGAAAATGTAGAACGAACAGCTGCAGCTATCAACAAAGGAAGGCAGGAGGAGGGAAGAAGAACAGAGGTCAAATACCTTCATGTACCAAGTACATTCAAGATAAGGAAGTGAAATAATACCCACGGTGATAAGAAGAGTATGTAAACATCATGCAAAAATCAATTCTGCTGACTTTAGACTTCCAGAAAGTATTGGTGTAACCTGCAAATAAAATATGAGAGAAGAAACTGTCAGGCATGATACTTCAGGGAACAGAGAGAGCTAAGCAGATGGAATATTTCATCTTCTGGGGCAGAGCTTCCTGTCCTCCCTGCCACCCCAGAAGCTGCTCAGAAAAGCTCCCCTCACAAGGAATCTCTGGTGTCTTTGCTGCAAAACGCAAGGCTGCTGAGCCTCTGCATACATAGTGTTGTCATGTCAGGAGTGGAGTCCCTCATAGGTACCAGCAACAAAGTACTGAGCAGCCTGCAGCAAACTGACTGAATGTTAATTCCTGCTCTGGAGCATGTTCTCAGTGATAGATGCTTTTAAAGCCTCACATGCAGCAAGAAGATTTTTTTACTCAACTGGACTCTTCTTGTGCTTCAGAAGGCAGCATTTCATTGTCATGTGGACAGTTTTTGTAGGATGAAGAGAATAGGGAAAAGGTCTAATGATGTGCTACCTGTACTGGGTTAAAAAAGGACGGAGCAAGAGGAAGAACCTTCTCTCTGAAGCTTGGGTAGTGATCACAGAGCAGACACTGACAGTTACAGCACAAAGACAGTCATTTTGGATGCTGTTGATACCGAGCTGACACCAAGATGCTACCTTACACTACAGAAGGTGATACATCTGTATAACCATGGCCTCTCTAAAGTCCCCAGGAGATCTGCTACCAGGAATCTACTACACCATTTCCAAATGCCCAAATTGCCTTTCACTGTCAGGGAATGATTACTGTAGAATAACCATTCCCCTTCCCAGTGTTGTCCAGAGGTTAAAAACTAAGTAAAACACAAGCCAAGTGGACTCATCAGCCACTGAACAGTACAAAAGTTTGCATAAAACCTACTCATTGGGCTGTGGTGTCTCAAATAGTTCTGGGTTAAGCCACAACAAACAGACATCCCTGAATCATCATTTTTCTTAAGGGTTTCCCATGTAGCTTTCTAAAACCTCTTCTACAAAATGACATATATTTCACAAGTTTTTCCAAATCTTGATACCCTTAGTTCAAAGAACAGAATCTAGCTTCTCTAATGATAAGCAAATTGAAAGCTGTGAACCTTCCTAAAAAAGGTAGAGAATTTAGGCCAACTTCTGCTGTCAAGGGTTTGCAGTATATTGACCACTGTTCAGCTATGCAAATGTTTGCAAAACTATGTTAAATGCAAGATGTTCAAAAGTACTTAGTTCTCTTTGAAGACCATGGCCAATCTTCTAAGCCTACAGATCTCAAAGATTCACTTCCCTATAATTTATTTAATTTTCTTATTTATAGATGAACCGGTTACGTGAAAAGAAAATCCTCTTCACAAAACATACTGTACTTTTGCAATTAATGCACCCCATCAGTATTAAATAGTCCAAACAGGTCAAATAGGGTCCAAAATCTCTTTCACTAGAAACCCAGTACTCCCAAGTCTGCATTTCAAACAGTGGAGTCACTTACACCCTTGCAGAGAAATAACTAAATATTACCCATGATGGATGATCAGTCCAGAAGGAATACAAAAGCAGACTTTGTCCTATGAACCATGTGTCATTTATCTGTCGTTTAGTTAACTCCCTACTGCAATACACACACACAAAAAAAAGTAAGAACTTACATTTTCAATTAAAATATGTAGTAACTGCACATCTTTTGCGACGATATAATAAATACTTCCAGCCTGTCTTGCAGGATGAACCACTGAATTTCAAACAAATCATTATGAGTCCATACAGTTATAAAGTAAAATGAAGAATATAAATAGCCAGTGAAAGTTGTTCCATTTAAAGAGAAAAGCATGCTTAGATGGGTCATTTTGCAGGGCACGTGTTAACTCCAAAATAACTGTCAGAGTCACTACAGACTATCTGCAAAATGCATAAAATATGGCTAAGAGTTTTAACATTTGTAGAGTTTTCACAAGTAAATAAAATCAACAAAAAATGCAGAGCAGCACACAGAGTGAATGAGGCAGAGAAATACTAAAACATACCAAGTGAAAACCTGGAATTTTGAAGACAGAGAAAACTAAAAAGGAAGGAGAAAAGCAGTTGTCCCAATGTTATCAAGCTAAAAAAATCACTGAAGAAGCAAATAAGAATACTAGATGAGAAATTTCAGTAAAGACAAAATGTCCAAAGCACTGTATGAAGAAATGACTCCAAAAAAGCACCAGGTCCACAATTAAAAAAAAAAATAAAATAAAAAAGAGTAATGAGCTCAGAATGCTGAACAACCCAAAAACAAGCCACGGGACCAAACAAAATAACAACATCCTCCCCACTAAAGAAAAGCCACAACTTTATAAATAAAGTGTCTTACATCAAATTATATAGGTGTTCTCCTACAGATTTCATGAAAGAATGCCTTCCTTCCTCTAGGAATAACCAAAAGCACATTAAGTGTCTTGAACTAAGGTAGAAACACCACTTGTGCAAGTCAAATAGCTGTTTAACATTGAGTTTTAATAGAAAAAAGGCAGAACAAAGACAAAAACCATAACAAAATTATTCAATTCAGTTATGTGAAACTGAAGAATAATTCATGCCACAATTTCCATTTCCATATCTCTTAGATTATTTTCAAGGGCAGAAGGAGAAAAACAAAATGTCACTTGATAAACTTTAATCACTATCTAACAAAAAAAAAAATACCCACAGAGACAGCTGTGCCACACAAGGGCACATCAGAGGTATGGAGCACCAATATTCCTGCAAAGCATACACTTTACTACCTTGATTTCTACACACTGGAAAAAAACCAACCAAACAAACAAAAAAACCCTACAAAACCCCCAAACAACCAAACAAAAGCAACCAAACAAAACAAACAAACAAAAAAAAACAAAACAAAACCAACAAAAAACATCCTTTAGCTAATTGGCCTTTTTCCCTGGAGAAGAAATTAAATTCAATTAATACAAATTCATCTTAAAGGGTCTCGTAGTTTAACTTGTTTTTTGGAATAGAGACGATGTCTCTGTGAAAAAAGCTGTTTCTCTTTTATTTGAAACCTTCCTGAATGAAATGGAGATGCAGGCAACATGTAATGCCTGGGAAGATTTCATTGCAAAAAGGACAGAAAGGACTTGAATGTCATCACTCTCACTAACAAGAGGCGAAGAAGAGCAGCCTGAAAACTAGAAGATTTCAGGGAAGAAAAGAATGGATGAAAGAAGGCAGTTGTCTCTACAATAAACACTCTCCTATGTCGACAGTCACCCTCCTATGGGGAACAGGTCTTTGTAAGGAATCTCTTAGTCTGTTACTATCAATTTATTGTCATGAGCAGCCTTATTACTGACTTTCTCTTGACTGTAATCCAAGAAAAATTCCAGGTAAAAAGCAGAAAAAGAAGGAGGGTAACCCCAGAGCCCTAGGAAGCATCACAGGAAAGCAAAGGGTTTTATTCTAAATTACATTTGGTAAAGCCAGATTTTCAAAAACAGATGCATAAAGACCATGTCTGAGGACTGAGGTGTATAGCCTAGTTTTTATAAGGATTGAGAGTCCTCTGGTAGGCATTACATAAAAGTGGGCATACTGGGTGTTCAGCCCTTCAGAAATTTGATCAATGTTGGATATTCAACTAACCCTGCAGGCTGACAAATAGTTGGTTTTCTATTTAATGATACTAGTTCTCCTTTCCTGTTTTTGTATCACGATGCCAAAATGGGTAGGTTGGGCTAACTCCAAGTGCACAAGTACAATGTGGAGCTTTCATCTGAACATGCTTTGAAATGCTCCATGAACAGCCAAGCAATAGGACAATCCTGCCAGCTCTGGCAAAAACAACTCGTTTTCATTTGGAATAATCTGGTTTGTGCTTCTGAACAAGGGGAAAAGGGGTATCACAGACCTATCATGGCTGATAAAATTGCGATGACTGCAAATATCAGCAGTGCCAAGGCTGTTATCTCTTCATATACAGTCGGAACATGAAGCAGGGAAAAGATCCTTCACTTTCAGACACCATGGCCAGCACTGTCAGTATCTCGGGGTAGTTGGTCAGTTATCACTCTTGGCTAAATTGCACACACACAGTGGCATCCCTAAGCACAGAATGGGAATGGAACAGCATGCTTCTGTGACAGTCAGGGACATATGAGCAGTCCCTTGGAAATCATCCTGGAGATTTAGATCTGTCAAGTTTTGTCCACAAACATGCTGGGGAGAACCCTAGTTGGAGTGGGCCAAATTCATGGCATGGAAGGCTCTAAGACTCTGACCACAGGAAACTCCCCATTAGCTGATGCTTGATCTGAACTTCATAGCTTAGTTACAATGACAGAATCATTCTAGGATGTTTTTTGAGAAACCTATGACAACAATTTGGTAAGAGCAGGTGTAGATAGATACAAAAGTGCATATAGGCTGTAAAGGCAGCCTATGGCTTAAGAACAGTAATGCAAGTTCATTTTGGAGTCAGAGAGAATGGCAATTCTTGTCTACCTTCATCAGTAGTATGGAAAACCTGCTCCATACACTTCAGTTGTCTCCCTGTACTTAAAATTCAGGATCTTCTCTCTCCCTTTTAGACTTACCCTTAACGAATCTTCTTAATGCTTTTGAGAAAAAAATATCTGGTTTTATAGCCAAGCCAAAGACTCTCTAAAAGGAAATCTGTTTTTATGACGATCTGTAGCACAAGATCATGCTGAACATACTATTCACATCAATCAAAGTACAAAGATTTTAGAACTAGAAATAACAGCATGATCAACAAAGTGCTCTCAGTTGCTGCTGATAAAATACATGTGATACATGACAGTAAAAAAAGTAGAGTAGCATTGATTAAAAATAGAAGGATTCAAACTTGTGCTAATGGGCTCTGATGGCTGGAAAACACCAGTTTATAGTGAAAAATGTTCCTTGCACTATGCTCACAAGCTAATGTTCAGGTTAAATACTGTGTGAACAGAAGTAAAGCATCTTTTAGGATGCTCCATCTGCCCAAGACTATTAACAGTACTCTCAGCTCTCTTCCTAATACTAATGACTGTTATGCAGACTGCCCTGAGCACACATTGGCAATGGCATGCCTGAGAGACAGAGGGAGATCTTCACTAATGACACAAGGATGACTCATTTATTATTTGTTAGTCAGCTTTTAGGGAAAGCTTTGGAATCTCACACAGCTTCCATAACTCTCTATATTCCTTAAGAGAATGAATAGTAGACATGGTGACATCTTTTCCTTCTCAGACTCTGTGCCTCTATGACATGGTTTACTCTTTTCCAAGTCAGGTGGGAGATTTGTTGGAGAAAGATAGCAGATGGATCAAGCAGACCTCTAAAGATGATCCACGTGAATGCTTTCAAAAGCTAATTGAAGCTGAAAAAGAGATAAATAATTCTCACAAATGCATTTCTTCTTCTTGAACTTTTTTAGCCCCTTTGTTCTGTGAATACACACACACATGCACAAACATGCTTAATACTGTCATCACAGCCATCTCATTACAGTAGTGAGAGGACATAGGTGGCTTCCATTCTATCTCAATATGTATCAGCATTTAGATTGTTAATTTCAAATTGCTTCATTTTTAGGACTGGTATTGATAAAGCTGGCAGAAAGAATATAACAGCCTATCCAGAAGTCTGCTTGAGTTGGCAGGGCTGCCAGTACAGGAGAAACTATTCTTGAGTCATTGGGAAAATCTGTGACATAGCCATTGCTAGAGATTCCATTTTTTAAATCCCGCACTAAGAAAGGTTTTCTGACTTTCAAACATGTTCTAAGAGTTGTTGTCAAACATTTATGCTGAAAGAGGCTTGCTCTGGACTACTTAACCTCCTTCAGCAGCATTTCAAACCTTAGCTTCTTCTTATGAGCCGCTCTGACCCCTTTGAATCTAAGGCTGGGTCTTACAACCCACACTTTCACTCTTTACTGTACTACCAGAAAGACAAAACTCTTCTAATACTGGAAGTTAAATCTCAGTAATCAGTATGGAGTTAGAGGAAAGCAGAAGGCCACTTCCAAAATAAACCAGTCTTTATGGGCTGTTTGGAAACAAAAAGTCAATTCTTGAGTCAGCTGCTTGACATTTCCAAAATTTGAAGCATGTCCTATGTGCCCATTCAGTTGTGCAATGACATTCAGAGGTGACTGAGAAGCACACTGTAAAACAGAATTCAATGATTATCTGAATTTAGAGATAATCTCTTTTAGCATACTCACCTAAATGAAGGGTCATCAAATTGCATGGAACAAAAGAAGACTCAGGTTATAATCACTACCACTGAAATCATATGTGATGAATCTAACTGCCAACCTAAGAGACCAGTTTGCCCGGTGTGGCAATGCATGAGTCTGACCCCACATATAACAACAAAAAAAAGTGTTTCCTTTCTACCCGACAGAAAAATGCTTTGAATATCAAGATTGGTAAGACCTACAGAAAAATCTTTAATCATAAGTGCGATTGTTCTATGGCATACTGCAGCCATATCCCATATCCACAAAAACTAACAATTGCCTCAAAGAGATGAGATTCAAAAATGAAGAGAAGAACAAAGGCAATGGTTGCTCAGCTAGGTACCTCTTGCCCATAGGCTACCCTCCCCTGCATGTTGGAGATAATGTTGGTGCAGCACTGAAATGAGAAGAGGACCTACCTCCTATTTGTGATATTTATTCCTTATATTAAAAAGCTTTCTCTCATCTGAAAGCCTGGTGGAAGATGACCTCTCACTGATCCACCAGTTGTCCATTATTCAGTGGCTTTTCTCCAGCTGCAGCTTTTGCCTTGCACTTTATCTTGTCTTTCAGAGCCTTTCTACTTACAAGAATCCAGCCTCCAGGTTTGGAGGAGTTGACAAATGATTAAGATCATATTCACTTAGATGTACAAGATCTTATGAGTGAAGAAAACTCAAAATCTGTGTCTTAAATTGTCCTGAAACTGACTTGCATTCTTAATTGACTTTAAGATTTAGACTCACACACAACAGACAGAAATGCACCATGGTAAGGACCTCAGAGTAAGTGACTACATTCATAACTCGATGAGGTCTTTGCTCTGCTTGATCTAGTAAAATAATCAGCTTTAGATATTTGCCTGTGCAGAATCTAGAGACAAATGCTTTACCATCATGTCTGTCGCCAGGGCACAGCTGTGAGGGATTCAGCCTCTAAATAACATCATCTAGAAAAATGTATCTATATGCTCACTGTTGGCATAAGGACTCCATTTGACCTTTCCTATGCAGAATGTAGCATTTTATATTGCAATGATTTTAGTGAACAGCTGGTCTTAGGGTTAGCACAGCTATTCATTTACTCATCTTTTAGACTTTTCCTGTTGGGCTAGAAATTCACAAATGTGTGTGTCAATAATGTTTTTATCTCTGATAGCCAAGATACTATGGCATTTTTCTTATTTCTGTCAATATAAAACACTTCCTTTGAATTGTAAATGGACATGGCACATTACAGTCCTAGAAAAAGATATGTTCCCTCCTCTGGGAGAGCTGGAAATGGAAGTCAGGCACAAAACATTTTGACCAGTATTGGATGTCTTCTCAAAGCACTCCAGAAACACTGTTTATTGGTCCTCTGATTACTTCTTTAAATAACTTCTCAGGCAACAGCAAGACTTAATTCAAAACCCAGAGACCACATTCTTCTCTGCAACAAAGTCTTCCAATATCTGTGGCTTTCAGTCATTGGAACGAAGTCACATATCCTCTGGTCAAGAAATAATAGCTTCAGGATCACATGAATATACACTGTGTAACTCCACTGGAGCACCCATCTCAGTCTTAGGCACCGTAGACTTTAAGATTCTTTTCCTCAGTTATGCCCTTTGTGTACACGAAATCAAACTATAGGATGGAAAACAAACAACTGTGCCTTTTTTTACTCTTTATTTTGAGAATCCAAGTTTTTGCTTTTGACTTAGAGGACAGATTCTTCAGACTATGAAATGGCTGCCAAATTTAGCATGAATGGCATTTAGCTGGCAAAGAGTGTATTACTGCCAAATGCCTAACACACTGGGCATATTGTATTTGTACCATCTGGGAGAGTAAACAGTGACAGGAAATAACCACAAACAGGTGTTAATGTTAGCCCCTTAAGGGTCATTAATGAAGTATGGCAACTGACAGTACTGAAAGAGCCCACACACAAGTCCTGGCAACCAGAGAATGTGGGATTCCAGGGAGGGTAAGAGTGTATTAGTTTGTCACACACAAAAAATCTGTTCTTGATTACAACTCCTCTACATGACCTCCTTTATCCTCTTCCCATACCACATCTTTCAGCTGGGCTCCTGTTGAATCTCCTTCCTTTTTGTCTTTTAGGTACCAAGCTCTATCCTCACCCCAGCCAGCCATGGCAAACAGTCCTGAAATACTGATCTTTCTCAGAAAGCTTATCACCTTCTGAAGACAACTGCATGCTTTCATGCATTCTTCAGAAAAAAAATACTGCCTTGATTCCCCTTTAGAGACTTTCAGAGACATTTCCACCTTCACTAGAAGCCTTTCTGGCTTCTAGAAAGTGTGATCCAAATTGCACTACATCAGTGTTTCCCCAGTGCACCTTCGAGGCTACTTCCCCTGTCCCAGAAGAGACCTGAGAAAGGATGCGTGACAGTGACACTGCTTGCCTTTACAACAATATCACGCAAATCTAGAGTAGAGAAGGTCCAGATTACCACGGGGAAGTGTGACAGGTACTGTGAGACAGTCTCATAGGTGAATCAAGCCTGAATGCATAACTAGTCACATTCTTTTGAAAACTTCAAAGCAGATTATATGGAGGATTTCTCTTTATCTTCACAGAAGCTTACTAGATTTCCAAAGCAAATGCTTATGCAAAGTCATGCAAAAAAGAATTAACATTTTACAATAAACAGTGAAGAAGAACAGATTAATCTCCAGCCACTTCCCTACTCTTTGTTCCATCCTATGCAAAAAGAAGAATTTTCCCAAAAGGACTCTGTTTTCAGACAAATGTCACCTGGCTAATATGAAGTGTTAATGCTGCCTCAGAGGAACCTGAGACAGAAAAGACACACAAGGAAGAAGAGGCCATGGGGCCCTTTTCTTTAGGAGGCGGACACTAAACCATGAG
>JAWWMP010000093.1:32853812-32871332 GCA_035047865.1 Dendrocincla tyrannina | reverse complement strand
TTGTTGATGTTATGGATCCAGAAGAATACCCTGGAACTAAATAAACTGATTTGAAGATAAGAGCGGAGGAAAATAGAGATTCTAAGTTGAGGTTTAGCAAATTTGACTGTGTTTCATGTTGGTGCAAGGTGACTTTAGTGAGCTTTTTCTCTTTTCTTAACCCTCTTAAAACAGAACAGAATTTTCCCAGTTCTCTCTTGTTGAAATGTTAACTGAACTTTCACATTGTTTCATGTTGTCTTAGTTCCCAATTTTTTGTTCAATGTCATTGCTAACAGATTGAGGTAAATATGTGAGCAAGGACTGTTTCTGCATTTTTTCAAGTCTAGCTTCCAGTTTCTCGAAGATTGCAAGTGTAGGCCCAAGCATTATTCACCTGTTAAGAGTCTGTGAGTGCCGCTGGTGGCATGCACGTGTTTGCATGCCTGACACTTTAGTATTGCCATATTTGCTCTGTATCAGTTAAATATGCTTTAGAGTAAGTATTTTGTGTAAGCAAAAGATTTAGTACCAAAGTCTTGGGCAGCACTTGTGTCTTTTCTTGGCTGTTCATGCATTTTTTTTATGTAGGTTATGTTTTCCTGTTTATTAGCTTTGGTAAATTATATTACCACTTACCTTATAAAGATACTTCAGTATTGCATGCTTTCAGCAATATGTACATTTGCAGAAAGATGAAAAAAGGGAGGTTCATCTCTTCTGTGGTATCTACATGCATGATACTGCTTTGTTATGTTTAGGTAAATGTATATTTTATACTTCTACCTCAGCGTATGATGGTTTCTTGTAACACTTTTAGTCTGGCTTGGTTTTTTCAGTTCAAGAAATATACACTTGCCTTCGTTTGTCATTTTTGGGTAATTGAAACAAGTTTGTTTTTCTAAAGTTAAATTATCATCCTGTATAAAGTAGAAGTTCCTTATATTCTTACTACTTTTTGTATTTGTTCAGAACTCTTTTAAATGTGTCATGCATACACAGCAAAATCAGTATGATGAGATATTCTTTCTCCCCCCACTGGATACTAACTCTCTCATTCTTTGGCTCTATAACCTTATTGTCAGTGGATTGTTCTGCAGTACTTTCTGCTCCGTAATCTGTTCAGATGAAATCTGGCCTGTACTTGAAACCTGTGAGGAATCCTTGGTAATCATGGATAGTGGTAGGAGGAATGGGACTGTTCCATCTCTCCACTTTGTGTGTGGAATAGGAGCATTTTTGGCAGCAAGGTTGCTGTGTGTGTCAGTGTGTACCCGCTACTGTCCATTAAATAGAAGAAGATATTGCTTCTGACAGGCTCTTAGTATTTCCTAAGCTTGATGGCATGAAGCTCAGCAAACTTATGTTGCATTTTAGCTAATTGTTTTCCCTAGTTAACAATCCCTATATCGTTTCAGTTGGAGATTTTATTTTTTTTTTCACATTTCCAAACCATATTGTGAGTCTTTTCAGTTGAAGAAGTATTTTTTGATATCATAAAGGTAATGCATTTATTCATTTAGACAGTTGAAGAGAAAGGGATGAGGTTAGCAAGCCTTTTGTAAACTGAATATACTAATTGCTACAAAGTTTTATAGTTCTCAAAATTGCTGTGATATGATTAAAACTATTGAAAAACAAGACTGTGATTTTAATTGTATGCTTAGACACTTAAACATGTCCCTTTTCTCTAATGTTCTAATATGCACATTTTGCCTAGGGATCTGCCCTCTTGACAGTCTTTGTTCTTACAGAACAATTTCATGCTAATATAAATAAAGCTGAAAGCTCATTAAATAACTGGTTTGATATCCTCAGAATCCATCCTGAGTGTCCATTTGCGCTTCTGATTAGAACATGGTATATTTTCTGGGAATTGTGTTCCTTTCTGACTACAATATTGACCCAGTATACCACAGAGAGACACAATTTTGTATAACTGAACCACTGCAGCTGCCCTTTTGTTGCCAGATGTCAACATCCACAATCCCAGGGCAACAGGGTCTGTGGCCTATTCACTTGTGATTTTTATTTCCTACATTAGCAAGAGGTTTGCTGTCTTGCTTACAGCCTTCTAAACATTTTTCTGCATTATTAGTCAGCTGTTTCTCAGAGGTGAGCAGCTGACTAGACAAGGGGGAATGGCTTCAAAGTGCAAGAGGGTAGATTCAGATTGGATATTAGGAAGAAATTCTTTACTGTTTGGTGGTGAGGCACTTGAACAGGTTGCCTAGAGAATCTGTGGATTTCTGTCCCTGAAATTATTTGAGGCCAGGTTGGATAGGGCTTTGAGCAACCTGGTCTAGTGGAAGTTGTCCCTGCCCATGGCAGGGGTATTGTAACTATATGGTCTTTAAGTTGCCTTCAGACCCAGACCATTCTGCCCTTCTATTCAAGGTCGTAATTTACATGCAGAAATACGTGGGCAGTTAGTTAATTATTGCAGTGGCAAGGTAGGCCCTCACAACACTGAATGGAAAGGAGAGCTACATAGCAACAAATCTATCCAGTTAGGTGTTCGGAGGTTTTAGTTTCAACTACCCTATGTCAGGGAACTGATCTACCAAAAAATCAAGTTCTGTGAAGCATTTAATTTCTGAAACTTTTAAAATCAAATCTTTCTTTGAAAGATTCAGTAGTCACACACAAGTATGTGATAGCCCTTGAAGAGCCTTACTTTACCTTACTATATTGCAGTCTTTCAGTATATTTAGAGCAGTCAGGCATGTTTTCATAATTCTAGTCTTAGTGGCAAATGCCTTCTTCCTTTGGAAATAACCTTTGAAATTCCTACTCTGTGGACTGTTTGAAAGGAATGCTATAGATACGACATACAAACTGGAAAACACTGTGTTTTCCTCATCTAAATTAAAAGTTTTCTTTATTTTCTTTTATCACACACATAATTGAAATAATAGTACTTTTTTCTATCCAGCTGTAGCAATTAGAGTCTTAGCAATACTTAGCTATTTCTGGTGACCTCTGCTGAAGCCATCATTTTATCAGACTTCACAGACTAGAAAACACAGATGTCTCTGCATAATGATCATTAATTTCCTTCCTCAAGCATGTTTTGCACCTACTTGAGTCCCCTTTTGCTGGCCTTCGATGCATAATTTCTCTCTTCAATTTTGTTCTTCCTTTCACTTTATTATCTCTTTATTTAGACTGTAGACCTACAAAATATACTCAGCTTGTGGTGCTTTGTAAAGCCTTGGTTATGGTTTCTTGGTGTATGTAACACAAAGAATACTTTCATTCTAAATTGTATAGTAATTTTTTAGAATGTACAAAAGCAATGCAAGTTTTCTCACTTTTAAAATGGCTTCATAGCAATAACTGACTCCTCTCACTTGAAAGATGTGGATGGAGTTAGGCATATTGTTCTCTGCAATAAACATACGCTCATTCCTGAATTTGAAATCTTAATTTAAGGTGTTAGCTCTTGTAACATGGTTTTGAGAGATGAGTATCTGTTTTTAAAATTCAAAAAAGATAGAAAGCTTTGAAAGTATTAGCTCAGAAAGAGAGAAATTGCGTAAACTTAACAAGTGATTGTGCATTAAAAACTGGGACTTATGCTTTATTTAAAAACATAAACTTTCTTTAAAACTTTGTTTTGTGCATCCCAGTGTCTCAGAGAGTGTTTCCACTTCATTGGTACCTTCATAATATTAACCAAAATAGAACAGTGGAAGGAGATGGTGATAGATGTCTGTATAAAAATTATGACAATTTCATGAGTATCTCGTTGAGGACTAAATAAGAGCAAATAATGATGAACTCTTTAAAATTCATCTTCTGTTTATATTGGGGTGTTAATTTAACTGTAACTAAACTGTTACAGTTGTTCTCTGGAAGACAGCAATAGCTTGTCTTCTGGAGAAGCTTGAAGTCTGCACAGTGTTTCTTTAATTTTTAGTTGTCTTTTGATAGAAATAGCTCTGAGATTTTTGTTAATTTTACCTGTAAGTAAATAAGAAAGTTGTTCTCAACTGGCTTTGCACTGAAATTTGAGAGGACAATTAAGTATTTGGTGTTTTCTGAGATGTAACAGTAGGTTAGCAAACTCTGTGACACTACTTTGTAGATCTTGTGCCAGCGTTGGATTTCAAAATCCTAAATTCCAGCCCTACAGACAGATGCACAGAGAACATGTAGACAGGTTCTCAAGAACAAAGGCCTGACAGGGCTGAAAAGAAAAACACTAAAGCTAGTGTGACTGCCGCACACTGAGCACGGTCTGAAGGGAGAATTGGGTTTCTGGGCTCTGGAGTTCCTGAACAAAATATGTGGTCCTCTTGTTTACTAACCTGACTGTTCTTCATACATTAAATTTGAATGTTGTAGATGGGATCAAAAAAATAAGGCACTCTCCTGGGCCAAAATGTCAGTAACCATGTGCTTTATCCAAATTCTGGTCACTAAAGGAACTTCACTGAAGGAAACTGAAATACCAGTGCTGTGTGGGTGCAGGAAAGATTCACTGGAGTGTCAGTTTCCCCCTTAGTGGGACTTAACTGCCTAAATCAAAGTCAAGGTTTTGGTGCCTACGTTCTGGCTAGCCACTGAGGCCAGTGTTTCTTATTCACTATAACTAAAGAATTTAGGCACGCTAAAGAGAGGGTTTCATGACAGTTGGTGTCTCTAGTAGAAACTGGACAAATGCAAATGACAATGCTGTAACATGCCTTCATTTTTCTGGTACATAGAGAAAACAAAAATAAAGTGCAATGTTGTTCAGCCAATAGGTAATGCAAGAGCTAGCAGCCCTTATTCTGCTCTTTCAAAATGTTTGGCACACTTTGTAGTTCTGAAGAGGGGGTTGGGAACTGCACAATCCATAAAGAGAGATGAATTGCGTGTAAACCCCCTTATCCTTACATAAGCAGAAGTAGCAATATATGAATCTAGCCTTGGACTGACCACTTGTGTTTCAAAATAATACACAGAGTCATACAAAACATATTTGATCAGAGAATCCTCAGGGAAAACATTTCTTTTACAAGTTGACAGAATAAATGCTTGGACTAGAGAAGAAATCAAATGATTTAGCAAGTTGAATCTGCTTTAAAAATGAAATAAATGAAATACTGATAGTATTCTTCTTTAACTTATGTTATTTTGAAATCGAAGCAAGATAAATGTTTCTTCAAGGGGTTTGAATTTTGGGATTAGTTTGTGGATTTTTAAGTTCGTCAGAAATCCTTAGATAATTATTAATTATCATTTAGGTGCCATTACATTATAAGCAGTGTGATCATAGCATATGACTGAGTCATTAGGAGGCGACCATGCTGGCTTTGAAGGTTAATTGTTTCTCAGTTCCCTGAGTAGGTTCCCATAATGACTTCCTCTGAGATCTTGTGATCAGTTCTGTTTCATAGTTAAGAAAGCCTGGCAGCTTGCAAAAGTGCTATCCAGAAATCGTTTTTCTGTGGGCGTAATGTATTTTCTTTCCCAGGGGGAGATATGTGGGTTGCAATCACATCTGTCAGCCTTCCTTTGGGAAATGCTTTTACCACTATTGCATTTTTTAAAAAGAACGTAGTTGACCGAAAGCTTTAATTTGCTTCTCTCGTTTCAGGAAAGCTAGCACTTCTGCCTAGAAATATCAGGGAAACAACACATACCAGCTTTGCTCTTAGTGAAAATGTTTATGCAAAATATTTCTAAAAACATGTGCTCTGCTAGTTGAAAATATAAGAGGTAGTCATGTTATAACAATGAAAACAGATTTACTTAACCCATATGATTTTCTGTGTTATAACATAGTCAACAAAATAACATGCCTTTTAGGATTAAGATATGATTGCCATAAAGCATAAATTTTTATTTTGTTGAGAAAGAGATGTGAACGACCAATTATGACTGTAAAACCATGACTTAATTTAAACATAAACAGAAAAGTTTTATACAGGAACATTAAACAAGTAATGCTTTAAAGGAAAACAGTATGTGAAGGTGAACATAGAGGCTTTGCAGCTGTAAAAGAATTTAGCTGTGACTTGTAATCAAGTTTCTATGTTAGTCTGAAGGGGTATGGGTTGTTGTCCATCATTTACTTACTAGCACTTTGGAAATCAGAGTTGTCTTAGGGCACAGAAGGAACATAATGGGAAGCTGCCTGGTAATTCGTAGCAGTAGACAGAGAAATTGAACAGAGAAGAGTTCTGTGCTTCCAGAGGATGCCAGCTACAGATACTCCAAATTGCTCTACAGGAGCAGTGCTTGGTAAACCTCTTGCCTCTACTCCCTTCAGGAAGCCATCTTTATCCAGATGGTGTCCCTGGAAGCAGTCTTTTAGATGCTATGTGTGCCTCTCTGTAGAGCCCCAAGGGCAGGCTGGAAGCAAGTTTCCATGTCTTAGAAAACCCATGGATTGGTCAGGTTTCAGTCAGATTTCAGCAGGGTGACTGCACCAGCAACCCCAAAGCTAACTTAGAAACAAGGCTCCACTGTAATGGAGAGGGAAGCAATGTACTTCTTGGGAGAAGATAACATTCAAAAAGATCAGTCAAAAGGGCTGTTTTCTGTGCCACCTTCTTTAGATTAATGCTACTTCTGTGTGTGAGGTGGGATATAAACAGGTACGGTGTATATCAGTATAGGACACTCTGCTTGGCTTCTGGCTCCACCTCTGAGGGTGACCATGGGTTAATAAAATGTGCAGAGTTTATGTATTGTGGGACTGTGTTACCGTGACTGAGACACAGGACTAGACTTGAAAACCCAACATCATTTTAGATTTCTGAAGAAATCATTTCTGCAATAGCTTACATAACCAGTGTCTTTACTGGCTTCTTCCAACCCATTTTTTGATCTGTGGTATCTGGAAGTCCAGTCAAGATCCTTTTGTTATTCTAGATATATAATCTGATTATGCAATCTGTGAAACCAGGCTTGGCTGATAGATCTGAGTACAATGTAATTCATTGAATTAATTGTGAAAGTCAAATTGTAAAGTATGTTGAGTGTGGACCTGTATGAACACTCAGTGACTAGCTTGAAGTAATTGCCTTGCAGTGATACGATGGTTTTCTGTATACCTGTGGTTGTATAGCTTAATATCAGACCTGCCAGAGTTACAAAAAGGCTGGGGAATAAGCAGTCTCCTGATGAGTGCGAAGAGGTAGCTAAGAAACACAACTGCTGTTACTGAACTGCAATCGGGACATGGGTCACAGCCCCTGCATGTATGAGAAGGGCTTCCCAGGAGGTGGCCTGGAACAGAGGGACCTTCCCGGGAAGCCAGGCTTTTCTGAGCTTCCAAGTGAAGCTTCTCCTGCATGCTATTTTAAAATTTTAGTCATCATTGCTATAAAAACCCATTTCTCTCATTCTCCTTGTGTCCTTACCAGTAAAAGTAAGCAGCAGGAGCATCTGAATGAGCACTATGCCTGCCAGCAGTGGCAATACCCAGAGGGAGAACTTGGTCTGCTGAGCTTGCCCTCACTAGATGAAAAGTTACCAGCAGGAGAATTCAAAATGGCCCACTCCCTGAGGTCAGCCTGCATAGAATCTCATCTGAGACATTAAGGGTGAGCTGTGTAACATGAAGGGGCACACCAAAGTCCTGCAGACCAGAGGTACACGTGCCTTTGGAACAAACCTTTGACTGCATTGTGCAGCCAGTCCCTTCTCAGTCACCTACTCATTAAGCAAGGGCTGCCAAGTCACCTAGGCTGACAGTACTTAGGCATCTTAAGAAGCACACAACAGTTTGGAAAAATCTGCCACTTTTGCTAATAAACTTCCAGTTTTAAGAAAAAAAGAAAAAACATTTCAAGCCCTTTACCTTCTCTGGCCCTCAGCTTCAAGACTTGAAAGCACTAGGTATATTACCTGTGAAATACTGGTAACATTTTATTTCATGCTATTGTAAGGCTTATGATATAATTATTAAAGAAATGTCACAACAACTAACCTATGGCAAAGACAGAAGGATAGTATTCAGCAGTGCTAAAGAAGAGCTATGTGTGATCTGATGCAATTAACTATTAAATTAACTATTCATAAATGTGTTGTCTTTGAAAAGTGTGTAAATGCATTTTTTACATCAAGCTTGTAACATCATGCAAACTTACAGGCTATGAAATTGCAGAAAATCAGAATAATTGCAGATAAGAAGAAGCTGAAGTGGTTCTTTCCATTTTGCACAAATGGAGTTAAGTTTCTTTATTAGATATATTGAAAATATGTAAACCTTGGGAATTAAATCTTTCTTTTGCAGTCTAAAAGGAAAGTGTATTGTCAGTGCTGCTGTTCATAGGTGACTAAGAAGTTTCACAGACTGTGTATCTTGGAAATGCCAACAAGAGTAAGAGCAAGCTTTACCAGCCATAAAACATTCAATACCTGTGTGACATTGTCACAGTCTGAGACTGCAGAGTAGACAGCACGATGCTTTGAGTTGGCATTGCTTCAAATTCGTGAGTACTTCTCTTGTGTTTGTGATGGCTGATGAAGGCTTTAGGCATCAGCAGACACTTTCTCTGCACAGGGTGGGCAGTCTATGTGAAAAGTGAACCAGATGCAATCTTTAAACAGTGCAGTCTCCCAGGCTTTTCCTCAGCTGAGGATCCAGCTTTGCTTGTTTCCCAAACTATGATGGCTAGCTCAGTGTCAAACCACGTTGAGTGCATAAAGGTTCTGGGCTTTGCTGTGGCTGTTGCCACAGCTGCCCACGGATGAGACAGTAGCCACAGTGGAGTCTGCAACTCCACATGGCATGGCTGTACTTCACTTTACAGCCTCCCAGCAATTGCAGCAAGCATCCGCTTGTAAACAAGTGGAAGCAAGTTTCATGTGATGCTTAAGTCCTTTAGTCCAATAATTGGAAATGAAGAGAAATTCCAGTGCTGTGTTCATCATCACAAAGTGCTGCAGAGACACAGGCCTTATCCAGAAAACATTTTCTTATGATTCTTCAGTGAGAAGCAATGAATGAGAGAATATGCATGTGTGTCCATTTGTAAGATGCTTCTGACCAGCCTCTGTAAAATAGCAAGTGTATTTAATCATTAGGAATTCCATTTTAATGTCACTACAAGAAGAAAAAAATTATTAAAATGACCTGTCCTTCTTCCAGTCTATAATTTTTATATTTCAGTGGCTCTTCGTTTCAGTAATTGCTTTCATGCAGAAAATATTACAACACAAATAATACCAAAACAATACTCTCATTATTGTCTAGGCAGCTCAATGAAAGCTCCAAGAACTCATTAAAATGCACTTTTCATGCAATTTGCATTACAATAATGCAGATTAAGTCTCTTAAAAAGTAGACATGATAAAGAAGTCAAATGTATTTCCAGAAATTTGCCCAAACTGTTTAGCTATTGTTACGTGTTAATCCCATCATGTTTCATAATCAGAGCTTTAAATTGTGTAGAGATTTTTTTTCCCCTACAGAAAAGCAATATAAACTACGATGCACTTTCTGAATATGTTTTAATATCAATACAATGCAAAATATATATGGGATATTATGACCATCTTTGCAGTCTCTAAGACATTTCTAAGTAATAATGCTGCTTTTATAGGTGGGGAAAACAGTTTCCCACAATGAGCAGTCATCTCTTCATATGTTCTTAAACAAGGTCATTGTCTGTTATTTAAGAATACCTGTAGTTCCTGTTTCCTACCACTTCAGTACCTCTTATGCTGTCGACTGAGTCAACAGCTGCTTGACTGAGCTGAGAAGAGGGCCATCTTGAGTTTATTCCTCTCTCTTTCAAATGTAAAAATCTAGATGTGCTTATGTATCTTCTCATACTTCCTTTCTGTCTTTGTACCTCTTTTCTTTCTGTCTTTGCAGACAGAACACTTGCTGGAAATAGTCTTAATGGCTTTTCCTTGTATAAAAGGTGTGGTAATGTTAGAGGACAAATACAACATAGGTACTGAAAGTAATATGATATTTCAAAGAACAGAATATATTTTCAAAGAATAGAACATATTTTCAAAGATTTAAGTGCTTTGAGGAGCTTAGAAACTGAATAGCAGGACAGCTGCCAGTAACTATTTCAAAGTAAGCTTTAAATTTTGTATTGTTCATTGAGGGTGTGAAAATCTCATGTTTTACTGATATGAGCTAATTCATGTTTTATTTTCTAAATCACGTAATGTCCCATTGCATTAGTATGTTTTGAGTATACTTACTTCACATTTTTTGCTTTTAAATGTGCATACAGAGAGGAAGGCTTTACTTCATTTAAATTTAGATACTGTCAACCATGTTTGTGGGTTTTAAACTTTTTTTGTCTGAATATGTGACTTTTATTGTATTCTTTTCAGGGGGAAGAGGGGGAGTTACTTACTGGTTTGGGTATTGAATTTAAGTAATTTTCATCATCTTTTCTGGTATTGACAGCCTTTAAAGCATATGGATCCTTGTCAAGCCTCTTTGAGAACAGCTATACTAAAAGGAATGCATTGGTTAAAGCAAGCTTGTCAATAACTCTGCTTCTGCTCTCCAAGTGTTGCAGGTGGAGAGCTCTTCGACTTCTTAGCTGAGAAAGAATCTCTTACGGAGGAAGAAGCCACAGAATTTCTCAAGCAGATTCTTAATGGTGTTCAGTATCTCCACTCTCTGCAAATTGCCCACTTTGATCTTAAGGTGTGTTGAGCTGATTAAAACTTAACTGTAAGAAACATTCATTAAAATCCTTTGTAGTGCTAGCCACAAATCAGCCATTATGCAGATCTTGGCCATAGCTTTGTTTTGCTAGCTTATATAGACAGGGAAAAGTTCAGCCATTGGCATAAAATTACTGAACTGTAAATAGTTCCCGTCTGTTTTTAATGTAAGATTCTTCAAGGGAAATGGCAGCTTCTGATGAAATTAAACAATTCTGAGAGAACAAACTTGAAATAAAGACAACTATGATTTGATTTTTTTTTTAAATGGGAATAGGATCTGCATGAAACATTCTAAACAGGATGCCTTTTTAAACTGGTGCTTTGGTGTTTATTTTCTGTATTATTGTTTGTATATTTATAGGCACTAACTTGAAATTGTACAGAGGTAAGTACAAAGATTTTTATGGAGCAGACAGCAGATAATTTCCTCTTTTGTTATTTTCCTTTTGTGACTTTTTTGGTTGTTTTCAGAAAAGCTGTTAATTGCAGGCTCTCGATAATGAAAGCAGAACTCTTTTTGTATCTAAACTCAGCTACTGCTTTTCAAACTTTCAGAATCTTTTCCTTTGTAAGATCTTATTCAGAGGCAGGTGACTAAACATTCCCTGAAATCTGCTGAAGTTGGAACCGATGTCTAGAATAGGAAAAGAGGCATGATTATTACATTGCAACATTGTTCTGAAAGGGATGCTGTGTTCTGGGTATGAGGTAGGGAAAGGAATGGGTTTCAGAGTAAGCACACTTTTATCATCCTCATAACCTCAGTAATATGTTTGGTCTTTGTATGACAGTCAGCAAGAGAAAAGAATTGTAAAGCTAGTAAGGAATATTTTTCTCACAATGTGAAATGTGAATTTTTGCCAAGGTGTTTGTAATAAAGCAAGTCATCCTTACACTGGATACCAAAAATTTGTAAATTAAAGCAGGCAGCAAGAATTAAAATGTGCAGAACAATAAAAGTATGCAATAGAAGCTCAGGGAAGAAATTAAGAAATTACATTTTCACATATCAGCTCCTGTGTTTGAGAGAGGTAAAAGAAGGGTGGTGATGAAGAGCTGTCTTTAATGACTTCAGAAGCCCTTAACAATGTGAACAGGATAGATGTAGCTCCAGGATCTCTTCAGAGCACACCAGCTGGATATGTATATGGAGATTAAGTAGCTTGTTCTGTATGGTGGTTAAAGTGATGCCACGTAGAAGCAGGCTCCTTTGCTGATAATCTTGACATTTTATCTTTTTTGTTCTGGTTTTGCAAATCTTTGGTGTAAAGTAATCTAAAGTCCCTATTTCAAAATAAGCTAGAAAAGACAGGACAGCCTGCTCTTTTTCCCTCTTTAGTAAATATGTTGAACCTTAAAATCCAGGAGCCAGGCCACTCCAAAAGTTTCCCTGGAAGATTCAAAGGCAACAAGATATACCTCCTTGGTTGCTTATGTGGTGTGAAAGAAAACTCTTTCAGGGACTAATGTAAACCAAGCCCAGTAACTGGTTTATAGGTCTTTGTTTCTTGCAAGCTTCCAAAGCTGCTAGAACAGCCATAGTAAAGTAAAAGCTGTCATCTTTACTGAAGACAGCATGTTTCATTCAGAGTCAGTCCCCATGAAAACTGCTCTGGTATCTATCAGAAGCAAAATCTTGGCCTTGTGGAAACTCCACAAGCACTCCAGCATCAACATGAAACCTTAATTTACTATAGTTAATTTTTAGCATGTGTTAGATCATAATAGGAAAAGACAGGATTTTTCTGTCTAAAACAGAATTCAAGGGTCTAAAGGAGGTAAAGAGAAGTGTTCAGTGCTGACAAATACTGGTAACTATATGTAATATCTCTTTTCTTTCCACCTTCCTCCTTCTCAAAGCCTGAAAACATAATGTTGTTGGACAGGAATGTACCAAAGCCTCGAATCAAGATTATTGACTTTGGCTTAGCACACAAAATTGACTTCGGAAATGAATTCAAAAATATCTTCGGAACGCCAGAATTTGTTGGTAAGAAAAACTGTTGTTTCTTCAAACTATTCTTTCTCAGTCTCTTAAACATAATTTGTGGCTGAGCTTAGTTTGCTGACTTACAGATTATGTAGTTTATGTGTAATTCATGACATTTTGACATTTAAATAAGCAATTTGTAGCATTCAGTTTCAACTTAGATTTGCATTAAGGTGTTTTTATCTATCAACATCTTAGCTTATTACTTCTAGCATACATAGGCTCAGAGTCAGACTTAGATCTGTTCTTTGACTAGCTACTGATCTTCCTACTTTTTTCTTTAGCTCCTGAAATAGTAAATTATGAACCTCTTGGTCTTGAAGCAGATATGTGGTAAGTTATTGGATCAAACCTGAAATAAATCTTTCATGATTATTCTTATGTTCTAACCCTTTTTTTTTCTCTCCTCTCTATCTTTCCATCTGTTTCTCTCTCCTCTCCCTCATCCTTTTTTTGTTTGTTTTTCCTTCAATCCAGGAGCATTGGTGTAATAACTTATATTCTGTAAGTACCAAAATCTATGGGAAGTTCTTGCAAATGCTGTTGTTTTTTAATTCTGATTCTATCATCTGGGTTTTTGGTGGTGTCTATACAAGTCAAGCCATTTTGATTGCACATCATGATTCAAGTTGTATAATAGTAAAAGCAATAGTATAATTATTGAAAAGAATTGCCATTAATCAGGATTGAGATAGCATTTGAAAATCTTCAAATCTGTAGGTGACCATCCTACAACGTTATCTTAACCAGTACTCTTTGAAATTACAGCAAAGCCTTTTGCCTGGCTAGATCACTTCTTCCTGAATGTGTGTTTGCAGTTTCAGAGTGAAATAGAGAAATGTTCACTTTCTGCTGTTATTTGATCTCAGAGGGCTGAAGCAGCAATGCTACAATACGTCATGAGAGGAATGTTCTCTCTTTCTTGCAGTCTAAGTGGTGCATCTCCATTTCTTGGAGAAACCAAACAGGAAACATTAGCAAATGTGTCTGCTGTGAATTACGAATTTGAAGAGGAATTCTTCAGTAATACCAGTGCCCTAGCTAAGGACTTCATACGAAGACTTCTAGTCAAGGATCCAAAGTGAGTTTTTCTTGTGTATGCACTGTTGCAGCTTATATCTCTAGCATTTCCAATTGCATGATATTTTGAGATGTTAGTGTAATATACATAAGGCAGTGTGTATTTTTTACTATCTAAAACAGTTCTTCTTTTATTGTGTTTAAGGAAGAGAATGACTATTCAAGACAGTTTGCTGCATCCTTGGATCAAGGTTAGCATGTAATTCATTCTCTGTTGTCCTATTCTTAATCATTCCTGATTTCATACTTTGCCTTCACTTTTCCAGTTCCTTTACAAGGAAAATTGGCATAATTGTTTAACATAACTTACTGTTTTGGAAAGCTGTCTGTATGAAAACTAACACACGCAGAATGTGGTCTTCATTACTATATGCTCTCTGTTAAAGTTAGCAGTAAAGAAGTAGCCACCTATTGAGTTTAAAAACATGCTCAGGCAGAGAAGCTAATCTTCAGAGGGCATTGCACTGACAACAACACTGAATTCTCTGAATCCAGTCCAATTTCCTCTAATTCTTCATCTTCTAAACCCCTTATTTAGATGGGGGAGAAAAAGACTAATCTTTCATTTGTCCTCCCCCTTTAGACAGTAGAAAGCAGTTGATGTGGGTTGATGGCCTACTCCTTCCTTCATTGTGTGGTTTAAATTGAACTGTTGTGATGCAGCTAGATGGAGAGGAATAAAATGGCATCCATCATTCTTCTTAATGTGTGTAGTAATACTTGGCAGTTATTTTTTTTAATTCCTTTTCTCACTCTGATTGTAAGCAGTAAATCCCTTCAGTGCCATTGATTTCCCAGGTCTAGGAGATGCACAGTGGGTATTTGACCCCATTCCACTTCCTAGAGGACCAGTTAGCAGAATATTTATCTGTGCCACAGCTGCTCTAGTTCACAGTACAACATCTAGGGCAGGCATTTCTACACCAGCATGGCAAGTTACAAATTTGACCACACTTTGCTAAATTTTTACTGAGGTAATCTTAAATAGTTGAAATGCATTGGACATATGGAATTGATATTTTAAACCACTGAAGCAGGAATTGTCCAGATCTGTTTCTCAGGGACCATGGTCCACACTCCTGCAAAGAGACAGGTTGCTTTGTATCCTGTTACTTTGCTTTATATCTTAACTTCCCAGGTATTCTGTTCTCATGCCACTGGTCGTACCCTCTTTTCCCCTTTCCCATCACTATCTTTACCTACATTTCCATGGCAGGGGAGGTTGAAATTAGATGATCTTTAAGGTCTGTTGCAAACCAAGCCTTTCTGTGATTCTAGAATTTCTCCATGGGATCACAAAATGCAAAATTTGTATGCTTCACTAGTCATTTGTGCTTAATACTAGGCCATGAAAAAATTCAAAGGATGCAACTTTGAGCTTTCTGCACTGGTAGCTCTGATGTGACAGCGTCAGAGGGGTGGTCAGCAGCATCCACTGATATTGTAACAAAGTTTGACCGCATTTAAAATCATGCAGGAAACTTTCCCAGAAGACGAGATTTATCTTAAACACCAAGTGCCTCCATCAGAAAGGCAGGGGTTTTTTGGTATTTAAAATGAAAAAAACCCATGTTTATGTTTTTTATTGAATGAAATATTCTTAGGTCTGGATTTTCTTTAAGGCATTTTCTCAAGAAATTCCATCTGTGTGCCACAGTAGACTGTGGATGTTAAAATTATGTGCTTGCAATTGCTTTATTATTACAGTATGATTAGAGTACTGTTACAATGTAAGTGGAATCCAGCACTGAAGGACAGTCTTACATACAGAAATTATGGGATATTTTAGAACAGCTGTATTTTCCTTTTGCTCTTAGCCTAAAGACACCCAGCAAGCACTTAGCAGAAAAGCTTCTGCAGTGAATATGGAGAAGTTCAAAAAGTTTGCAGCACGACGAAAATGGAAAGTAAGTCATTCAATAATGCATCAAAATGTTTGACATACAAATGTATGCTTGATCCTGCTTCAGGGAACCACCAGTGCATTTAAGACTGGAGAAGAAGGAAGAAGACACATTTCTCTTTCATTCGGAATAAATTAAGTGCTTGAGCATGTTGGTATGGGAAAAGACTTCTTTGTAAATGATCTGTGTGCAAATGTTTGTGTGTAAATTGTTTAGTTTGTGCTTCTGTTTTGGTTATAAATGCCAGAAGAAGTTAAAGTTTCAAATGCAATATAAAAAGCAGATGGAGGTGTTGAAACCAAACTGGAGTTTGTTTTGCTAATTCCTTTAAAACCTCTGCAATAGCATCTTATCCCAAGTATCTGTTTTCATTTTTTTAATGTAGCTTTCTTATTATTATTTTTATAAAGCAATCAGTGCGCTTAATATCCTTGTGCCAAAGATTATCAAGATCTTTCTTGTCCAGAAGTAACATGAGTGTCGCTAGAAGTGATGATACTCTGGTAAGTTCACTTCATGCAAGTAGTGCATCTATTGAAAGTCCTAGGAGGAAAAAAAATACAGCTAATAGAAGAACCTGTTTGGAATATCAATGAGTAATGGGGTTTTGTGTGAAGAAGAGGGAAGCATATTGTACTAGAAGAAGTGTGGGGGTTTTTGGTGTGGGTTTTCAAATAATATACGTACATGTTAGCCATATGCTTCGTGAAGGATTACAACTTGCAGCTGAAGCACTCTTTTATAAAAAAAATTCTTTGAAAATTTTAGTTTTCAATTTTTAAGATGTCTTGGCAGCTGTTGAGATAGGGATTTTTTTCTTAAAGCTAACAATTTTTCTCATTTAATTGCAAGGATGAGGAGGATTCTTTTGTGATGAAAGCTATTATTCATGCCATCAATGATGACAATGTCCCTGGATTGCAGCACCTTCTGGGATCTCTGACAAATTACGATGTCAATCAACCCAACAAGGTATTGTGGGTCTGTGTTGAAGTGCGTGGGGGACTAGCTATAACCCTGTTGGATAGAGTAACGTGGTTGTAAAATAGAAATGTAACACCTGAAATGAAAAGATAAGGGGATGGGAAACAATTCTGCCTCTTTCTGAGGAGAAGTTTTAATGTGTTCTGTGTTCAGTCTTCCCAAGCTACTTTAAAATGAAGCCCAAAATGGGACTTTTTTGCCTAGGCCTTTGAAAGATATTACTCAAATCTATTGTCAAGAAGTGTAGTGTATCAGATATCAGCCATTGCTTTTGTTTGCAATTGTTTCTTGGGGCAGATAAAGATGGAAGAATATGTAGGAATAACCAGACTGCCAAAACTGATTTTGCAAAGCACTGTTAGAAACAGGTCTCAAACTGCAGAAACAGGTTGTGTGAACCTAATGTTAGACAGTGGTATTCTTTTTCGGCAGTGAAATTACTTGCCCACTACAGTATTTCAGTGTGCTGCTGCAGCACTAATGGGAGTCTTGGAGATGAGGCCAAGAGATCAAAGTTCTTGTGCTGACTCTGCTGTTTAACCTTGGATAAATCATCTCTGCTCTAATTCTCACTTTTTTGAATGGTTATACTGACCTTCATTACAAAGTAGTTTGAGAAATATTCATGAAAAGCAATATAAAATAAACTGTCCATTATTTTACTGTGATGAAGTCTTGAAGCATTTAAGAAAACACGGTATTTTTTGTTTTAATGATGCAGTCCCTTTTTACTTTCCTAGATGCTGCTAGTGGCTTGTGTCTTTGAGGTGGTGTGTTAGCTACAAAGAAATTGCAAAGGGGAGTGTTCTTGCCAAACTAGTCTCATCAGAGCTTAACATTAATATTCCTAATTTAAAAAGCATACATTTAGTTTGTGACATATCATTTAGTAAATGTGAATTCATCTCTAAAATATGGAAATTTAGTGTACAATAAATT
>JAWWMP010000093.1:32823688-32839331 GCA_035047865.1 Dendrocincla tyrannina | reverse complement strand
ATTCACTATGTATATATTTACAAGAGCCTAAATATTTTAAATATTACACTAGGAGATCAAACCGGAAAGCATACTTTTACTGCTAACAGGTAATTTCTTTCTATAGCAAACCTCAAATATTAGAATTTGCCACCTAATGGAGGAAAGAAATCTCTGCCTTATCCACTAGATGGTGCAAGTCAGTTAGAAAGTGCTTTCACTTCTCATTTACACTCTGGGAATCTGAATTAAGCACGAACTAAAAAAATTGCTTATTAGTAAAGTAAGTTCCTCAGAAACAGTTGTTACACAGTGATAATTTTTATCATTTCATACAGGAATCAACCCTATGAATGTGTAACATTTTCATGTCAATAATAATAGACCATGCTATGAAATTGCAGCCCTTAGCTAAAAATACCCACCAGTATATCTTGACAACATAGAACTTTAAGTATTGAAACCTTCTGTACACATATAATTCAAGTTTTTTCTATCCTTCCCACTCAGCAGTATGTCTGCCAATGTGCATAAGTGCGGTATGGGGTCATTCTAATATTTTCCTTTCAGTCATTCAGAATAAGGATGTAGTTGTGTGTGCTCACAACTTCATAGTCATCTCCTTTCTTTGAAGAGCACTTTGGGTTTTTTAATCTGCTTTTATGACTTGCATACTTGTTTTGAAGTGATCTGGTTGTGATTTTCACATGGTTTGTAATCTCATTTTCCTTTCCCTGACCCAGTTTCAGTAAGTATTACAAATCTTTATCCTGGTTGTGAAAATGTCAGCGTGAGAAGCCGTAGTATGATGTTTGAGCCGGGCCTGACCAAAGGAGTATTAGAAACTTTCGTGTCACCTGCTCATCACTCTCACTTTTCTGCTGATGACCAGTCCACCAAGGCCATCGACATCCAAAATGCCTGCTTGTATGGTAAGCAGAGTCCTGGGCTGGGGTGCTTTAATTGTGCAGGACGATTAATGCCATTTAGCTTTGTTGGCAAAAAATCTGGCTTGGTATAGTAGTGTTTGACAGTCCAACACTGTTGGGATTTGATTTGTTTAAGGAGAAAGTAAATCTGGCTGAAGTTCTGTAGCTGTAATATATGTAGTAATCACTCATGTCAGATCTTTATAGTATCACACAGAAACATTTTTGAGATGAGTAAGTTGGGGAGGAGAAAGGAGGGATTTGGTATAACAGAAACAGGTTTGCAAAGTGCATACTAGTGTGAAGGCTCCTTTACCTGTATGTCCTTTGGGGATTTTATCAGAGTTAATCTGGTCCCATAGAGCCAAGTGTCCTCACCATTTAAGTGGTTCCCAGCTATACAAAGGACATACTGTTCACACCCCGTGACAGGGCTGGGGCATGTTTGGTGAGCCCTGAAGCTCATCAGTCATGGTGAGTGGAGCTTCTGATTTCATTTACTTTTTTTCCTAGCAAGCTAACTGTTTTGCAGTTGAAACCAGGGAGCAGTAAGAGGGGTCAGTCAAAGAAGCTGTCATAAGTGCATATATGGCTTTTGACTCTGACCATACAAATGGTGCTTATACTCCACCAGCCATACTAATCATTATTTGTGAAAGTGGTAACATCTCTCCCAGTAAGATTTCTTCCTCATAAATAATATATTTTGCATGCCTTAACAGCTACAGTTTTGAGGCTGAGTTAGTATTAATTAAAATTTGTATTTTGGAGAGAGAAACCTATTTATGAATGCAGTGTATGCACAGTAACAAATGCAGTGACAAAACGTTCATCCTAGATGCTGAAGAGTTTGCCATGCACCTAAAGCTTAGTTTTTGTCCAGACTGATTTCTTCTTTCAGTATAATTTGAAACCATGTCAAATTCTGCAGGGAAACAAAATTATGACACAGACTGTCAGAGGGTGTTTCTTTTCTTTCCCTGTGCTGTCTTGATATAGAATGAAAGTGTACACATTGATGAACTCTGAATAGCTGTACTCATGACAGCACATTGGTGGTTTCTGGCTTCTTTCCTTCTAGAAGTTTGAGGTGCATCTTAATCAGCATTTTAGCTAGAGGTAGTACAAGTGCAGCAGACTTTGCCCTAATCAGGTGGGGTGTCTGGGAAGTGTCATACAGTGCAATGCGCTAATACTTTTGACAAAAGAAGCACAGGGCTTTTGGGATCCTTAATATGGTGATCCTTCAGTCCTGATTTACCAATGCGCTGTGAATAGTACAATTCTGTAAGCCAAAGTGGCTTCTTTGAGAATGTGTTTCAGCTGGTTTTAGTATCAGCAGTGGCAAGTTAAGAAGAAAAATTAATAAAAATGTCAAGCTTTTGGAAAGTTAGCAGAAAAAGGATGGAAGCCATTATTCTTGGTTTTCGAGGCAATTGCAACATCTGTTGCTGTTGGGCAAGGCAAAGCCCTATTTAATGCCTAAGACTGCATGCATTAGACACAGGTGCTTCTATGTGGCATCCAGCTGACTGTTCTAGAGAAGTGAATGTGAGAGAGAAGCAGATTGTGAGGCCCCAACTTCTAAGCCTCTGAAATTGACTGAAACTCTGTTCCCTTTGTTTGTGATTGCATTTGCAGTCTTGCTTTCTCACCTGCATATGGTCTACCTTTGTGAAGGTTTAAATCAGATTAACTCTTGTTTATCTTTCCGTGGCTAGATGTTTCATGCTTACTGATTAAGTGTGATCTCTTCATCTGTTTGTCTGTTTTTCAGGAGTTGGTGATTTCAGCATCTGGGAGTTCTCTGGGAATCCTGTGTACTTCTGCTGTTATGATTATTTTGCTGCAAATGATCACACTGCAATTCACATAGTGCTTTTTAGTCTTGAGGAGCCTTATGAAATCCAGTTAAATCAAGTGACCTTTTGGCTCAATTTCCTGAAATCATTGGTCCCAGTTGAGGAGCCAATAGGTATGTTCTGCCTATTAATGAAGTATTAGATGACTGTAGAATAGAGCTTCTTATATTTCTCTGCAACTCTATATCATCCATGTTGAATGCAGTTATGTGTCTTCATCCCCATGTATTCAAACAAACTTTACACAAGGTTTCTTACAAAACGGAAATTTTATGTGTGGAAGAAGCTAGAAGAGTTGTACACACCACTTATTCCAATTAAAAAGGATAATGAGGTACAGTGCAACCTCTTATGGTACTGGGATTTACATCTGTACACAGTGGATGAAGTTTTATGTCAGATAAGCTCTATGGAAGAGTGTTTCAGAGGGCTGGAACCACTTAAAGCAAAGTTTAGGCACATTGCTTAAATTCTACTTCTATCTGTCCCCAGTTAACAGTGTTTTCAACATAATTAGTGACTCTTGTCAGTGAGAACAGGACAGAACAGTATTGCAGAATAGCATTACCCCTCAGTATGGGCAATTTGAATGTATTTAACTGGAGTTGCATTTGGACTTCAAATACGATAACTTTTTGGTGCATCAGGGTGTACAGAAATATGTCTTGTAAATTTCATCTTCACTTATTCTCTGATTTTGCACGAGTTTTATGTAATTTTACTTGGTTTATATTCAGCCTTTCTAACACACTGAACATCACTCATCAGGCAAACCAATTAACTTAAATAACTTTTTTCTTAAAACATCTGTTCACCTAGGTATATCTATGCTATGTAACTTGTTTGTGTGTGTAGCTGAGTATTGATCAGCAGACTTTGACAGTTTCATGAACTAACCAAGTTCTGACATGTGCCTTGGCTCTGTGATCTGAAAGATTATTCCAGCCAGTGGACCTAACTCAGCACTTGCAGATATTTGTAACACTGCTAGGGATTCACCAGACAAGCGTATTAAACACTGACATACTGCAAAGAGTATTTCCTCTCTTTCTGCATTCTGCTCAATGCTTGTATGCATTTTCTCAGCCAGATAATGAAAATGAGCCAAGGCCAACCTTCAGTTTTCAGTTCAGGCATTTGCATTCTTTTATTTTCTCTTTTAGATCAAATCACAGGGTTAACAAAGTGGACATTTGGATCTAATGAGCAATAAAGTGCATTTGGAAGTAAAAGCTCAGAAATTTGTGGAAGTGTCAGAGCTGCACCTGCAGTTAATTTACAATTGCTGAAAGCTTTTCATGGCTCCTCATTCTAGCAAGGAAACTTAGTTTTTGATTTGACAGAGTCAGAATTTCAGTTAATTGTTTTCTTCTTGCTGAGCTGATTAACAGGATGCTTTACTTAAATCCATGTTCATACTGATCAGCTCAATTTGGGTACCCATGCATCTTTGTATTGTTACAAATCTCTCAAGTAGTATCTAGTAACTGATGTTATCAGAAAAGTTAAAACTTTTGGAATTCTTTTCCAGTTATTTTGTCTAAGTCTTTAAACTGAAAAAAAAAAAAAAAAAAAGGATAATTACAAGATACTCACCTGGAAGTGCTATGCAGAGATTTTGGGAGGTGTGGCTTTTTATGAATGAATTAAGATTATGTAGTTCTTAGATGATGAGAACTGAGCAGTGATATAAGCGTATTTCTCCCATGTGAAGTTTTTTTCAGGCTGAAACAGCAGGATTGGGTATACTGTTTCCTTTTAAAATAGTCTAATGATGTCTTCTCTTTTCTGGAAAATCAGTTTGAGAAAAGATTGAAAACTCTGTTCCGTGCTGTCACCTCATTCATGCCATTTGTGTCTTTCTTTCTTTCTCATTCTTTTTCATGGTTTCTGCCAGGCTTTCCTACTTAACTCTCACCTAAGTGAGAGGTCATTGTTTGTGTAAGTACTTCAAAGTAGCATTCATATCAACATATGAATGTTGTAGACATTTTGTGTTCTACTTACCGTCCTCTACTTGCAACTGTAGTATTAAGGACCATCCAAAGATTATACAAAAACTCTTTTAAGAAGATGTTATTTCTAATTATATTTTCCTCACACTGTCATAGTTTGTAGCTAATAGATGCATCATTAGTACTATTGATTACTATTTTTATGAAAACAATAAAGTAAGGTAATATAAATGTATCTGATGTAATTCAAATAGTCTAGCTGTTAAAACTGGACATTATATAGCCAGTCCTATAAGCATATAATAACCAAAGCACCAGTGGTTACACTGTAATGGCTGTGTTTAGAGTTGGTAAATCCACTACAGAAGTGCTTGATATGAATAATGTAAAATGTATTTCTGCTTTTCTGGCTCAGTAAAACACCAGTCTCTATAGGCATGTCTCATAGTGAGGGAGTCCTCTTGTTTCTCTTCTAGCATTTGGTGGAAAGCTGAAGAGTCCCCTGCATGTTGTTTTGGTTGCCACACATGCTGATATATTGAACCTTCCTCGGACACTTGGGGGAGAGTTCTGGTATGACAAAGACATGTCATTGTTGAAAGAAATCAGGAACAGGTAAGTGTGGAGTGTATTTATATGCAGTGTTTAAAAATGTTAATTGGAAAAAAAAATATTAAAATGCATAGGAATATGTAGAAGGTTTCTATATGGCTTAAACTTTAAAATATTATATTTTGAATATGTTCAGAAAGCCTATATTGTGCTAAAATTGAAATATTTACCAATTTTACAGTGAGTAGGATGCCCTGAGTAAGGTAAAATGAGCCAAGTAGTGTCAAAATGAATTGCGGCTTAGAAAGTCTCATAAGAAGTCTCACCTGGTAATACATCCAAAGGCCCATTTCAGCTTTCTGTCTAATGTCCTGGTGTTCAGTTTTTGCACCAGTTTCAGAAAAGCAGGCAGTTCTCAGCTAAAAACTCTGGATGCAAAAGAGCACACTTTACCAGAGAGTCATGCTTTGCTCTGAATTGATTTAGTGATAGCTATTTAAAAACCTTAAACGAGGCCTGGAGGTACTCCCTACCTAGTTTTCAAAATGCTGAACATTGTGGAGTCACACAGGTGACAAGGTCATCCAAGAGCTACCTACAAGTTAGGGAAAAATCTAGCATTCATCAGAAAATACCTCAAGCACATGCTAATGGTATATGGAAATAGGAGATTTTTCATGAACATACTGTTGTTTGAAGTAACAATAACTTATATTCACAGTGAGCACATACATGGGTAACCCATGTACAAGAAGCCATCCATACCTGTGAGTACAGACACTTGTCTAGACTGTACAAGAAACAGATGCAGGAATTCCAGCACAATACTGGTGGGGCAGTATCCTAATCTATTGAGATAAACTGATGGAAAATACCAATGTGTAATCTTTGATGTTGGAATCCTTTAAACGCAAATCTCTTCAGAGTTAGGAAAACAGATTTGTCTGGTTCAAAAGTCAAAAGGAAGTTAGAAAGAGCTGGTGTCAACAGCAATGACAACTGGGCGCTTTAAAGTGAGCAGAAACACTGAGACCTTAAAAAGAATAAATTCATGTAATCTCTTCCCTAGTAAAATGTTTTGGTTTGTGATTGCAAGTCATGTGATGCAGTTATAATTTACTAACACATCTTCAGCCTTCATCCTGAGAGAAAACAATTTTCTCTCAATATCAGCTTATTTTCTAGAAAATTAGAGAGCAGCTATATTGTCTGTGATTATAAAATAGCTTAGCATAATCATTACTTAAACTTCATAATTCCATGAAGAAAAATAACTCTTGTGTGATTTAAGACTGTAGTACAACTGTATTAAGAAATAGACTGAATTTGGGACTAAACAGACAATAATTTTTATCTTTTAGATTTGGAAATGATTTGCAGATTTCAGAAAAGTTATTTGTGTTGGATGCTGGAGCATCTGGGTCTAAAGATATGAAGCTTCTCCGAAATCACTTGCAAGAAATAAGAAGCCAAATAGTTTCTGTAAGTAATGTCTAATGTTCTGTGTTCGGTCAGCCAAAAATGTGAACATTTTCTGTAATAATTTACTGTAAATTTCTTACTAACATTATGAAACATACAGAAATCAGTGCTGTTCCAATATTTTTAGCAGCATGTTTGATAGATTTCGTGATAAACAAACTTCTGACATCAAAGATTCAGTCATTATTTTGAAAACTGTAGCCATTTCAAGCAGGCCACCAAAATGGTTTCTCTTGAAAGGAAACAATTTGAGATTTTCAGCTCAAAGACCCTCTTAGTTGTGTTATACACAACAAGATTTTCTGCAGCTGCTTCTGATAGGTATTTTTTTAAAGTTAATTAAAAGTGAATGTATTGCTCAGTTCATTCTGTGTGTTGAGGAAAATATTTAGTTTTATGCATAATTCAGCCTATTTTACATTCCCACTGATCTCTCAATTTAATAAGCTTTTCTTTTCTAAAAAAACTTTATTGTAGCCGTGGTCACCAGCCTGAAATCTGAAGGGTTTTGCTGCATAAGAAGTGCATGCTTTGGCTAGAGAGTGTGGGAAGAAGGCATCAGTGAAGTCTAAGATAATCGATACATCAAAGTACTGTTTTGGTTTCGTATCTGTTACTCTGCTATCTCACCTTTTGAAGTAAATTGGTCCTGTACAGATATTGATGGGTACAGATTTAAAATAAATTTTGATAAATTCAGAAGTAAAGATTAACTTGCAGGTGCATGAAGGCAGCTCGTGGTGATATTTGGAAAGTTTGCTTGTTTCAGTGAGAAAGTCGTTTCTGGAATTCACTTTTTAAAGAAAAGGTAAAGAAATCTTATGGCAAGTGAATACCAGATGAAAGAGTCAGGGTCCAATACAAGGGTAAGTCTTTAGATCTGAATATACATTAAGAATGCATTAGACCACCATAAAAAAAAACCAAACCAAAACAACAAACAAAAAACCCCACCAAACCAATAGCACTGTTATTCTCAGATGGATGTTTTCTGTGTTTCTTTTAAGACTTGCCCACCTATGACTCACCTGTGTGAAAAAATAATCTCTACACTGCCTTCATGGAGAAAACTTAATGGACCCAACCAGCTGATGTCTTTGCAGCAGTTTGTGTATGATGTACAGGAACACCTTAATCCCCTAGCAAGTGAAAATGACCTACGGTATATTGCACAGCAGTTGCATAGCATAGGAGAGGTAAGTGGTTTTATCTAAACTGAATCTCTTCATGAGCAAAGTACTGTTCTGGTAGATCATTGCTTTATGAGTTTAAGCAAAAGTCTGAAGTTGTTTGGTTTTTTTTCTCTCCCTCTTAGGACATCATAAGAAATAGAGACCAGTTAATAATGTTTTTGGTTTTGTTATTATTATTATTATTGTCTTGTGGCTTCTATTTCATTCAATATAATCTCTTCGAGGCAGGAAGAATTACAGTTTATAGCTGTAGCTTTAAGAATATAAAATGCCCAAAAAGGATCCATATGCTGTCACCTGCAGTGAAGTGTTCACTGCATATGAGAAATTTATATGTGTCCGTTAGAAATTGAATCAAAGATAACACCTAAACAGCTTGCAGGGTATGGCTAGGCTTTCCAGCTCTAATGTTTTCATAACTAGTGGAAGTCAAGAAAAAAATCTTTTTGTTGTGAGCAATTTCGAGATATTAAAATGCTCTGTTTGTTTGTCTCCTGTGATCAGTGTTAATGAAATGGTTGGATTAGTATCTTGGGAAGGAGAGAACATGGTCTATCACCTTGTACTACACAAGATGTAAACAGTAACTTTCATATTTATAAACAGATAAACATTATGCAGAGTGAAACTGTCCAAGATGTTGTGCTTCTGGATCCTCGCTGGCTCTGTTCAAATGTCCTTGGAAAAATCCTGTCAGTAGAGAACCCAAAAGCCCTCCATCACTATAGAGGTCGGTACACAATAGAGGACATCCAGCGTCTGGTGACAGATAGTGACGTGGAAGAACTGATACAGATTTTGGATGCCATGGATATTTGTGCAAGGGACCTTAGCAGTGGAGCAATGGTGGATATTCCTGCTCTCATAAAGACTGACAATCTCCATAGGTCTTGGACAGATGAGGAGGATGAAGTGCTGATTTATGGTGGTGTTAGAATCGTTCCTGTGGAACATCTTACCCCATTTCCTTGTGGAATTTTTCATAAAGTTCAGGTGAATCTCTGCAGGTGGATTCATCAGCAAAGCACAGAGGGAGATGCTGATATACGTTTGTGGGTAAACGGATCAAAGATTATGAATCGCGGAGCTGAGCTTTTAGTGCTGCTGGTCAACCATGGTCAGGGTATAGAGGTTCAAGTTAGAGGACTGGAAACAGAGAAGATCAAGTGTTGTTTACTTCTGGATTCTGTGTGCAGCACCATTGATAACTTAATAGCCACAACCTTACCAGGTCTTCTGACCGGGAAGTACTACCTTAGTCCTCAGCAGCTGAGGGAACATCATGAGCCAGTAATGGTCTACCAGCCTAGAGACTTTTTCCGTGCACAGAGTCAAAAGGAGACATCACTAACTAACACTATGGGGGGATATAAAGAGAGCTTTAGCAGTATACTGTGTTTTGGGTGTCTTGATGTCTACTCCCAGGGCAGTCTAGGAATGGATATTCATGTTTCCGATCTGAATCTACTTACCAGGAGAAAACTATGTCGACTTTTGGATCCACCTGATCCCATGGGGAAAGATTGGTGCCTTCTGGCTATGAACCTGGGCCTCCCTGATCTTGTTGCAAAGTACAATACAAATAATGGAACACAAAATTACTTTCTTTCAAGCCCGGTTCATGCCCTTCTACAGGAATGGAGTAATGCACCTGAGAGCACTGTAGGTATCCTAATGTGTAAGCTGAGGGAATTAGGTCGCAGAGATGCAGCAGATTTTTTACTGAAGGCATCTTCTGTATTCAAAATTAATTTCGATGCTAATGGTCAGGAGGCTTATGCTTCCAGTTGCAACAGTGGCACATCTTATAACTCGATTAGCTCTGTAGTGTCACGGTAAGAGGAAGTGTTTTACATGGACATTCTTTCAAAGTGCAGAAAGGATAAAATATACAGGATAAGAGTTACAGTGCATACGAATTTATGAGATTCTACATCAAATGATCCTTCTCTAGCACCACCTTTTTTGTGCATAAACTTTCTACTCCTAACTGTGAATTGTTGCTCTTTATTGAAAAGACAGGTGTACTTCTGGTGGTTTAAAACTATTCCTGATACAGAATGTGCTGCTTAATACTGCCATTTCAACTGGAAAGTCTTAACTTTTGGATTACGTACTGCAACTGTTTTATATAATTCTCCCCATAAAAGGTAGGGGGAGAGGAATAGCACACATTACCTTAAATGTGTATTTCTTACACCCTTTTACTTTTAACTGTGCCCCCTGCTTGACAATTTTTATATTTTTAAGGAGAGAAATCCACCATTTGTGATCAATCTGACCAAATCTAAGCGCATTGTTTTTAGCTTAAAAAGTGAGTGCCTTTTGCAGAAAGGAGGGTGCAGTTGATTTGAATGACCCTGCTGGAGTTACAAGAACATGCTACCTCTTTCACTTAAATTGTCTGCATGCTTATCATTGCAAGTGGTGCTTGCCTGTTAATTTTTCCTGCACTTCTAAGACATTGGTGATGACTCACGCAGAGCATTCTTGTGCCAGTACTATGGGTATAGATGTGTGATACCTAATCAACTTCAATTACAGTCAAATCATTATGTGAAAATCTCTTAAATCTCTTGCCAATTATCATGCTTCGTTATTTCCATGCACCTCAGGTAAAAGTTCATATCATTATACATTTCAAAAAACACAAGTGTTGGATACTGGAGAATAATATTGTCTAGCTGTCAGTTGTAATTTGTGTATAACAAAGGTTTTCTACTATTAGATCCTGCATTACTTACTTCCTGTACTTGAAAACTTTGATGGGGATAAAAAAAAAAAAAAAAAGGAAGCAAGGTTTCTTGCAGTGATAACTTTAAAATTGATATGAGGGAATATGACCCATTCTCTGTTCTAAAAAGCATGTAATTTTCATGGTGCGATATGTGTTTGTTTATATATATTTTATGTACATACATTAAGACTATTTTTTTCCTTAATCTTACAATGTAGTAAAATTTTAAAGGATTTTTTTACAAATAAACTGTTGCTTGTTGCATCTTTGTTGATGATATTCTGTTGCTGAAGGGTACTAAAACTTTTTTCCTTACAGTCACAACTGTGGAGCGTTAATACCTGCCTTCTGAAGTTCTGGGAACCTCCTGTTTCACTTCAGAGGGATTTCACAGTACACTCCAGGAATATTTATTTATTTGTTTACTGCAGAGTGGTCCCTGTGCAAAGAGAACGATTTGCATTTGTTTTGACAAATGGCAAGCAGATCACTCCATAGCCTTTTCCTTTGTGTTATTTTGCAATGGAAACTGAAACAGCAGATGCCGACATTGTCATCTGAAATCCTCCAGATTATGCTGTGCCACAGAGGGAGAGAACACTGCATTAGAGCCTGTGCTGGAGTAATGCTCCTTTACATTAAAGATCCCCTCATCACACAAGGGACTATGCTGCTCCTGCTTATTTAAACTCTCAGCATCACTCCCTGATAGCCGCACAGCCTTGGTATGGCACTCTACACAGGCAGCTTTGCACAATGCCTCTGCCAAGTGGGCTCTTCTAAAAATATTAGTTGCCATTTCCCAGTGCCTTTCTTTGCTTCTTTTACTCTTGCTTTATTAAATATTTCCCTGCGTATTCCCTAGGCTCCTTAGTTAAAAATTTTTTTAAAGTTTAGTCCTCAGTCAAGAAGTATGGGTAATGAGCAGTCTTACCCTGAGGTGTGTGTGCTTTGATATTCTGCCTCTGACAAACTGCATTCAATATCTCCCACCTCTGTTCAAAGTGTCTCAGTGCCAAGCCCAGCTCCGTGCAGCCCACACTGGCCTGTGAATTCATGACCACCACCGTGCTTCACCTTCCACCTGTTGACATGTTCTGTCTTCTGTCAGACTCTGTTATATGAAAGGGTTCTTTTTCATGTCATAAAACTTTCTGCTTTTCTACCAGAAAAGTTTTCCTCCCCTGCCTGGATCCCCAGATGCTTTATATGCACACAAGATTCATGGTGACTTACCAACACGGATACATTACTTTTCTTACTTTTGTTTTACCCCTCCCAACAGCATGTTCCTGACAGTTCTCTGCTTTCATTTACTGTAAAATGCAGCTCTGGGAGTACAAATTACTTAGTGGATACTATGCTGGATCTCTGACTAGCAGTCACAGCCTATTGCATTGTGTACAGTTTTCGTGGTAATAGGCTCAGGAAAGTGAGTCATAGTCATAGGATAACTTTGGATTGCTTTCTTAAAAATCCTGTGACACTGACAAAAAAAATTGTTTCCTAAATGACCAAAAAAAAAAAGTTATCAAAGTGATACAAGTGGCCATCCCTTCAGTTTCTTCACTTTTATTGATTCCCTGGTTTATTTTGTGAATGCAATTAGGAGCAGAGCTGCATTCTAAAGTTTTCAGAATTGTGTTTAAAAAATGCACTGATCCTTCCTGACTCACTCCAGAAATGGAGATAATTCAGGTCTTTGCAAAATCAAAAAAATTAGCTATAAATGTACAGAATGTATAGTTCATGCGAGGAACATGATAAGCTCAGCTCCTGACAGTGCAATAACTGAAGGTGGGTACTAACCATCTTTGTAGCTTCAGAGCAGAGCTACTGAAACACAGATTAGAGGATAAAGCAGATGAGGCCCGACTTCCATTTTATCTTCAAAACCCATAATATAGACAAACTCTCAAGCTTGCAACACAGCCCCTCAAGGCCAAGATGCATTACAGATTGTCTACTGTCAGTTTAGAAATGTGTTCTACTGACGCCTAGACTCAAATTTTGAAGACATTTTCTGAAGAAATAGGGAGGAAAGCAATCAGTTTGGTGCAAATTAGTTTTCCAGTGGTTTATCCCTGGCACGTAGCAGCATGCAAAGGATAGGAAAACTGCTTCACATTACTGTTTGTTCTGGGTTTTACTTGTCACACTCTCTTTGCGAGTTTTGCTGCTGACCAGACTGCTGAGTTCAGAAAGCCAGAAGAGATCAGTGGCAAATGATTCTGAGGGTGGGACAAAGGCACCCAGGATGCTCTTGGGTAGAGGCAGATATATATGATTCTTCTCACCTTAAAAGAGTATAAGCTGGAGGTAGATTTCAGAATCTTTGGCATTCAAGTGATCGAGAAAGAGTTATGACACTGGGGATTTAGAAACTCCCAAATGTCAAGAGATTGACAGAACTAGAAGGCATATAAAGGAGCAGACAGAGTTTCCTAAGGGAGAGCAACAGTGAAGCTGTAAGAGCTGGCTATGCGGGTACCAATTCCAGGTCCTAAACTCTGCTGGCTGCATTCCTCACTCCATGATGTTAATTCATTGCAACCTTTTTATTTCAGAGGTGCTGTGTTGCAGCATCTTCGTTTAAAACAGGTGTCTCAGTTTGAATCACATCATTATTTCAGCTTTGCCAATGAAATGGAGGAATAATGCCCAAATTATAACTCCAAAGAAAGTAAATGAAGCATGCTGTTGGCTGAAATCTCTCTTTAGGCCAGAAGAGATGAAGCGATGCAGTACCTTCTTTGAAGTTGGCCTGAAAACACTCTATACAATATTAAAATTTGTTTCTATTGGACTTTTTATTTGTTAAGCTCAGTCCAGCAGATCACAAAAAACCACCAGGACCAGAAATTCACTCACTCATTGTTTGACTCAGAAGGCAAGGTAGTGGATAGAAAAGAGGAAGAAAAACAGTTTCTTACAATGCCCAAAGTACTTGGTTTCAGAAAAGGTTACAGCCGAGGAACTCACACTTTTCAGGTAGACGTATTTGGGTCTCCAAAAGTCAGATGAGCTGTATATAGAAGAGGACTGATGATGTTTCTCTGTGTGGCTATACCATTTATCGTAACAAGCCCTGCAGGAAGACTGGGACCAGCAGCTAATGCTGCCTCAAAGCCAGATGAGGATCTCAGTGGACCTGGTTCAGTTTTGCATCAACCAAACTGACCTGGCATTTCTGCACCAGCCAGAGGACTTTGGGTGAGGTCCAACTCCAGCACATGCATATTTAAAGATCGCTCATCAGAATGCTGTTGAGTCAGTTGGTTGTACCTTAAAAATCATGGGCCTACCCTGAGACAAGACAAACTCTGTGTCCTGCTGTCACCAAGCCTAGGACACCTACACCAGTAATACACACTCGCATCACCTAGGCAAAGAGGGAGACTAAGATGAATCTAGGGCAGGGAGATAAGGGTTTTCAAACAGGAGTGAATGCTTGAACATGCTGTGTCTTATGTGTATTTCTTGGCAAAGAGGTGCTGATAGCTTGGGCACACACTCCTCGTGTAGAAATGTAGCACCTGCTTGCAATGGTGAAGACCTTTCTAGTGGCATTGTGTCCAGGCTCATGAATATGTACTCTCTTGTATCTGCGCAGGATCTAGCTCAGTGAGGCATCTTCCCTGTGGACTCAGGCAAGGCCACATCTGAGTGTGACAAACCAGGAGAAGCTCTGGGCCTTATGTGTTTGAAGTATAGTCAGGGTGCTTCTGCTGCGTCTCAGCAGCTCGTGGGGTGAAGGGGGGGTAGATTGGAATTTGCATGAGTGCGTGAGGACTGTGTGAGACACCAGCACGTGGTGCACAGGGACGGGAGGCTAAAGTTGTACATTTCAAAAATGTCAGAGAAATGTGGGAGAGAGGGGAGGACTCTTGCATTAAGGGGGTTAGATTGCTGGTGTTAACAGATGGCATGTATATCACTCTTTGAGTCACCTTGTGTTTGACTTTTTGAGCTGAGCTGCTCATTGCATTGCAAAATCTGGTATTTTAGCCTGGCCACAAAGAAATTTCTCCCTAAAGATGAATTAGTCTCACTTGCACAACCCCTACACAGGACTGCTTACAAGCCAAAATGTATGTAGCAATCAGCTCAGCAAAAGGAGTGCAGAGATGTCAGCAGCAAATCCTGCTATCACTAAATTTTCCTACAAAGGACTATAACTTTGTAGCATTTAGCATATTTTTTTAATTCTTTCTATTGGTTGCAAATGTGAGAAAAAATATTCTGCAGCGTGCTGAGTGTAATCAATCACTGCTAAGCCAAAGCTTCTGTTACTGGAAAAACAGGGGGTACAGGTCTATAAATTTGTGTCAAAGGCAATGTGTCAGTGCATATGAAATCCAGTGCCGAGCCCAGGTGAGTTGCAGGACAGAAGGTGATTCGACTTTCCTAAACCTATACTGTGGATTATTTCATAATTCCTAAGGTATGTATCTGCAGAAGAAGCAGGAAAGGTAATACTTTGGAGGCGTTTTTCATGAAAGGCTCTGATAGCTAGAATTAAACTCTGATTTGGTTATACATAAGGAATTAAACACCATCCTCTACAACTAGCATAATTTGCATAAAAATTTTCTACAGACCCTGGGGTTGTGTTGGCAGCTGGAGAATGTTGTATCAATTAGCCTGGAAAACATGGAAGGAGGTGAGTCACCATAACCAATTCAGCATCAGATAAGATAGGCTAAATTTCCTCAGTCGCTCACAGTCAGGAGGAAATACCACTTGCAGCTGCTAGACCTGGTAGTCAAGTGCCAGGAAAGGTTCCAGAGGAAGCTTAAGGCATGACCTGCAGGATCAGTCTACTTATAGAAGTTCAGAAAGGAGCTGCATGAATGTTTAAACTGATGGATTAACAGTTTCCATGTATGTTTCAAGAATTGAATCAAGGCCCAGAGCCTGCAAGTGCTACTAAGAAGGATTTCCAGACCTTTTT
>JAWWMP010000093.1:32752080-32774042 GCA_035047865.1 Dendrocincla tyrannina | reverse complement strand
GCTTGATTTTAACATCTCTGTCCACCAAAATAAATTCACCGAGAGCCTGGAGGATAGAATAGATAAGATATTAGCAAGCAGCAGAAAATTTTGTTGACTTTCTGTAATAGTTATCACACTGAACAGGCAGAAATGCTAGCAATGCATGGTCCTTCCAGCACCAGTCTGGTATATAACCTCAGAGTATTTCACAAAGAGAAGAAAGCAAAGGAAACTGAATGAAGTTAATGAAAACTTGTCACATTGATACTATAAACAAAAAGCAAATTACTGTATTAGTTAGCATATCAAAGAACACCAGACAGCTCTAAAAGCCTATGGAGCATGAATCTCTGTCCACAAATCATAAGGTTAATAAGTAAGAAATTAAACTGTCTTCTGATTTTTTAACTCTTCTTGTCTGTCTTGTCTTAAATATCTTAAAGTGAATATGGTCAGCTGCCTCCAGGTTTTTTTGTCTGCAGTCTGAGTTCAACTTCTGTGTTCTCTTTCCCTGTCTCTAACCAGAACAGTTCAGTGCACAGTTCTTTCCACTTGGAATGAGACTATTTATAAAGGTTAAAAGGAGTTTTGATAATAATGCAATCTTTAATTAAAAAAACCCAACCCTTCTATGTTATTAACCACATCTGATGCTGGTTTTACAAATGAATTGTCTTCCTGAATTCCCACAATAACAGTCCTTTGGCTCATCAGCTGGGGGACCAAGGGAGGGAGTGGTGGAGACAGGTGGCACATGTCCAATTGCACAGGCATGGATGTGCTTCTGCAAATTTTTGGGTATGCAGCTTAGGTGACAGCCATAAAATTAAACCGCATTCAGGAAATCAAACATTGCTGTGCATGAACTGTATATTAAAAAATGGTCCTCGCCTAAGCCTAAATATTGAACGTGCTGATGTTCCTCTTCAGACAGAAAAATCAAGAACAAAAATCAGAATCCTCTAAGTGAAGGCAAAGCCATCGTTCAAACTAAGTTCAATTTTCTTAAGTGTTGGTTTGAATGAACCATGTTTCAAATGCTTAACTAAGAATTTAACTTAATTTCTCATCTATTGAGTAGAAAAAAACCCAAACAGGTATTTCAGCCAACATGGTCATTTCTGTATTAGTAAATACTTGCAAACAGAAGGTGGGATGCCCCAGGTCATGAAAACAGAATTGCTTAGAGTGGCTAGTTTACAGAGACAAGGGCTAACAAAAATAAGTAAAGCCAAGCATGGAAAGTTCTAAAAGACTAGCAGAATGTCTATACCGGATCAAGCATGAAGCAGTCCACTCCTTGTCCTGTGGAGAGGGCAACCAGTGTAGCGCTACCATACAGGGCATAGCCTGCAGCAACAATATTGCGTCCGGGCTGTAAAGCATCTTTTTCAGAGGGCTCATCATCTGTCTCCTGAGGAAAAAATACCATTGGACTGCAGGTTAAATTCTGATGATGAATGATAAAAACAGTACTTCAAAAATAGTATGACAGATTTCATTTTTGTGTATATTCAGGCCTATGGTGCAACAAAACAGAGATTGCTCTCACTAGTTCAGGACAAGTTTGGTATACATGTGCATGCTGAGACAGGACATTGAAAGTTTGTTATTTTATACATATTATGCAATCAACATGATACCTGCAATGCAGCTGACACCTTAGCATTACAGCTCAGGCTATTAATCCAAGATCACCAGAAATCTGAGACAGAACACAGGTATTAATTTTCTGTAAATGTAACATAAGATATCATACTGACACCCTTCCGAGGGAATAACTGAGAGATAAATGCTGTAATTAACATTACAGACAAAATGCTTCAAGTAATACAGAATAAAAGGGCAGGTGGTGCAACACGATGGAATCAAGGTTGTGCACTGTTCTCTGGTAGTGAAGACATGGGTAACTGAAAGGATATAAATGTTCATGTTAGATAACAAATGCATTTGATTATGTAAAGGGTGCATGTGTGCAGATATGAATATGTAACTCCACACAGAACATTCAGGTGGCATTTTACTTTGCACTGCATTCAATTTCTGACACTTATATTTGATTTGGCACTTTGGTTATGTCTGAACAACAGTAGCCCAGGCAGATCTAGTACAATTACTTCCAGCCACCTCTAGGGGTGTGCCTCAGCCACAGCTTACAACAGTTTGTCCGGCTGGGCAAGAAAGAACAGCCAAGAGGACTTGGGAAGGCTGGTTCCAGCCTTTGCCTCCTGTGACTACCGAATGGGTATGATTGATATTAATGTTTATTTAAAAGCTTGCCAGTTGCGGTGGGTCTTGTATGGATATTTTGATGGTGGTCCATAAGGAATTAAAACGAGAGGTCCCTCTTTCTTAAGGATCTGGTTTAGTATTTTATTATTCCAAAGTCAGACAGTTTCTCAGTAATTGCATAGGCTTAATCAGGGTGAGTAGCAGTTAAATAGAAATGGCATGTCTACCTCAGAATATCTGATTTTAAAAAAAAAAAATCAGTGAAGACTGTCTTTTGTAGAAAATAAAATATGTCATGAATATTGAGTAAATTCTTTAAAAAATCAAGAAAGCCTTCCACAGATATTTTTCAAAGGAAAACACCTTTCCTTCTACAAAGAAATTCTCTGTTGTGCCTCACAGCCAAGAGGTCTCAGGATGCCCATCAGGGCAAGGTGATCCCATTCATCATTATATGCCAACATCTGGAGGAAAACCGAAATGTTGAACACTAAAACTACACATTTCTTGGCATATGAAGACAGTAATCTCATATCAAAATGTTTCCATTTTCAGATGAAAGATTTTGTTACTTCACTTATAGTTTGTAACTGGATTTTGCTCAAATCTTTATTACTATTATTATTATTATTATTTTGTCAAGTTCTTCTGTGGAAAAGAAATAAATCCAGTTGCCAACCAGCCCTTCATGGGAACTGAAATATAGCTTGTACAAATGCATGTGATACACAGTCACTTGAATTTATGTCAAGCTGCTTATTCAGACAGGTTGTAATGTACATAATGAAGGAAGATTAGTTAAAACTTTTGTTTGTATATTCCAGAGCTTTTAATATTGACTGATAGGGACTGGTAACAATCTTTGCCAAACCAACTCTTATGCCCTTCATCTCTTTCAAAAATATAGCCTCATGGTACATACATCTCAACATTAAAAGCAATAGTTGTCTATAGTAGACTAATTATTTGCAACATTAAATGCAAAATTAAACACATATTTACACAACTAGTTGCAAACATATTGTGATTGTCATAACTTTTTGTATGCTTTTCTCATTAAATAAAAAGTAATTCTGTATAAACACAGCAAAGAGGTTTGTTTTCAAGAACACTGTATACATACAATAAACGCCACTTCTGTTTACACATGATATTGATATAAAACATATCTTTTTCTGAGATAAGCTTTTCTGTCCTACTTCTTACATTCATTTTCTATATTTGAACGGCTGAGCAAAAAATACCTGTTGACTATTCTGAAAAAAACAGAGGAACTCCTCCCTTGGGAGACAGGCGCTTGGTAAGAATTCACTCGTTTTTCTATCTTTATTCACAACTGTGTTTCCAAGAGCTAGCTAGCAAAAGGAAGGAAAAAGCTCAGTCTGAAACAAACATTTTGCAGAGCTTGTTAATGTGGAAAAGCTATAGATCAGCTGATATTTCATTGTTAGGACTGTATGAGTTTTGTCCTGCCAAGTACCATGTGTTATGAAACAAACCAGGGGATTAAGCTGGCCTGTACTCAGATAGTTGCTGAGTATTTTCACTTCTTTCTGGTGCACAGATGGATTTCCTTTCTATTATATTTTGACTATGGTGGTGGTAGTGAAATATCTCTATAGGTTTTTATACAGAGCACTGAAATAGGCAAGTGGACTGCAGAGAATCTCTGACAAGCATTCACACATTTCACTCGTTGATGTGAAGCAGATGAAACAAGGTCTGTAGAGTCTGGCTATAGGGGTACCCTCAGGTGATAGCTGAGTTAGAAATTTTTGAATGTATGATTTGCCTAACATCACATGAGGGAGTTCTCATCAGGACTGGGAGCAGCTCTAGAAGGACTCCGTTTCCAGGTCTCCATTTGTATCACATGTTTCATGAGTATCCTTTGCATTTACAGTGAATTCTTACACCTTGCCTGCGAGGGACCACATAAAGGGGAGGACATTGTCCTTATGAGAATGAAAGGCAGCAAATAAAATACATCAGAGGCACTGAGCAAAAAAAAAATGAAGCAACAGAGTTTCATAGTATATTTGTACAGTATGAATTGAGAGTTGTGGATTCAGCTCAGTGGCATGAAAAGCTGGGAAGAACCCAAGTAAAAAAACACTTTTCAGCACATCCTGACATTCCAGCAACTGAGCCCCTCAGTTACAGTGATTGTCAAGGTCTTATCCTTTGCTAATTCAGCAAGGCTCCTCCCTCAGCCCCACTTTTCTGGTATTTCTGGTCTGTTTAACAACACTACCCATGTTTCAGAAAGCAAAAGACAGGTGGAAAATTAAATAAACCTGAGGTGGCATTTATTTCATGGTGTCTTCCTCTAAAAAACTGATGCAGTGCTTTTCTGACAGAAAGGAATGGTACCTTCCACCTTGGTGGAGGCTCTCGATTCGGAGCAGTCAGAGACCTGTTTTCAGGTTTGAAATATCTTGGCCAAGTCTGGCCTATGTATAAAAGTGCTTATTATCTTTTTTTTTCTTTTTTTTTTTTCCATAAAATGAGTTCAGTGTTTTGGTTTTGGGTGCTGTGCCTTTGGAAATGAAATTAAGGCAAGACCTGGTGAGAAAATCAGCCATGCACTCATCTGAGAAGTGTCAGGTGCCAAATATCAAACAGGTGCTAAGGTTTATTCTTTTGGAATTACAATCATTCAAGCTTTTCCAAAATATTGCTCGTGAAACTTAAATAGCCTGAAATTATGTTTTCTTTCTTAAGTGATACTTATCCACTGGGATGAATATCTCCTTTATATTCTTTTCACACTACACTTTAGTAACAATCAATAAAGCACTTATTATTACTTAATAATTTCAAAGGGTTAGAAGCTACTAGTGTTTAAAGCTAAATAGTGTTGCTATGGTATTGTGGTGTCTGAGAGGAAGGCACATTCATTAACATGTACTTTGTAATTAGCATTTTAATAGAAAGTGTTATGCAAGAGAAAGCCAGTAAATCCAACACTGTTTCTAACTTTCCAGGGAAAACTGAAAATTTTCTTGTAGAGTCCTTTTAATTGACAAATACTGCTTCATCCTAACAGCAGCATTTTCATTTGAATATGAACTATTTGTACAAATCAATGTAATTGTCTTTTTATAGAGCACTGAAAGGTATTCACCCACATGGAAACCAGTAACTTAGAAGCAGTACTTACAATAAATATTTTAATATGTAGTACAACTGCGAAAGGATCGTAAAATTATTTGAAATCTTAAGTATTTATGATTTTGGCAAATATTCCTATTCTGAAGTGGAATTTTAGGGAAAACTGGGCAGTCCATAGTCTTTACACACATTACAGGTGTATTAAAGATGGCAAAGAAATCTAATGTGTATTTCAACCATCTAAGCTATGTTAATCACTGGGAATTTGCCTTTACAGTTAAATAGAGTAAGCTATCACGGGGGATTTGCCTTTACAGTTACATAGAGTAAGTTAGCACAATATTTCTAAAGAGAAAGATAATGTTTAGTATTTGTAAGATGGTTCTTACCACTTTTAAGAATACTGGGCAATGCAGCTCTTGCCTACTGTAAACGTAGCAAGCTGATCTTGTCATTTAGGCTATCTTTTGAGAGATAAATGAAAAGAGTGGAGGCCTCTCTGCTTATGATAAGAGAATGTTTCATGGATTGTATCCACACAGATAAGGTCCCTTCCCTGCTAAAAGCAAGGTACTGGAGGGTACTGTGGTAGTCCCTGGGCTGCTCTTTCATAAACCGTACCCAGGCATCATCCTAGTGTTGTCTGACCTGTGCTGCATCTGTGATGTGGGTTTGCACTAACCATTAACAGCATGGACAGCCATATGCCGGGACTTGGCTTTTGCCATTACCCTATTGAGACCGTGGCTCTTTGATTCACTATTAGATGTATATTCTCAACAGGGATGACTAGTGTATCGCCTACAAGAAATGTAAAAAACAAAGGATTAGACAGTTGCAAATTGTGAGGTAAAAGATGAGACTTTACAAGCATGTCTTCTCTTGTTCGAAGTGTAGCATTGAAGTCTGCAAAGACTTCTTTGAAGTCACAAGTACTGTAAAATGTTGCTTTACAATACTAATGGCTGAGGGTCTCTCATAGTCATATGACCATGAGCTCAGGCTTTGGGAAAAAAACCAACTGCTGGGAGATTAGCAAACAAATCACAAGACTTGGCATGACTGTAACTATTAGTGTCTGTAATTGGCTGCAGAGCTGCTGTTCTGTGCAGCCCCATGGGCGCAGACGTGCTGGCAGGGCCCCAGTGAATGTAGGTGATTGCTTCCCTCAGTCTCCATCGTTACCATGCTTGCAAACTCCCACCCACAGCAGCTCACTCGGGGAGGTCACCACACTGCTAACCATGATGCGGCCCAGGGCTGCCAGCCCTCCCCAGCCACTGCCCAGGAGGACAAATGCTGTGATTCATCGGCACCATAACAGCGAGTCAGGTGTCACTGAAGAAGCTAACCAGCGCCTGTGTAGGTGTCTAGAGGAGGGAAGTGCTGCCACCTAAGAGTTCCGTGGGGTTGGATGTCTCCTTCCTAGGAATTCAGGCAGCATTTTAGCACTCATGACTCTCAAGTGTTATTTCTCCTGCTTCTTCTAAGGCTGTTTTTTCTAGAGACACTTAAGAACCTAGTAAAGAAACTAGGTAAGGTGACAAACCCAAGACATTTGGCTTTCACCAAGTGAACTGTGCCATGTGTTCTTCGTCCATATTCTTACCTTTTTGTAGACAGCAAATATTGTTCCTATTGGTGCCAAGCAGTCTATATTGGATGAACCATCAAGGGGGTCAAAGCACACCACATATTTACCCTAAAACAGAAGTGGCAAGGGAAGCATTAAATGATACATAATTTTGCATTATTATTTCCTTTTATTTGACAAATCCCACATTTTTATGACTGCATTTAGTCCTGATACAGCTCATGAGAGAAGTTTGCACTACTGACCCAGCTGGCCCTGCAGCACAACACCAAGTCCCTGAGGAGCTGCCAGAGAAATAGGAGAAGACGTGTTTCTGCTGAGATTGCACAAAATCAGATGATAGAAAGGAGCAGCCTGCTGCTGCCAAGCAGTGCGAGAAATCATTTGAGAGCAAAAGGACTGATTCATTCTGGAAGCAAGTATTTTCCTTAAATAAATATATTTTGTTTTGCTAGTTTTTATTCCAAATGAAAGGATTTCCCAGTGTTGTGAAGTTTGAGGATAAGAAGGCAGAATGGATAAATCTTCAGGAAAGGGCAGAGCACAACAGCATAAGCAGTATCCTGCTGCAATATGATCCCTTCCTGGGGGAAGCCTGATGAAGCAGTCAGGTGTTTCCTTTGGACATGTAACATAAAACCTAGTTCTGCCAGCCATTCATCTCATTTTATCTTGCCTAAGTACTAAAGTAATCCAAAACCTGGTCAGGGAATGTAATAGTACACTTACCCCTGGAATCTGGACAAGCTCAAAAATAATTATTGTCTCTCCTTCACAAAACTTTAATAATAATTTTACTCTTCACATCTCTTTTAGCTGTTGAAACCATGCCATCCACCACAGTTATTAATCAGAACAATGCAAAAATGGTGCAAATTTTCTGAATTCCCCTGGGGAAGTGCTGGTTTTGGGGGCCAGGCCCAGGTTTTATACTTGAAGCAATAGTGCCACCTGCTGCTGCCTGAGCCCATAACCCCGCTGAATGCAGGAACTGCACAGACCCGCTTATCTTTGGGGGTGACGATGGCCTCCTTGTTCTCCTCTGTGACCAGGACACAGGTGCTGTAGGAGGATTGGAGCATATTAATCACCAGGGAGTTGGATAATACATCTAGCTTCTTCACCTCATCACCGGTCACATTCACAGTGCCAGCTATACCAAACCTACAGAATAGTAAAAATGTCAAGAAATCTGAGGGAGAACAACATTGCAAGTCTTTAGGGAAAAAACCAAACAAACAAAACAACAAAACCAAACAAGTCAAGCTGTCTTCTTCCTCTCATCTTTCCACATCATTATCTACTCTTTGGATTAAATTCCTAAGGTGAACTATAAGACTATTTCTGCTGCTAGCAAATAAAAGCATGCATGAGAAAGAGAAAGGGCAATGATATAATTCTGGGGCTTTACCTGGGTTGTTTTTCTCCTGCTTGGATGTTCTCCAGCCCAGAAGTAGAGCCTACAACCCAACAAGTAGGGGCCAGGCTTCCCTAGCAGCCCCACAAAGCAGCTGGCAGCAGCGTTGAGGAGGCAGAAGGGGCAGTTTGCATCTGCATTATTTTCTGCCACTGGCTGCTCAGAGGTAGATGATGGTCTTTTAACCCACATTCATTCAGTCCCTAGCCAGCCCCAAATCAGGATACGTAGAGACATCTCCAGGTAATTTTCCATACAAAACTGCATCTCAGAATCAAGGTCTGTTTTATTCGGTGATGCTCAGCTGAGTTATGATGATGCTTCTTTTCCCTATCCTGAATTTAGCAATATGCTAATGACATGGTATAGTATACATGTATATATGTTTCTGAGATTTCCACTTGATGGAGCACTCCTTAGACCTAATGTGCATGATCTGGGCATCTTAGAAACATAAAAATCATGCAGGGAATAGATAAAGCTTTTTATTCATTAAGAAGAAAAAAAAAAGAAGAAGAAATTTAAAAAAAGGGAAGGAGAAAGGGGCAAGTGATTAGTCCCTAGGATGTTGTTGGTAAGTGGCAGCCCTTAGCGGTGAGCAGGGTAAGTCTTTTGTCTTACTCAAAGCTCAAGGTTGCCTGAGCTTTTCAGAAGTATTCAGTGTTTTGGGTATTCTATTTTCAAGTGCCAACTTTAGGATAATGGAAAGGATCATGATTTTCAGAAAGTGATAGGTACCTATTCTCCAATCAGTGTGTTTTCAGGTACACACCCAGTTCAGAACTATGACTTGGAAAAAATCCTCCTTCACTTTTGAATTGAAAATTTGGTGGAAATCCATGTTGAGTCCCTTAACATAAAAGAATACATGTCACAGCCTCTTATTTAGAGGGTCTAGAAAAACCAGAGTTCTTTAACTGCACAAATGCAAGTTGAAGCAAGCCACTCACCGATGCTGAAAGTTTGCCAAGGGAATTTCTGAAATTTCACAGATAGTTTCAGTAATTCAAACAGTGCAAGTTACTCACTTGTAGTTTATATTCTTCAGATATTTCTGATTCAACATCTGAAGCTTTTTTTTATAGAAAGAAACATTTGCTCCTCAACATAATGGATGGGGTTTTTTTTCTGAAGGGAAGAAAGCCACGTGGCTATTCTACTTCTAGTTTATCAAATAGTTTCTCTGCACTTAATAAACACTTCAGAGATTGCCTGTTGAAAGATAAAAATTACATAAAAGCAATTGTTCTTCCAAGTCAGGGAGGCAAAATGAAGTTTTTTTCACAGTTTTACCTAGTAAGGACAGAGGCAAAGAACAGTTTAGCAGTAAGGGCATAGGAGCCTGGTGCTGCTGTTAACTTTGAGAATGTCTCATGTCCTCTCTACATATTATGGTCTATGCCTATAAAGTGAGGGTGATAGTGCTGAGACATTAAATCATGATTTTCAAATATCACAGGGAACTTGGACCAAAAAAAACCCCAACTAAACACCGAAATCCAGAGTGTCGGACATTTTGGTGCTTCTATGGGAAGGGAAAAAACCCAGAAACCAAAAAATTACAAATACTGACTTTCTTTCACAAATGTATTCCCTATTTCTTTCATGTTTGCATGTATACTCAGGCATGTCTAGAAACACATCTTTCAACACATAACAAAAGCTTTCTATTTTAAATGCATAACTTTATTAGGACACTTCGAATCTCCAAACTGCTTCAGTTAGATCACCATTAAAAGACTTGGACTGATGTCTGTCTCGCCTGCCTATGTGGAACAGCTCAGTACATTCCAGGATTTGCTAAGGCAATTATTAATTCCATTTACTACAGCACTAGATGCCAAATTGTAATATTTGTTTTTCATATAGAGCATTTTAAGACTCTCTGCTTGTAACCCTGATTGAGGGATACTGCTTGAGGAAGGAAGGAGAAAAGCATGGCAGCTTATGGGGGTTCTCACAGGGCTGTTGCTTTAGATCATTACATATACAGCAGACAGGCAGATAATCAGCTTCCCTAGACAAGCTGAACTGTGATTTGCACAGTTAAACAGAGGGCTTGACTATTAGCAGAAAATACAGCAGTGACATATTCTGCATTAAAAATATCATGGTGTGATTTTCAGCAAATTCACAGTATATTTAAAAACAGATCAATATCAGCAAGTACAAGAGATAACAAGGTGAGCAGTGAATTGAAGTTCTGACATTTTTAGAGCAAAATATTACAGAAAAGCAGTGAATTTAAATATCTATCTTGTTCCCAATATTACAATGATCCAGAAAGAGAGATTCCCTGCTTCCCACTCTTGATAATCCAGTGTCTGACTTCACCCAGCTTAAAAAACACACTTCCTAACTATTTAGGAATCCCTGCCCACTCCCCAGCCTTCCTGTGCAAGCAGCTGTCTCTCTACCTCTTCTTCCTCCCTGTATTGCAAGGTAGGACTCACATGTGGGCAAGGCCTGCCTTTCTGACAGCAGAGGAAATGGCCTTTATGGCAGTCAGCATGGAGTTGAGCAGCTGTGTCAGCTCTCCTGTTGCTCCTTTTACACGGCGTCCCTTCTCCATAACAAATCGTGTGAGAGTCAGCATATCTGTTTCGAAGGGGGTTTTGTCGGTCATTTTTGCCAGGCACCAGGGTCCCTTTCTCCTCAGCTGAACAAGATGCTCTCTTGCTGTGTTGAGATCCTGGGGAGCTGTTTTATTTTGAGGCAAAGCTGTTGGCTGCGTTGCCGGTCAGAATTTATTAAGACGTTTCTGAGGCCATGTGATTGAGTGCCCAGAATAACTGCACCCCAGGCTGGCCCGACAGCTCTGCTGGGATGCAGGAAAGGAGCCTGAGATGGGACTACAGCTGAGCAACCACAGCTTGTGAGTCTCTGCACACACTGAAATTACCTGTGTGTGCAGATCTAGTTACATATTCTGGTGGTATGTTAGGCTGATTATCGTGCAAAACTCTTGCTGGCTCCTTAGCTGGAAATGGCTTTCCTGAATATGCTGCTCAGCAATGGGCTCAGCATAGCCAAGGCAACATGCACAATTTGCAAGGCACCAGAAATGAAGGCAGTGAAGTTCCCTTTACATAATCCCTGCTTGCTCCCCTCTTTTGGCCTCCACCATAGCAGAGAGCTTTAAAGGGGTATTGCATATCCCATGGGCATCAATGGGAAGTTCAGAATGCATTTATTAAAGATGTTTTATGTTGCTAGCTGGCCTGCTGCAATCCCATTTTAATGATTTTACTCCTAGTCTGGGCTGCTTGTAATATTATAGCGCTTGAGAGAATGAGAATTATTGGAGAGCTGTGGCTTGACCAGTTACAAAGTAATTATGTCATCAACAATTTACAAATTAAGCTTCTCTGATAAAAGCACGTCAGTGTCATAAAATGAAATTTCATGTCAGCTTTCATATTGTAGTTCACCATGTAGATATAGGTATGCCCAAATTTTCAATTATGCTGCCAGTAACTCCTTACAAGCAATATATTTGGAGCACATGAGGCTAATGGGAAGTTAGACAAATGTCAGTGAACTAGGTACATGCAATGTGGAACACTGGAATTACAGGTTTTAATGACAGCACTGTCTTCCCACTCAGTTAAGTCAATAAGAGCAACTATATGCTGTAGCCTTCATTTTGCCTACCAGTAGCACTCTTATTTTTCAGTAGAAGATCTGGAAAGTCCACAGGCAAACCAAGAAAATCTGGAATTACAGATGAAAAGTTTGAGTTTCATTATTATAATTCCTTTAACACAATTACTTCACTAAAATAATGCCAGAAAGACAGAAACAAAATTCAGCAACAAAACATACCTATATTTGTTTTTGTTAATAGGAACTGCAGCTGAGAGAAAAAAGTTTTGATTTCCCTTTGCATTCCTTTTTATAATCTTTAGCATTTCTTTGGCTTTTCATAGAAGTGTCTGTTCACCTATGAACAATACATTACTCATAGAGTTTTAAAGGGATTTGAATGCTAAGGTTTTCTACTTTGAAATTAGCCTCCAACAAAGGTTTTAGAGACTGACAGCACTGAACACTAGCCACAAGGAGAAAGACACAATTCAGTGCTGCTTCACATATCTTTAGCTTAGGAGGTGTTTTTCCAATCCTGTTTTAAGCTGGAGGAAGGATGGGTGAGCAGATCTGCTCAGGCAGAGCAATGGGCAGGTTTTGCACTACATCCTCTAAGGCAATAGTGAAAGAAGAAATAAGTGTTGAAGATTTCTCTTTTCTACCACTATGTTCCAGTCAAAAGTATATGATACCATTCACATCACAGGACAAATACACCAGAGCACTTTTTGCCTGGTTGGGAGACTTTTTTTTTGAACAGATTTTATAAAAAAAACCACCAAAAATACCATATTTAGGGAGCTCTGGGATAACACATGGTGTAAATAATAGAATAAAGGGACAGGCTTCACATTACACATGCAAAGAGATCTGCTGGCTTAAAGTACAACCATTACATTCTGCACAATATTTCACCATCATGGCAGCTATCAGCCTGAACAGTACTCCTGATCGGTAATAAAATGCTTTTAATACAAAGCTAGAATATCATGAGCATACCAAAACTAATTAGGAAATAAGAAATGGGGTGGGAATTGGTTTGTGGCTTCTCACATGTATCAAAACATCACATGCAGATCTTCTGTTGATTCCAAGTGATCTTTTATACTGGTCAAAAAGACAAAGTTCAGATCATCTTCTAACAGAAGGTTTGTTTTGGAGTTAGTGGTTCAAAGGGTGTTTTCAGAGCTAATAAGTCCACTATTTGCCTCTTTCTTCTTTTTTTGTTTTTTAACCGAAAAATCTCTGAATGTTTTTTACAGGTACTGGATTTTATTTAGTATTTATAAAGCACAATGCTTTGACCTGCTGCCGAAATAACACTCATTCAATAAGAAATGAACTTACACTAATATGTAAAGAACACGGACTCTATGACCAAGCTTTCCATAAATATTGCAGTCAACAGTGTAGCAAAAAAAGAAATAAAAGAATAAAATGTGGATAAAGGGACATGATTGGATTGCATGAAAACATCAGTATTTTGTTAAATACTGTGATCCCACTCAATGATAAAAACCTGAATGATTAGACTGAATTATTAAGTTACATAATTACCATTTTGGGGAGGAGAAATCAGATTGTTTCAAAAATGTGTGATGATTCTCTATAAGCCTGAGAACCTCTTATGATGGATTGGAACAGCATACAGATGTTAAAAAAATAAACACTTCATTTTGACAAAGCTCTGGAAGATTTGCTTTCTAATATAAATATTACACAAGAGTTCTTGGAGATGATTCACACTTCCACTTGTGTATAGGCCAGTCCTGTGCCTTAAAGGTGACACATTTCCAAACTGGTATAAAATGTTAGTCGCTTGGATGGCACCAGCTGAAATTGGAGCCAGTGACCTTTCACCAAAGGCCACAGTGCAGCCTTCAAGCAGGGCAGTAGGAAGTACTGCCATGGGGGCTGACAGCAGACACTGTGACAAACCAGCCCTTCTGCCTTGCGTTGACAGGCTGGGAGAGCTCTGGGAAGGGGGATGTGAATAGTTCTCCCCAGTGTTGGCTATCCAGGGATGTTGTTCATATGTGGACTTAAATATTACTGATTGAAAGAAAAACCCATATCACAATGTGAAAAATGCTAACTATAAATTGGCAGCCTTCAGGCAAAACCGAAACACTGGGAACTGACCTAGCAAACACGAGCAGTATTAACTTTCCTCCTATAACCTTTACCTGCTGCCAGTATGGTGTACTAAAAATAAACATATGCAGTCCAGGGATTCCTGTAAAGCATGAGGGCAGAATACACACAGGGAACTAGTGTAACTACACAAAAATGGCTGCTGTGGATACTGTCTGCCAAGTCATGCTAATAGACTATTGAGGCACTATAATCCAAACTATTGCGAACACTGTCGCAGTCCTTTAAGGGCTCAGGTCCCTGAAAACTCTGTCTTCACTAGCAAAGACTCATAATAAACAACATTTTAAGGAGAAACTAGGACGTTCAGTCCCTGTCACAAATATCTTGTCCCCTATCACTTTGGAGAACAGATGCATTTACTTAAGTTTTGCCAGCATGCCTACAAATGCCCCAACATAATGTGTCAGAACAAGGGTCCCCAGGTTTTTCTTCTGTGTGAGCCTTCACAGAGCATGCTTTTGCACCATGGACTCCAGGTTCCCCTATGCTCCTTTCTTGTTTTACAAGAGGAACCACGCTCTATCAGTCTATCTGCACTGATATTTGCAGATATGCAAAGTCCTCAGGCAGACAGGTGTATAGCTCATGGCACCCATAGATAGGGCCTCATAGACCATGGATTGAGTCAATGTTTGGTGCCAGTCTACCCACAGCAACATCCACACGTCCCCTAGCTTGTTTGGCAAAGGTAAGTAGACAGTGAGAAATGTCAAAGATTTGCAGATTTCAACTGATTCGAAAAGCTTGTGAGTCACAGCCATGAACTGCATCCAGACAGGTGGACAGGCATCTGGCTCCTAGATGCACTAGAGTCCTGTTCCCAGCTGTATGCACTGAATTCAGTGTATTAGCCAGTATGCTTTGTGGGGATTTTGCACCTTCCTTACCCTTGCACAGCAGAATCCTTTTCCACGGTAATCCACAATCCCAAAATAACACGAAGAACACCTGGTGGAGGTTGCTAGCAACACGCAGTCAAGTAAACAGGTTAATTTCTGGCAAAGATAGCCAGCTCATCACGGCAGAATCTATCATGTATACAAGCTGTCCACACATCCTCCCTATCCAGCTAAAACCCCCCCGACTCCAACCTGTCATTTTCCACCTTGTGTAACTGGATCTGATAGAGTGACAACCATCAATATTATGTGTCAGAATTAACATACACTAAGGCACATGTTTCACAGATCTTAATTCTTGGTCAGAGTAAACCCAAACAAGTACACTGAGCAACTTCTAGGGTCTAGACACCAGTTGAGGAAAAGTCACTCACTGTAAGATATACAGTCTGTAAGTTGTCAGAGAAAGCAGAGTTATTGAAAGCAACATAGTATTTCCTTGCAAAAGAGTGGCTCTTGTGTAATCACAAATGATAAAGAAAATGTAGTTTTCCACTGCTTTAACTTTTAATGCTTCATTTAATGCAATCTTTTAATGCCTTTCATTGCACAATGCAATTACACAAGATTTCACTTTAAAAAAATCTTATGAAAACATGGCTCATTTCCTCTTTTGCTACAGTTCAATCTCGCAGTATGCAGTGTGTTCTTTGGTTCAGCTGTACGACATTTCTTCCCCTCTGAACAGCAACTTCAGCAAGGTTTCTTTACTTAGTTGAATGCTTCTTGACTATCTCCAGGTACTCCTTCACATCATCAGGAGATCCCAAGATAATAGGCACTCTTTGGTGGATATCTTCAGGCACTATATCTAATATTGCTTGATGCCCAGTTGTTGCTATTCCCCCAGCCTTCTCAATAACAAAAGCCATGGGATTGCATTCATAGAGCAGTCTCAGCTAGAAGACAAAAGTCAAAATCGCAGTAGTCAGCCCAGGCAATGCTGAAAATCATGAAATGTAAATATATTTGGCATTTGATTTTAAATCAATCAATGTTACAAGTATTCTTTATTTCATCTAAACTTTGACTCAAGAATGAAATTGTGTGGATTTTTCTTTTAAACAAAAAACAGTGAATGCTGGATTTGCCCAGTCTGAGTGCTTTCTTCATATCTCATGTTTGCATTGTGCTATTTACACAGAGATAAAGCTTGCATGTCAGACACAGCCATTAGCAAGGCAGGAGACCAAACAGGACTGTGGGAAAAGAAAGGAAAACACTGGCTCTGAGTGTGCCACTGGGTTTCTCTAATGAATAACTGCATCTTATCTGCAATCTGAAGCAATAATTTACGGACAATTACAAAACAGATGAAAGGTCTTTGCTGAATAAACACTGCCCCTGTCAGCCTGTAAGCGTGTGATCTTCCCTGACTGACCATTGTCCTGGCAGAGGCAGCCAGGCACAGTTCCACCCTGTTACCAAGTAGAAGATGAAGATGGATTTCTCTTTGGCAGAGCTTCTCCTAACAGGCCAGCTACATTTAGGTTTCTTATAAACTATCCTGTAACAGGAATCTCAGGGTAATATGGATCGCTGGCTTTGTAATGTTTTGCTTGATTTGGGCCAGCATGGTTTCAGCAGAGATGGTACAGAAAAACCTGTGTGAACAGCACATCTCCTGGTATGTTCCATAATCTGGATATGTTTGCAGATAAAGAGAAGTTAGTGCGGTTGAAACAGGTTAGCAGTGGTCATAAAAAAGCTGCCTGCCAATGGGTTGCTGTCACCTGTGACAGCGTGCAAAGGGTGGCCATATCCACACACAAGAAATGCAAACTACCAAGTTACATAACACAGGTTCTGCAATAAAAATATTGATCTTGATAGTGAAATGTCTACGTAATGTAACATTTTCTATAACAGGATTTACTCAGGTTTACCTTTCCTTTGGGACTTTTGGAGTTAGCAGGATAGAGAAAGATTCCTCCATACACCAGTGTGCGATGCACATCAGCCACCATAGATCCTATGTACCTCCCACCATACGGTGAACTGCCATCCTACAGAAAGACATTCAAAGAAAAGAAATTGAGCGCAACAGATCAACCTCCTCCACACTCCCTGTTATCAGTCTTAACACCTAACATCTCCATACTGTGCTTCATTGATAATATTCAAAGTAGTTTTCAAGAATATGTCAGTATCCTCATTTTCTAACTAGGAAAATCCAAGGAAAAGGACTTGACAGAAGAATTCAGCATAGATGAGCACTAGTGCCAACAACAAAAAACACATCTCAGCTCTTCATTGGCACCCATCCTTGGAAAACACGCTATTTCTAGTAGCAAAAAAAATCAAATGCAAGGAATTGATGTTGGGTTTTTGTCTTTTGTAGAGAAGAAAAATCAAGGAGCAAAAGATGTGATCTTTCCTACTTCTTCCACTCATTTTTGCCAATTTCTACAACTCTCTTAAAAAAAAGTTAGTAGTTGACTACGGATATTATTTTCTTACTATAATCCAGAGAGTACATTTTAATTTCTAAATAAGCAAAACTTAAGCCTGGAAAGATGCCAGCGGAAAACACCTGTCCTTTTTTCAAACCAAGATGAGGAAGTCAGGAAGGGACACTAACACTTGACAATAGCGTCAGTGTAATAACTCCAGTGATGACATGTGTAAGACTAGAGAGCAGCCATGATTTTTATGGGCCCTCCTTGCAGCTTTGGGCCTCCTGACACCAGGAAGCTGCAGAACCACAAAGCAGGCCTTGAAAATACACTAGATTTCCACTGGCACCCTTAGGACACAGCTTGTGTTATCACTGAGCAATGACCCACTGCCATCTCCACTTGGCTCTCCATCTACTCAGATGCTGCAGTGAGGAAGCAGCAATCTAACACATATGTCAATCAAATTTCTTCATCGCCAGATGGGATTTCCTCTCTACTTGATTACCAAATGCCCAATTTTGCCTCCAGTATCATTACCTGGGCCCCCTCCAGGAAGGAAAATTTAAAAAAAAAAAAAAAGAAGAAGAAAAAAGAAAGATAAAAAAATGTAAAAAAGGTGCAGAACTGAAAAATAGGGAAAGATCTGGCCACATCAACTGCGGCTCTCATTATCAGTTCTACATCAGGTTACATTCCAAACAGATAGAAAATGAAAACAAGCTCTGAACAGTCCATAACAGAGTGATTGATCATAAAGTTGGAACCCATGAGAGTTGCTCGTCATCAGAATGTTTCTCTGAAACAGGATCTTTTACCTCAGGGAATTTTTTCTTTTTGAGATACTCTGTGACTGCAGGATCAAAATATTTAGCATAGCCTTCATTGAGACTGTAGATATTTCCCTTCTTTTTTATTTTCACATCCCTTTCCACCAAAATGAATTCTCCAATCGCCTAACAATAAGAAAGAAAAACAATTCGTTAACATTAATTACTCACTTATTTACAAACCAAGGCAAAATCCAACAATACACACAACTTTATAAAAATTTACTACCACTGCCAATTTTTTAAAAAATAATTTGGTACCTACAAAAAAGTGGTTGTTGCAGTCTACATGAATAAAACAGAGCACGAATCCTGGGATCATGCAAGCTGCTCCATTCTACCATTCCAAGCTCTCTATTCCTTTTCTATGTCAAAAGAATGTCTGTAAATTTGTTTAGCTGTCCACTCATTTGCTAGACTTATAATAAGTGTACAGTTCTGAGGAGTTTGGAAACTGAGAGTGCTTGTTGAACCAATGCTTCAAATAGCTGTAGATATTAAGAAATTCCAGTTTGTTTTAGCTTGGAAGCCTGTGGTCAAGAGAGCCAACCTCTGTCACCAAGGACTGGTTTGCTCAGTTTTCACTAAAGTAAATTTCTAAGTCAGTGCTAAGACTAAACAAAATAACATGCATGCATGATCAAAGTTAAATCTGTTACCTGAATATACACACAAATACATGCGTCTACTTAAGCTGCTACTAAACAGAAAGCATTAAGTTGTATTGGATCAAGGTTATAAAATTTAAGTCCAGCAGGTGGCACAGCCTGACTAAAAAAAAAAAAAAAACCAGGTCCCTGAAGCAAACTAGTTTCTGCTACAGTCATCATGACACTTATTTTAAAACTCATATGGTAAATGCATGCTAGAATGTCAAACCTACACATGTTACTTACTCTTTTACACATCATGGTGGGATCTGAAAACACAGAAAAAGGTTACATTTTTCTGCTCCTCTGGTTTACTAAGGTTCTATCATTAAGGAAAAGACAAATAAGACTTAAAGGGCATTCTGCACTGCAGAAAACAGCTCATTTTCAGGATCACATGATTAAACATGCTGTGTATTTGCTTGGCTGACTCAGCTGTCTTCCTGGTGTTGAGTCATACACAGCAGTGGCCCAGCAGAATGCAGGTCTCTTGACATTACTCCTAATGGGTTGTAAGTATAAGCACAAGTACACTTATATTTCATTCCTTCATGTTAGCTTAAAAATTGCTCCTTTGTTTGATTTTGCTGGGAACAAAAGGTTCTTATAGACAGTACTTGTTATCCCTAATACATAAACAAAGAAACAGAAGACATACTGACCGGATCCAGCATGAAACAGTTGACACCTCCAGCAGAAGTGGCCAGTACCAGCATTGTGGCACTCCCATAGAGAGCATAACCAGCTGCCACAAGATTACGCCCAGGCTGTAAAGCATCTTTCCCAGAAGGCTCATCAGGGGATACCTAGAATAAGAAGGAGCATAGTCAATTTTACTTCATTTCTATTGCTGCTACATAACTGGACTCTCTGGGATAGGGAGAGTCTTCTATTCCGCATCCATGCATGAGGTAGCGCAAATGCTTCCATGATCCACAAGTGAGATTCCTACTGGATGCACTAATACAAATTACACAGAGGATACAAACACATTGATACAGAATTGGTCTTGCATAAGCCAAGCTGGAATGCAGGAAGCAGGAAAGGATTAAGGAGATAATAAAGAGCTGTGTACCTCCTTGTAGGTGATGATGAACACAGCTCAGAGGAAAACTCTGAGGCACAGTTGACAGGCAAGAAATGAAACATGACTCACTGAGTTCAAAGCTGACCAGAAGTTCTTGGGATTTTTTTTCTTCATTTGTTTTCTTTTGCTTCGTATGAAAATGAATTTGAAAACATCTACTTTGGGATATATGACAACATACAAAAGATGATTGAAATGGACAGTTGGGTGTGTTTTACCTGACTTAATTTTTCTCCCATGTTATGACCTGTAAGTCTGGTATTTCAAGCTCCTTTAGACAGGGTTCTGCCTTTCAAACTGAATTAGACACTTCAAATTCACATGGCAGGTTTCAGCTCTGTGTTTGAAGCCTGTCCTCAGGCTAAGAGGACTATTAGTACAGAGAACAAGAAAACCTGAAAGCACATTCCTCAAGTAGATGACAACCACACAGTATTTTGTCTTAAGACAAATATTCATGAAACCTAAGATGTGATTTGTTTGCAAGGGGTAATTGCTTTAGCTGGCTAATTAAATAATCAGCTAGGCTTCCATGTACAGATAAGTACTTCATCTTCTAGAAACTAATGCAAATCCTTCACAAATGTTTTATACAAGTGTCTGGGAAATAGATTTAACTTAAACTTGGATCTACAAGTCTCTTTCACAAACAGGTTTAGTTAGATTTTATTAAGGCTTCCCATGCAATTATATTTCATCAAAAGCTGAACAGTAATGGTTTTTCCAATCTTACATGAAAACATTTTACCTTTCTATAGACTGCAAAGATGGTCCCAATGGAAACAAGACAGTCAATATTCGAAGAACCATCTAGAGGGTCTATGCAGACTATGTATTTACCCTAGGAAACACAAAAGAGTGAACTATATTAGTGACTTTATTTACCCACTTCCCCCAAATAAAAACATCCCAGTAGGCAAATTTTCTCAGAGACTTACAAAGCAATATAAGCTAAAAGGCTTTTATAGATTATGAAGGAACTGAATTCAACTGCTAGGAATTCTTCGTCCTAGATTCCATTCTTGATTACAACTGTGATTTGTGCCAAAGCAAAAGGTGAGACATTTTTAAAGTACACAGCAGATCACAACACAGAAAAAGTGAAGTTTTCCTACACATTTTTAATATAAAATAAAAAAAAATGGGAATACTTTTAAATTATTAATTTAGCTTCATCTATGCAATTAAAGCCGATCCATTTTGACAGACATCCTGAAATATCTGCCATCTAAGCTAGGCTGCACTTGTTCTTCTGTAACAACATGGCTTTCTGAATTATAAGGAAAAAGACAAATGAAGAAGATCAGTGTTTTACAAGTAGAGCTAAAAATTACAAATGTTAAAAATGCCTTTAACAGCTGAGTTGCCTAAATGATACATTTTACTTTACCTATGCGCTGAAAGGGCATGTGGTCAGAAATTACCTCAGCCAGGCTGGTTTTATCCTGGCTGACTCTTTGGAGAGTCAGAAAAATAAATGGTCCCTGCCTATTGTTGGATTAAGGACTCCTGTAGAAAATTGCCAGTACAGGAGAAAAAGTTGAAGTAACTGTACCTTTTAAATATCTTGCTCCCCCCCTCCCATTTTATTCATGGTCATTTTAATAATAATGTGTAACATAGCGTTTATTCGTTTTTCATTTGATTTCATTCTGCATGCCAGAAACTTAGTCCAGTGATGCTCTAGCCTGCAAGTAGGAATTCTAGGTAGGAATTGATAAAAAGCATATTAGCCTATATTTCCTTTAGAAAATCCTTAATACTGAAACTTCTTCAGTGATCTTTGACAATCTTAGAGAATATTTGTTCAGATGTAAGGCAATCTGTGCTCATCCAATGCCTATAAAATCAACTTTGAAGATTTCTCAACAGGGAGATAAAGAAAGAACTGCTTCTCAAATTATGGGGGCTTTTTGTACTAAATCTTTAGTCAGATTTTTATATGATCACACCAAAATATTAGCTAGGAAAAGGGAACTATCCATCAAGAAGTGCATGCAGACCTGTCAATATAAA
>JAWWMP010000093.1:32731821-32751978 GCA_035047865.1 Dendrocincla tyrannina | reverse complement strand
AGCCTAGTTCAAGAGATCAGATGGGGTAAAAAGAAGCGTTTCCTTCACAATAAGTAAAAGGTGGGGAAAAAGGAAGGTGGGGAGGAACAACAGAGAAAAGAAATAAAAACAACAAGCAGAAATTACAGAAAGGTCAAATGTCAACTGACACTCTCTACACCCACCTGCTCCACCTTCATTTGCCAATACAGGAAACAACCTGTTTTCCGAAACTCTTCGTTGGCTTTAATTTCTCAGATCTAAAGAAATACAGCTGTAAAGGCTGATCTGAAATCAAGCAGGAAGACCTTTTAAAGCTACTAACCTGTTTTTCAGTTTCCACTATCACAGCATCTTTGTTTTCTTCTGACACAATAACACATGTACTGAAGGATGACTTGAGCATATTAATCACCAGGTCATTGGAAAGAATATCCAACTTTTTGACTTGATCTCCTGTCACATTGGTAGACCCAGCAATTCCATAGCTAGAGCAATGGCAAGAGAGAGCACTTCATGAGAACAGAGCACTGTGTCTTCCCAAGTGTGCTGCTTATGGCAAATATATGCTTGTAAAACCTCTTCTGAAACATACAGTACTTTTGGACGATACCTCAGCTCTTTAATCCTGTTTTTTATTTACTTTTCTGTGAACTCTTGCTAAGACCTGTTAACATCAGCTGTGGTGGCAAATCTTGAAGTTGCTGGACATGAGGAATACAAAACAAAGAATTTAGTAGTTTGTAAACTACAGGCAAACACAGCCAGAGCAGGCTGTGAAGGTTGAATTACAATTGTGCTTTTTAATGAGCTCTTAAGACCTAAATACTGTCTTTGAATCCTAGGCTCTGATATTATAGCTGCATAACCTAAAAGCTAAGACTTCATTAGAAAGCTTACACTTAAAAAGTGCATGAAAATATACGTTTAAACATATATATATATGAATATATATGTGACTGTGATGACACAAGTTACACTATAACTTCTTTATGTTATATACATACAGACTCCTGATTAGCAATGTAATTTGGAAATTGCAGGAGAAATATTTTACTCACAGTCAACCTTTTAATGGCTCAATGTTTTCAGCTTTAAGTAGTAAACATATCCTTGGGAAAATAACTGAGAAATACAAATAAAGAACACCAATGAAATGCTGTAAGCTAATCAGAATCAAACCATCTGGCATACGGAAATACCCAGAGACTATATGATAGGTGATTTTGAAAGCACGCCAGATCAAGAAAGGGGAAGTTCAGTTCTTATAAGAGAAAAACAATAGCCAGCTCTGCACACATTCAGATGACTCATGCACTTCAGCTGTGGTTCATTGATTATGCTGAACACCAGTATTTCAGGGGTTTGTTGAAACACTGAACACATTACTTTAGGGATTCATTGCATTTCTTCAGTTTAATGCATGAGACAAAGAAAAAGACCTGTCATAATTCTGCCTTTTTCTATCTTTGTTACTGTAGCTTGACTGTTTCCCTGCAACTGTGAAAGTGCTTTTAGAAGAAAAATGTACTTTGAACACCATGCTTCAGGAGCATGCAGCAGCTACACCTCTCACACCTCATCTACTGGGGACACCTAGGTGGGTAAGACAGAATGTCTGTCGCAGAGCTGAAGCTGGGAAGGGTTTGTATGCCTTCCCCAGCTGTTCTGCACCTTCTCTGCTGGGCAGCACTAAGCATATAGTTGAGTCTGAGGATGGTACAAAGGAACACATTCCAGTGATTCCTACTTGTTCACATTCCCTGAAAGCACAGCAATATCCCACCAGTGGTTATAAATTTAACACAATCCCACAGTGGGAAATGCACCACTCAAGGAGGCTTGTGAGTCCGAAGCCTGCTACCGCAGCACAGCTGGAGACTCAAACCCACTGGATTGGGGATCAAAAGGGAAGTCTATCGGCGGGCAGCTGTCAATAGACACATATGCAGGACATAAAAAGAATGGGACCTTAGACTTATAAATCAGGTTACAGCTGGGAAACCCTGGTCTCTACTGATAGACGTAGGAGGTACATGAAAGGGCTAGCACATGATGATTAAAAATTATCACAGTTACGTGTAATCTGAAGTCAAAACAGAAAAATATTTCAAACATACAGCGGAGAATTTTTCCCTTTTTTCTTACTATATTGTCCACTGCATGGTTTGTAGAAGCAAATTTATTTTCTCTTTACATTTTCCATTAAGTGATGAAGCAGCCCATATCTAAAGCCCTGATAAGCATACACCTGGGCTTATGAACAATAGCTAAAATACTTAGGAGGATGAGTTACCTACAACCAGTTTCAGTTATTTTTTATATCAAGAGTTCTGATTTCTTACTGATGCATGTCCAGATCAACTTCCCTCTGACTGGCTGACTACAGACACTGCTACAGTTCCTGACCAGTGCACTTTCTAAAAGCCTTAGACATATGACGTTCCACAGAGAAACTCTAGTTGCTATGATGCAATATGAAAAAAAACCCCACACTGAATGTAACACCTCAAAGCATAAAATGGGGCTTTGATATTGAGCAACATGCAATAAGCAATAATTCAGTTATATTTTGGCAGGCTTTGTATTTCAGTCAGTTTGTTAGGTCTTACGGTTCAAAGCACAGAAACCTGTTGAAGGTTTGCATGAAGTTCCATTATAAGCAGTCATTGCTCAAAGCCTGCATGCCCGATATACTATTGAAAAGTCACAGGATCCGTGTTACTTCAGAAAATCAAGAAACCAGAATGCTAAGGGAGTTACAGCACTGTGCAACCCCAGAGGCCTTTCTGGTGACACCCATCCCCATCCCCACCGCACCGGCGGCACCCCCGGACCCGCGGGGATGCGGGGAAGTGCGGGCGCAGCCCGGGACTCACAGGTTGGCAATGCCCGCTTTGCGGACGGCGGTGGAGATGGCTTTGATGGCCGTGCAGAGGGAGTTGAGGAGCTGCGTGAACTCCCCGGTGCCTTTGGCCCGCCTGCCCTCCTCCATCACGAAGCGGGTCATGGTGATGACATTGGTATCGAAGGCGGAGCGGTCCGTCATGGTGGCGGCTGGTGACACTGGGGACGCGGCCGCCGCCGCCACGGCCACTTGCCCCGACGGGGCGGGGCGGGGACACGGGCGGGGACACGGGCGGGGAGAGCCCCGACACCGCCACCCTCCCCGGGGAGGGATCGCACCCCGCCAGCCCCCGGCACTCTAAAGCGCAAAACACAAACCCCGCAAGTAAAACTTTAATTTTAGCGAAGTCTTGTCTCACTCTCATACGTTTTGTGGGGGGAGAGGCGGGAGAAGGATGCTTTGGGCGTCCCTTATGTGAAGGGCACAAAAAGTCAATCGAGACACGGGTTCTGGTATCTCTTAGTGTTTGCACTGCTCACGCTTCAATGCTAGCGCTCTTGAAAGCGTGCCCAAAAATTCAGAAGTCCGCTTCGTTTCACCACTTGATTGCAAAACTCAGTGCAGCATGTGGGTTATGGTGAGCTGCACACAATCTACAGAGTAAGGTTAGTATCTTCTGCCGCACAGGAATGTTCTTATCCTGACCCATCAGTACAGGAAAAACACACATTTAGTAACCGATTCCATCAGGCATTAACTTATTCTGTGTAAAGAGATTATGCTAACCCCATGTGCCCTAACATATCCAACACAATAAAAAAGTTGAGAGGAGGCAGCCACTGGCAGCTGGACCCAATGAGATTTTTATAACAGGTTTTCCAAACTTGTCCAGTAGAAAGATGTAGGTCCAGTCCCACCCCAAAAGCTAGAAATTAATGCATCTCCTACAAATACTGCTGCATGGGAATCTAGACCTTCCTGAAACTTTTCATTCCAACCTTCCTGGTTTTGCAGCAAAGTCAAGTAATATGTTTTGCCGCTAATGTTCGACCAGAAAAATCCAAGCACTAGTGAGGGAAACCAAGTTCACCCAACACCTGACCCTAGATACACCCTTTCTCACAATAATTTGACAAACACAAGTCTGAATATAGGTGACTTACTCTATACAATGCAGATTTGTTGTACTAGCCATCACTTTAAATTTGCATTATTTAAGAACAAAATTTTTTTTAAAAAAACAATTTTATTACTTCTCAGTAGAATACTTTCATGAGTTGAATGAGCACAGTTTCAAATTCTGCATTGAAACCACAGCCTGAGATCATTCCAGGCAGTGTCAAACACACGGTAAAAATCTTTTAAAAGGTGAATCTCTTTTCCTATTCATTCATTCTATCTTCCTGTAAAGCACATGGCATATCTATACATTACATACTTCAAAGGTATGCATAAATGTCTTCTCCTGAAAGTGTACACAACTCTGACATAATTTGGCCATGCCCAGAATTACAGAGAGGTCTAAACATATTAAATGCAAGTAGTTGTAATGCTCTTCTGAAGGGGATATTTTGGTCTTTGTTAAGTGGTTACCCACCCAGCATAAATAAATAAAAATGTTCTTGGAGTGACAGGTGGATTTTGTAAAATTTACAAAACACTGAAGTTAGCTCTTTCTTCAAGGGTAAATAATCCTCTAGTACCATCTATAGCAGCTATGTCAGTCTTAATAGTTGAGAGCAACTAACATAGAAAAGATCCCATAAAATTTTGGATGAGTGAACTTAAACTGGGTAGAAGCAGGTAGACAGAACAGCCTGGGAATATATGAGTTATGATAACAAATCCCAGAATTTCTGATTAGGGACAATTTACCCTAAATGTGAAGACTCTAACAAATACACCAGTAACCTGCAGGAAAAGCTGTACTTCAGTATCAAATAGTCAAGATTGGTTCAAAACAGATGTAACCTAAGGTTTTGATACCCACGCCTGAGGATAACCTCTTTCATTTTACTCTCAGGGGCATGCATACTCTTCTCACGTTCTGAGATGAAACCTCAGCTCAGAAATTTTGGAGTTTGTGAGATCAGTGGAACAAGGGTTTTATTCCTCTATTCCTACCATGGAAGCCAGGTAGAAACAAGCAAATTGTAAACTGAAATAGAAATCATTTTAAAGGACGCTGGTTTCTTACAAGTCCATCCAGATGGGCATTTTCTACTGTGGAAGCAGAATAATTATTTTTAGCATATATAGAATGTTCTTAATCTTCTGTACTCGAGACAACTCAATGTGCTATAAATAAATCCATTTCCACACCCCTCTCCTTAGAATATATGCATACATTGGTAATTTCTGGTGTTTCACTATAGTGTAGAAAGGGACTTAGCATTAAATAATTAATATCTAATGGTTAAGGTTAGACAAGTTATGCAGCCTACAGCAACCATGCTGTGTGGTAACCATAAAATCAGTGTAAGATTAAAAGTAGGTTCTGCATGCCCCTTTAGAGAACAGTAGTTAAACATTTATTTAAAATGAATTTGTGGATTTGAGAAGGTCAGTACTGGTTGACTAAACATTGCTGAAACAGCTCACTTCTATATAGAAGAAAACAGTCTTGTTTGCGCACTGATGACGTCAACTAGACAGCACAGTTCACAGCAGGTTTAGAACTGTAAGCTTCCAAACCCATGTAACTACTTTGAAACAAAGTTTTCTCCCAGCACGTAAAATAGCAAATGTATAATTACTTTGAAACTAAGACAAATGCTGATGAGGAATCACCAGCTATTTTATTATGAAGGCTGCCTCTTGTAGATTCCAATGGCAGCCAAAAAGACAGTGGGAGTGAAACTCCTTCACAAATGTCTTTTTCCTGAAGTAAAAGCGCCTGTGTGGGAAAGGCAGCTTTAGATACCACTTTTGCTGAAGATGAATTTTCTTTGTGCAAGCGTCTCACAACTGGAGAAGTTCTGTGTTGCCTGAGTGGACAGAGGGTAAGATCCAGTAAGTTGTACTGAGGTCATTTGGAAGGCCATGTCACTCCACCTGTCCAGATACTCTCTACCTTGCGAAGCCGTGATGATTAGGGCTGGAGCAGTATGAAGGGGATGGCTGAGACTGATCCTGCCTATTGTAATAGCTGTAGGAGGAGGAACTGCACATGGGAAATTATCAGGCTGATTTCTAGATGGACAATCAATATTTTATCTTCTTTACTTCAGAAAGTGCTTCATTTCATCTATGTGAATTTCCATGACCGTATCCACACATAGGGCATAGAATACGATGTTTATTACATGAGAGCAAAACACTTCACATCTCTGGACATGGGTGAAAGTTACCAGATGGCATAAATTCATATTTAAACTTCGGTAATTATCAGTATAAATTGACTCAAAAACCATTTACCCATGTAAAATGGGCTTCATTTGATATTATGCACTATATGACTTTGACTGATTAATAAGTATAATTGAACTATAAGGTTGATTTTTAATTAATGTGAAGAGATTTTCCTGTGATGTGTTTACCTGGTTTCCTCTTGTGGGAGTGGGAACACTGACAGCATTTCGGTGTGAGACCAGCTCTTGTGAGAATGTTCTTGCAGTTTTCTGTAGGGTGAAAAAGCACTTAATGTGCAGGCAGTAGATCCTGGAAAAGAAGTCTACCTGCCTCTGAAATACAAATATAAATACCAAACCATAATTTTAAAATCTTTGTATTTTTTACTTATCCACCAGATTCTATCAGGCAAACAGAGCAAAGGGTATGCTACCTCAATACTGCATTTGCTACCACTTCTCATCTTAATAAAATGCATAAGCTAAAAGTTTTTAAGTAATCACTCCAAATCTGTAAAAAAAAATTAAAAAAACCCTCCAAACCAACAGAGAGAAACAAACCCCAAATGCACTGTTAAAAACATATAGAGATTTAAGTGCACACAATACTAAGCTAAGAAGGTAATCAAAGTGCAGTTATCATTTTTAACAACTCACTTTAATTCAACAATTATTCACTTCAATTATCAGTTTTAACAATTAACTTTGCAGAAATAACTAACTTCTGTCAAAACTGGCCACCTGCAAAACTCAAGATTGAGAGGGGAAGAATGCTTGGTATAAACAGCCAATCTGCATTCTCAAACCCTGATAGTAGCTTAGATTGCCAGGACAGGTCTTCCATTAATGTCCTTGCAGATTTATTTGCTGGCTCAAATACTTATTTATATTGCTGTATTTCCAAGTACAGTCTGTCCAGGCTTTTCATATCCTGTTCTTTAGGATGAGTCACATAGACAGTGCCACAAAGATTCAGCTGTGAAGATCCAACTCAGCATTTTTCAGATATAGTGATTTTAACTGTATATGATCCAAATCAGAATTTCTAGATTATCTCAAGTTTTTATCACCACAACTAAAAGTATTTGTTTCCATAAAATTACAGAAGAAAGAGTAGTTGGATTTTCTAGGTTTATTGACAATGTGAAGAAAGTCTGATCTGAACTCTCCTGGTCGTGAGATACATACCCAAATGCATGATGCAGAAATGCAACATAATAGCCACAAAAGACTCCATTTGTATAAGCCTCTGAAAAGGACAGACAATCAATTAGTTGAGTGACTGTTTATATGGTCATTCCCTGTTGATCTTTACCATAGGTATTCTGTTGCATGACAGAAGTACAGGCAATAAACCTATTTAAAATTACTGATAACTGTCACATTTTTAAAACTCATTTTATCCATAGTTTGCATAGTTTGCCACAGTTTCTGATTTCTGAACAAGCATTAAATAATCATTACAATTGCTTTGTGCTGTAGGCAGACTAGTAAAGAAAATCAAAGTAAAATATTTCAACCTGGGCCACAGAGGAAATTTGTGCCAGCCTGAAAAGCTGACTGATTACTTTGGGAATTCACAGTTTGAGAAAGAAAATAGGAAAATGAAGCATTTGACTCAAATATACAAGAACTGCATTTCTCTGTATTTTCTTTTGCTATACGAACTTGATATTTCTTTGGTGATACAATTGCAGACAGTACAGAACAAAGTGGACAAGGGACATACCAAGCACATACAGCATCATGTCTGGAGAACAGAAAAGAAAGTTCAACATACAGAGCCAGGACATCACAACAAGATGGTATGACTTTAAAAATAGGAAGGAGAGATGAGCAGAAAGAAACCTATACTTTAGATAGCTATAGAGTCCACTTGATTGTGATACAGTTAATAAACAGTTGCTCAATATCCTCTTCCATTAAGTAGTTATTAAGATAATTTAAAATCCAGTTCTAAAGTCAGATTTTCTCTTACAACTTCCCATCATTGCTGCAAGTAGACTTTCCTTACTGATGGCAGTAGTAGCAAAAACGTCTCCTTTGATAATGACGGAATCACACATGCATGGCCCTTTAGTACTTTCTTTGTACTTTTTAGTATTTTCTTTGTAGTCTCTAGCATGTGAGGGATCTAGTCCACAACCAAATCCTGTAGGCCATAGTGCAATACAGAAAAAGCAGTCATCAGACTTGCTTGAGATGTGTGCTGAGCAACTTTGTCTTTTTTCTGACCAAATAACCTATTGTAAAAGTAAATTGACCCATGCATGAATACATATGAAAAGGATAATTTTTAAGACTACTTGATAATTTATTAAATTATTTATTAAATTGATAATTTAATTTCATGACTCACACAGATGTGAAAGGGTTGTGTAGGCTAAAGGCCAGCCCTCACCTTCCAAATATGCTAGTCGAGGTCTCAGTGCCACCTCATCATACAACACAAGGTTGATACCCAAAACACAGTATGTGTCAAGACAGAGGGGAACCAATCTAGATGGCAGTGCCAGAATCAAGCTTTTGATCACTAGGAAAAATATTTCCATTTGCTCAACCTCCAGTATCCAGAAGTACTGGTTTCCATTTGATTTCAGAACGGAGAGGCATATGTTGCCCAGGGTCCACTTCCTGCAGTAGCAGCTAGAGGTGCTGCTTAGAAGACTGTGTGCACCTGGCCTGCACCCTTTACACTCCTCCTGCCCTCACCATCCTACTCCCTTCACATGGACTGGAGGTACTAGAAAGTACATCCCTGTCTATTGCTTTAGTGTTCGCTGTCCAGGTATTTTTGTAATAACTTAATAGGAAACCATAACCCAAACGTTAGTGCAATGCAAAGTATGGTCCTATCATCCTAGGAGCCTGATATTATTATTAGGCAGGGGGTTCTATTTCTGGGAATCTGAGGAAAGTAACACAAACACACAGAGAAGTTGGCAAGGATACCAAGGATATGGCTGTAGAAGCACTTTTTTAGTGTGACTCTGAGTAAGTTACAGAATCACAGAATAGGTAAGGTTGGAAGGGACCAAAGTGGGTCATTTGGTCCAACCTCCATGCTCAAGAAGGATCGTCCCAGAGCACATGGCACAGGGTTGTATCCAAATGGTTCTTGAATATGCCCAGTGAGGGAGACTCCACAATCCTCTGGGCAATCTGCCCAGTGCTCAGTCACCTGCTCAGTAAAGAAGTTCTTCGTCATGTTCAGGTGGAATTCCTGGGCATCAGTTTCTGCCAATGGCCTCTTGTCATATTGCCTGGCACCACCAAGCAGAGCCTAGCTCTGTCCTCTTGGCACCCTCCCTTCAGATACTTAAAGACATTGATGAGCTCTCCTCTCAGTTTCCTCTTCTTGAGGCTAAAAAGGCCCAGCTTCCTCAAACTTTCCTTGTAGGACAGATGCTCCAGTCCCTAATCATCTTGGTCGCTCTCTGCTGGACTCTCCTCAGGAGCTTCATGTCTCTCTTGTACAGAGAAGTCCAGAACTGGACACAGTACTCCAGTTGAGGCCCCCCAACAGTTCTTCTGCCCCTAGAAACAACTTAAAAAAATTAGTAAAGTCTCCAAGCTAGCACCTGAAGTAATGATAAGGCTTCTAGATTCCACAGCACTAAATAGAAATTTTGTGGTGGAAGTGGTATTCAAGACTCCTCATTGCTGCCTGTAGGATTCTCAGCATTGACTGGAGAGATGAAGAAGATTTGCCAGCCCATTACCTCAGAACAGAAACATATTATTATTGTGGAGTTAGGGGTTTTAACGTAGCAAGAATTAAAGTAACCTCTTTCATGTTGCTTAAATCCTGCATAGTTCAGGAAAGCAGGATTCTCATAATGAGAAAATCATCATGCAAAGGTTTCAGAAAAAAACTGAAATCAGGTGTTTAGTCATAGACACTTCACTTGTTAAAAATTCACTTGCTTTAATGTCAGCTTTCGCCAGGCAGAGTCGCTGTGCAGTACCAAGACTCTGTCACCAGATGGCAATGCTTATTTATGCCAAGCTACTGCAGAACTAGAGCCTGGCATCATTCCGGAGGTGGAAGCTGATCTGGGCAGCCTAAGGTGTCTCTCTCGTGGAATAGAGTGGTGAAGCTCTTAGCACTGATGGTGACTGAGTAAACGGAGTTGAACTGAAAGGTTTGCTCTTTTCTATGTCTGTGGAGAAGAGACTGACACTATTTCAAACCTACTGCTAATACAAAATCATAATTTAAATTCCATTAGAAATGGTGTATTCATCCCCCCAAGGACTCTGCTCACCCTCACTGAACACTTTACTCCCACATCTGCATCACTCCTCTCAGTTTGGTTTCGTCCAGACAGTTTCCAATGGTTTTGCAGTATAGAATTAGACCTTCTACATTTGACATCCTGAAGTACTGCTGTTGTGGTAGTTGTGATAATTATTTTTTGTAGAGTTGTTATTTAGTAATTACTGACAGTGGACAGGCAGAGAAAAAAAGCACAGTCCTTGCTCTACACAGTCCACAGTCTGAGAATAAGAGAAAAAAAACCAAGCATATAAGGATGTCTCTAGTTTTACAGATAAGCTGCTGCAATACTCGTATGGACAAAACTTCCAATGCCATTCAAAACTTTAGTGTCAGTTATTCACCTTTTCATCTTTGCAATGATGAAAAGCTCCAGCCATCTGCAAATGGCATTTTACTAGTGTGTACTGAATATACACCTTGAGAAGAAAAATCCCCACAAATATTGGAAAAGAAATGAAAAATAACCTGAGGAATGACATATATTGAGTTGGAAAAAAGTAATTTTCAATGCTCAAATTGGTTGAGGTTGCCAAGTAACACATCCCTAACTCTTCCAGCTTACACAGAGAAAGGATGGCAGACAGCCCTTGTACATTCAGTGCTTTCTTCTGTCTGTAAGCCCAGATCACAGGTTCAGCCATTTATTTACAGGCCAAATACCAAAACCAATTAAATGGGCCCCATGTGTTTTGTGACATGAAACTCTTATGAGACAGCAGGAGCCAAAACATCCTGCCCTCAGCTTCCACTGTGTCTTAATTGCAATGGATGAGCAAGCACTGCAAAACCAGGCACAGCTGGAAGTTAATCTAGTTTCTGTTTATAAGAGGAGATACTTGTTTTTATCACGGCTAATAGGATTTATCTTTCATGCCACAGATACAGGCCTAAGTAGAAGATTATACATGTATTTTATTCATTACAGATATAATAGCTACATAGTCCTCGAGGTGAGCTAGATGGTCTAGAGCAGAGGTCTCTAAACTTTTTTTTTAATATTGTGCACCCATTTAAGTGAAAAANNNNCATTTAAGTGAAAAATTTTTGAGTATGCACTCCAATATATGTATGCTTATTTACAAATTAGATACATGTAATACTATACTAATCTTATGTACACTAATAAAATATTAGTGTACAAAATAGAAATTTTAAAAAGTATGACATAAAGGTAAACAATATTTTAAAATTTTGTTTTATTTAATTACTTATTGGTGGAAACATACTTTTTTCCTGCACCCCAGTGGACTGTCTTGGATATCCCCTAGGGTGCAGGAACCTAAATTTGGTCTTGTACCCAGCTGAAAGGATACTTCTATTCTGGTGTACAGAGGGTATGAGGTGTATCTCCAAACCCATTTAACCTGCTTTACATATGTGGATGTCTGTAAGCAAAAGATGTTTATAGGTGAACAGGACTGAAAGAGCTATTTCAAAACTGACACCTAAAGGTTAATAAGATTCCAGGATCTCACACAACAGACAGTACAGGTTTTGAGGGATTAAAAACATGTATATGGCTGCTTGTTTATTATGTATTTGCTCATTAAGACACTTTCATACAAGTGTTTTCTAATGGCATTTTAGGGAATGGTCCAATTTAAAATGTAATGGAGAAGTGCTTTTAGAAACAAAAAATGAAATTAATTAAAATTAAAAATTAGATATTGAGAAGGGAAAAACTGGAAAGGAAAGGGTTGAGGACAAACAAACAGGACAGCAAGAAAAGGAGAAAAATATTACAGCAGCAATATAGAATGTGAGCCAATGAAATCTACAGATAGTTTCTCCAATCCTAATGCTGTCTTTTAAAATATTTTCTTACAATCCTGCAGAAGATCTTAATTTTTACACAGCAATTTTATGTAATACAATCTCAGCTCCTAAACTTGAAAACATTAATATTTAACCATAATTTATGAAGTTATTCTCTACTATTTGACTCCTCCCATACTTTATCAAGTTATTCTCTACTGTTTGACTCCTCCCATTTTTTTTCATACAGAAACAACCTTTCCACAGAAAATGTCTCTCTGGAGTAAAGCTCTAATTGACCTACCAAAACTGTTAAATGGATCTTTTAGTCAGGAATTTTCAGCATCCAAGGCAAAAGACAGTGAATTCTCAGTCCTACTTTAGCTCAGCCATATCTCATGTTAACATTTATGCACTGACTTCTGAAAGCCCCACATGTAAAACTAGCAGTGAGATACCCGTTATCATCTGTCACAGCGTCACATGGGAACTTTTTCGGTCTGCTCACATAAACAGCTGAACAATTAGAATTGCTATGAGACATAACAATACTCACATGTCAGATTTTAACTGTTTGAAAGCTTTTCAGCTACAAACTTAAGTCTACACAGGCTTTTGAGGAATAACTCCAGTTTATTAGTATTTGCCTCAAACATTTTGGATCACAGTTCTGCAAGTCACTTGAAGGTGTAAGTGAGAACCAAATATTAGCTCCACCAATAGCCTCTGCATTGTCTAGATCACATCATAGTTGTTTGGCTTATAACCCAGTTCTTACATTTATACAGTGTTATTTGTTCCTTTCATGCAGAGGTATAAACTGGATGAAACACACTCGAAATTAAACTGAAAACAGAGTTAAGTGACACATAGACTTTGTGACCTCCTGCATTCTTCTTAGAGACAAGAGTTGCAAAAGAGCCATAGACTTCAGTGGCAATGAAAAACTCCCTGATTGATTTTTTGGCAACTTTCTGATGTCTATGAATGCTTGATAATACATTTAAAGTAAAATAAAACTTGTTCTCATCTATAGGCTAATTTTTTCTTTCACTAATATAGCCTTTTCTTGTTTACAATCCAAACCAAAAAGCTTTGGGCTGGAAAAGGCCTATCCCATTCCACTTCTTTTTTTTTTTTTTTTTTTTTTTTTTTTTTTTTTTCATTTTTTTCTTTCACCAATAATCTCTTTGTTTCTAACTAATAACATGTACTTAATTCACTTTAATATATTAACATTTGTGCCAGGGAATGCAGGCACAAAGGCCTGTCTGAATAAGTACAAAATTTGCAAGTGGGCATGAGCTATGGTTATTTTGCTTAATATAAATGAATTTTGCTGCAGGTATACCCTGCTGGTTGAGATGATATCCTCTACTTAAAGTTAAATCATCTTGTCAGCAAATATGTGTGTCCTGACTTCACATTAATTACACAAATATTTAGCAAGTGTATTCTTGCTTCTCACTGAACTCCTTGTGTTTGAATGCTTTTCCTAAAAGCATTGGTATCTAAAAATGACTTGGGGAATGTATGGCATTACTTTTTAATTTTAAAAAAACTTTTATCTTTAAAAAGATAGATTTTAAGGGAAGAACTGAAACTCCAGTGTGCCACCTTTGTTGCTGGTGTCCTGGAAAGTCTTACATAGTTGACAGGTGTTCAATGGACAAAACTGTAGCAGGAGAATGCAGGGTTGGTTCACAAAACCATGCACACTTCTCTAAACTGTGTTCCCTGAGCTACTTATCTTCAGACCCTGGTCACAACTGCTCTTTCCTTCTTGAAACCAAACTGGGAATGGTTCATAGAGACAGACAGCATTTGAATAACGAAGTATTGATATGCTGGCAGAGCATCACCATAGGGAAAAGGCAAAGGGTTTGTTTGCCTGACAGTCTGAAGAAAAAAGAACCCTGAAGAGATGAGAAGTAAGAAAGAAGGATCTACAAAGAAAAATGACATGTTTCTCTAAAATAAGGATAGTGTTTGAATGCAGAACACAAGTCAGTGAAATGCTGGCAGTCTCACTCTCACTGAATGCCAGGCCACCTCTGTACAAAAATGAATTTAAAGATCTGAATTTGAACACTTTTTTGGGAAATGTAACTCTGTTTTCTAGATCTGAGCTTTGACAGCAGACATCCACTGCAACTGTTGGGATGACTCTTCCTATTTCTTTGAACGAGTTTCAGTGTCTTGCTGGCTGAATAGAAGTTGTGTGAAGTTGTAGTCTCTCCTTCTTCTCTGCCAAGAAAATCTAGTAAGTTTCTGTCTTTGCTTTTGACACGCTGTAATTTTGTTCAGTCACTGAAAAGCTTGCTATTCCATTTATCTGAGGCGACAAGTGTCTTAAAAACTCTCACTGCCATTCAGTTTTTTCTTTGGTTTCTGTTTCAGATATTTTTTTCTTCACTTGCTTGCGGTTTGTGGGGTTTTTTCTTACAGTGCCAGCCCTGTAACCTCAGTCTGCTGCCTAAGATGTGTTCTTATAGGGTCTGCATCACTATTAATAAGGAAGACTCCACAGTTCAGACTCTAACATTTCTGTAAGCTGGGGGAAAAGATAGGATGATTGGATCTCTTAGGTCTCAATCTACTCTGTAAGTCTAAGAGTAAAAAGCTGGCAAAAGTAATTTTACCTACAATAGTAAGCAGGTGGACTCATAGGTAAAAAGGTAAGTAAAACCTTGGACAAATAATAGTTAGTGCTTTGGGTTTGGTGTTTTTGGGTTTTTTTTGGTATTGTTTTGTTTTGTTTTGTTTTTTTGAACTTGTAGCTCTATTTTCAGTCTGTTAATTTCAGCCTCAGGTGTGTTAATTTCAGTCTCAACAAAATAAAGGCAGAAGATTGTTGGAAACGCTGACTTTTCAAGAAACAGAGTAGAGTTTTAGCCAAGACAATTATGTTTTACTGAACAAGCAGAGTAAGAGTTATCTGGTGCCTATAATCAACACATGAACTAAGGTAAATAGTGGCACATTTTGAGTTCTTCCACCCTATAGGAACTTCAGGATTTGTTATATATGAGGATGAGATAAAAAATGAATTTTTTTAATGTAAAGCTGGGGGCTTTGAAGTGAGAAATTGTAATGCCTCATAAATCAGGGACTCCTGGTTGCCATGAAGAGTAATGGTATAAGATATTTGAATGAATTAGTGATCAGGTATCCTTAAATGTTCTTCTGCTTCTCTGTATTCAGTGAAAGTCAAAACAGCCAATTATTGGCAGAAAGCTCCACACTATACAGCAACTGAAAAGCCAAAGGCTTGACTGCTAGGAATATTCCCTGAGAATTCAGTTTCACATTTAATCCTTCAGTGGAATTAAAAATGAAAAATTGAAGCAACACGTAGTCAAAACATGAAGATCTGTTATGTTATTACAATTTTTCTTTATTCTTACACAACTATTGCAGTCAAAAGGTCAGGCTACAAAATGCCAAGAACATCCCCATGGCTGATCTGCTTAATGAAATGCTTAATGAGGACTGCATGGGCAGTCAGAAACTTATAAAGAGCTATGGTAAATCTCTCTGTAAATACTGCCTCATTTTTACAGTAAACTAGTTAAGTGAAACAGAAACAGGTCACTCATCTCCAGTGAAGAACCCATTTAGGCTGTAATAATACATCTTTATTTTAATTTCCCTCTTCCAATGCCTTTGCCTTCCCAGTGGCATCTCTGAAAGCACAGCTGTCTAACATGCCAGTTCAGAGGTCTCTTACTAAAACTCAGTTGCAACTCCTCTTTGGTTGACCAAAACCAATACTTATGTGCTAAGCAAAAACTGTAGTTCATGTACGGCATGAAGCAGGGAAATGAAAACTAGGAGAAATAATGTCCTCATATCCTCCCTGAATTATAAGTAGCAGAGATTTCAAATGCAAACTAACAATTACATTTAAAAGAACAGACAAAATATTGAGTGATGTTTTTCCACTTAAAAAGGTGTTCTTAAGCATCACTGTCTTTATGGTTAAACTTTCAAGAATAACTTTTTATGAATGAAATTGCACAAAATTTTTGCCAGCTTTTACCTTTCTCTAGGAAAAAAAACACCCCAAAAATGTAACTAGGAGGTTTCTCCCTGCACTTTCATTGCTTCTCAGGTTATTTGGGAGTTTCAACTCCCTCCCAACATTAGTGATTTAGATTTACATAGGTATGTGACAGAACTGAGACAAAGTGGCTCCCTTTTCCTTAGTATTTACAGTCTCTGCCACTTGTCCTGCAGTGAGATTCATAGGAACTGATTTTTATACAGAAGTGTAATTCAAAATCTGTCAGCATGGCTGTACAGTGACCTAAAAAGACAAACATTAGATTATGTATCAGTTATACCCAATTACGGGATCTGGGTGTAAAGGGGAACCCAAGGTAAAGAACTTTTCCGGCTTGAATTTAATACTGAAAAGGACTCTGCCCAAGTGATCAAATTCAGTCTCCTCACAGCTACACACCACAGATAACAGTTATCAAATGCAGAACCACGTACAAACACCTGCTCTGACATCAACCTTCACCATGTGCTTTCTACAGAGAAATTATGTCAGCAATTGGTACAGATGTTGTGCTATCTACATACAGCTGCAGAGGTCTGGGTAGGCAAAAATGCACCCCTGGCCTCACAATGCAGACCATTCCCTGTGCTGTGGAGGCGTACAGGGCAGCCTATCTGACTCCCACTGAGACACAGACAGCAGTGAAAGGAGTGTATGAAAGACAAAATCCAAACATAATGTCACCTGACTGAACACGGAAAACTCAGGAGCATAAATATAACAGAGATGTCATTTTCACTAATTCCCTCATATACTGATGAATGTATTTCATGAAGTGCACTGAGCAGTGGAAAAACAGAGGGGCAGGAAGTGTCATGAGCTGCCAAGGTTGTGTATGAATCCAAGCCACCATTAACTTCAAAATTTCCAATGATTCGCTACTAACAACAGTGTACAGTCAGAGGGTTGCAGGATAAGGAATCTTGTCACTCTGTTCCTGTGCTGCTGGGAAAATATCAGCTCCATTCTTTACCTTTGTTCAAGTGCCTATCTTGTTAAAACAAACAGAAAGTCATGAGAGGGAACACATAAGGAAAAGCTCTTTATACCTTTTCCAGTGACTTTTTAGTTCCTTGCACAGGAGAGAACAGACCAAGTCTCCAAAAGTCCAGAGTGTTGTCCAGTTCTAGAGGAGACAGATCTTTTTTGTGTGTTAGAGAAATATGGGCATGCTCATCAGAGAAATACGAACTCATACAGAGAAGGAATTTTGTCTGCAGATGGAAAGTTTTGAAATATTCCTTTGTAAAATAATTTGTTCAATTCACTTCCATTAATGAATTATCCCACAGATACCTGTAGTGTTTATTTTATTTAAAACATACAATGCACAGGAAAGATAAAGGGAATGAGGAAAGAAAGAGATTATCAGTGTCTTTTTTCATGGAAGAAGAACAAATGAAAAAAATAAATATAGCAATAAAGACCAGGCAAACACATAAATTTTGAGTTATTATGACAAGCACTTGTTTTGCAGGTATTTCTGTGCTGTGGCATATATGGGTGATCCCATGAAGAATTAATGGTAAAATGATAAGTTCTCAGTATTTGACAGCTGGTATTTGTTAATATAAGAGCAACAGAACAAATTCAGCTTAGATGTAAGCAGACATTCAGAGCTATAAATGTGAGTTTTGCAGAGCTGTGTTTTACTGTATCAGGCTTAATTTGTACACAACCGTGATTATAATTCTTTCTGGAGTAAATATGTAGAAAATTTTCATAAGCAAAACCTGATTTTGAAACTTTTATCTCTTCTTTTCTTACAATACCTGCAGTAGAGTAACACTGCATTAGTGCAAAATACATATTATTTTAATCTATTTGGTTATAACTTCACTCTTACAGCAATCAAAAACCAATTCAGTACTGGCATTCTTTTCACACAGCATTTGTGAATCTTCTGTCCCCTTGAAAGTTAAACATGTAGAGACAGCTGGAAAGACAGCATATTTCTGTAATTTGCATCTCTGTATGATACTGAATTATAAACATTTAATAATAAATTAGAATTTCCAGAGTTGCCATGATGGCTATTGTCTATTTTTAGCAGGTAGCTCAGAATTTATAGCTATTATTGTGTGTCTAGGACACAGTACTACCTGTTGCTTTGTGCAGATTGTTATTCAAGTTAACGCTTAACTAAAGCATTACAGAAGGAGGTAATTTGCTCTCCCAGTATTGGAATTTTAGAGTACATTAGCTAGCTCATGATTAGATAACATGATTTTCAGTGTACAGTTCTAAAAGTTTAAGACAATATTGTAATGCAATTTGAGTTGTCTTAGGATTTGTAGGTCTTAAGTTGTACTTGATTAAATTTACTATAAATATACATAGTTATATAGAGATTTTAAAGTGCTATCAATGGGGGGTGTGGGTGTGTGTAATATAAACATTGTTTCCATAGATACGGAATTAACTTTTAAATAGAGAAGGATGGGAAATAACTTTAGCAGATATTATGATAGAATAATGACAGACACAGAGGTAATGCCAGTGAATTTATGATTAGTATGGGAAAATCAAACTGTGACCTACACTGTGGCTCTCAATAGATTAAATTACCAGCATTGCTTTGCATCATTGTGTATTTACCTCATATAAAATATTACCTTTTGTGCCTCTTTCCTTTTTTTAGATCCTTTTTTTTCCTAGATCCTTGGGCAACTTAGTTTAATTAAACTACTTGATTATTCTGCCATCTTCACTTCAAAATGTTGGTCCTTTCTTTTACATCAAGGTAGATTTTCCTAAAATATTTATTGAATTTTACTTGCATTTCCTGAACAGCAAAAGCTCATGGACTTATCAAGATTCATTTTCCCAAAGATTTAACATTCCCACAGATAGTATACATGCAAAAATAGTCTCCTTCTCCACTGAAGGTTTTTCACAAGCTGCTGTTGATCATGGTTGCAAACGTGGACATATTCAACCCCACATTTGACAGGGATATAGAAATGTTGCCTGTGATATCATTTCCTATTGCCAAACTTGAAAATCAGTCATTGCCACATAGCAAGCTAAGTCATCTCTTCCCTCAAGCACAAACTAGCAGCAACCAACCACTACCCAGAGGAGTCTACTTATCTAGCATCTCCTCACTCACAGCATTCCCACTAGCAGCATATTCTTTTACGAGCTCTGACTTAACAGATCTGTTACGTAAAGTGCCTAGGAAAAATATTAAAGTCTCCAGGATAATTTTCACGTGTATTCAGATCATAAAAAAGCTTACAAAACCCATCTTATATGCAGCTGTATCTGCTGCATGCCAATAAAACACAACTATGTCAATTTGCTTAAGACAAGCAGAGGCTTTACAGAAATTTCTCAAAGCATCCCAGATTCCCTACAAAATATGCTTGCATAGCCTACTTTTTTGACCCAGGAGTTAAAATGGATCTTGTAAGAATAAGAGAAAACTTCCCCCAACATAAGATTACATCACTGGGATGGCTCACCAATTCAAAAGGGGGCCCTGAGTTTTATCTGCACCTAAAAAGCTAGACCCCATCCTACACAAGCGGTGAAATCCAGTGGGAAATATCTACTGTCCTTGAGGAACTCAATCAAAAAGGCAAATTGCCAGAAACTGTTGAAAGAATATTACAGGCTGTAATGAAAAAAAGCCTGTATGTCAAGAAGACTTACCAAATGACACCCACTTTCCAGGTTTCTCCTTTTGGTAAGATTGTGGAAAGTTTGAATTCTTGCAGTATCACCATAGTCATGCAGGTCTCCTAGTTATGCTTTTCATGCATCAAAATAGTCTTAGGAACACTACCAGGAGTCCTGTGACTCCCATGAGAAATAAACACGCTTCTTTGGTGATACTTTCAGATATCTCTGCAGCCATTATTGTGTGGTATTG
>JAWWMP010000093.1:32678566-32692023 GCA_035047865.1 Dendrocincla tyrannina | reverse complement strand
TTCATCCCTCTGATCATTTTCATGGCCCTCCTCTGGACTCGCTTCAGCAGGTTCACATTCTGCTTATGTTGGGGCCCTGGAGCTGGATGCAGTACTCCAGCTGGGGTCACCACCAGAGCACACTGGAGGGTGCTGATTGCATTTCTTTTGATGCAGCCCAGGATGCGGCTTTCTGGGCTGCATGCACCCATTGATATCTCATGTTGATCTTCTTATCCGCTGTTCTCAAGCCATCCCTTGACTAGCCTGTATCCATGTTTGGGATTGCCCTGACCCAGGTGCCCCTGTCAGGGCAATTGCCCTTGTTGAACTTTATGAGTTTTGCACTGGCCTACCTCTCAAGCCCGTCAAGGTCCCTCTGGATGTCATCCCTTCCCTCCAATGTGTCAACTGCACTACACAGCTTGGTGTCATTGGCAAACTTGCTGGAGATGCATTCAATCCCACTGCTCATGTCCCCAGCAAAGATGTTAAACAGCGCCAGTTCCAGTTTTCACCCCTGAGGAGGCCATTTGTCACTGATCCCCAGTTGGTCATTGAGTTGTTGACCACAACCCTTTGAATATGACCATCCAGCCAATTCCTTATCCACCAAGTGGTCCATCTGTCAAATCCATGTCTGTAGTTTGAAGACAAGAATATGGTGTGGGACAGTGCTTTGCACATCTCTGGGTAGGTGACATCAGTTTCTCTTCTCTCATCTGCCACTGCTTTAACCCCATTCTAGAAGGCCACCACATTTTTCAGGCACGCCCTTAGTGCAGCCATATTTTCTGTCATCATTCATCTCCTTATTTTGGATGTGCCCTCATGTAGTTTCCAGGAGGATCTGCTCCATGATCTTGCTGGATTTTGAGGTGGGACTGACTGACCTGTAGTTCCCTGGGTCTTCCTTCTATATCTTTTTAAAAATGGGGATTAGGTTTCATCTTTTTCAGTCAGTGGCAGCTTCACCAATGCCAATAAGATCATGACCCTGCAGGCATGCACACATCTCTAACCTCTTGTTTATTCCCCATGCTGCATGCATGAGTATAGAGGCTTTTAAGCTGGGCCCTTAATGAAGCTGACTTCTTGGCTGGAATTCCTTTGTACTGCCCTTCAGGTGCTCTGGTGCTGACTTGAGACCTCCCTCTAGGCTTTGGACATCAAACTGGTATGAGTGGGATGGACTGAGGTTCCCCTCTCCTGGCCTTCTTTACCAGCTTGGCAAGCTTATGACTGAAGATGTTCTTCCCCTTCCCCATCAGCCCCAAGTAGACCAGGTTTCTCAAAGTGAGTCCCATTGTCTAAGTAGCCTAATTCCTGTCTTTGGCACCCATCCTGGAATCTTTTGTTGATTTGCTGGATTTGACTGGTCCTTTCAAGCTGTTAATTTTTTTTTTTCCTACAGGTGTCCTGTTGCAATCCTCCATTTTGTTAAAAGTAGGAAATTATGCTGGCACATGACAACATTGTATAGTTTTTAGTATAACTTTACTTGCTTTTTTCACTTTATGAAGATCTAGAAAATTTAAGACTTAAGCAGTCACCCTCCTTGTTATATAAGCCTCATTGCTTTGTAGATACTTTTTACAGATTACTGAGTTTTCAGTGATAGTTCTTCACATAATGAAAGCATTGAGTTGCTTTGGACACGTACCACAGGTTATATTCTCTGGTGCTTTGCATAGTGGTTTGATTTGGAGTAAAGTGTGATATTGTACAATGTTCTTGAAGCCATATAAAATTTGTAGAGCTGCTTAGCAATTTTCTCTGACTTCAAAGGCATGGTACTGAAGGATTGACATGAGTCCTTACAGGTCACTGCTATAGTTAAGAAACGGGTCATTTTACTTAGCTTGTGTTAAGAGCAGTGATCTGTGGAACCATGAAGGACAAGGCACACAAATAGTACAAAATGAAAGAGAAAGTGGAGAGCAATGTCTAGGGCAAAATCACAACACACAGGAGGAGAAATCTTCAAGATTCTGTTGTTGATATGCTACAGCTCTTTGTGAAATTGCCAGTGCTTTCCTTGCATGTACCTTTCCCACAATTTATAAGGAAAAGATGCCTGCAGGTTTCTGTTGCAAAACAGCCTATGGTTATCTGAGTCCAGACTGCATGTTCAAAATGCTACAGTTGTGCTTTCTATGTGAAGAAGATGAGAAAATCCCCATGCTTTTATTCTCCTATGATTCTTCTAACCACTGTCAGTTCCAATTGATCCATATCAGTGAATATAAGTAAAGGATGAAAGAATGGGTGTGCTTACTTCCTGATGCTTTTCATTCAACAGTTCCTCAAGCTAAACACATTCAAATTTTTTCTAAATTTAAATAACTTAAGAAATTATTTGAGCTGTTTAATTGTCAAGCTGTATTTGGGCAGGAGATTAAGTGACTCATAACAGGTCATTTGTTCTGGTTTTGTGAGATTTTTCAAACAGAGCTTTCTGTGTGTATAACAAGCTACTTAAATGGTTCATTCCTGTGCATGCAATGAAAATTGCTTGAATTACTTCAGTTAACCATAAGATATGTGCAAAACCATGTCCAAACCCACATAAAAAAAAGTTAGTTATTACCTTGAGTTAAAAAGGGTGCTGTAGTATTAATTTTTTTATCTTCTAGTCTATCTAGCAATATAAACATAACATAGTATGCCAGCACATAGAAGCTACTGTTATGAGAATTCTAATTGTACTCCTGCCTACCAGGGAAGGAAGTAATAAATTTTAGGCATTATCTGAAGTATCAAGGCTTCACAGCATTTGGCATTTTTCTGTGTTAGTCATTAGATGATACTTACTGTGCTTTTCATATCCCGAAATACTTCTCTTTATTTGGGAGGGATGTTCCCCAACATTTTAGATTAGTGTGAAATTTATGATAGTTCTTGCACAGAGTGACCTAATTAGGCATTTTAAGCTGTTTGTTTCAGTGGCAGCTGCTATGGGGCAGCTGCATTTCTCTTGAAGCCTGACAGATGCTTTGTGAGAAAAACTAGAGTTGAAAGCATATTCATTTTTATTCTATTTTCTGTACACATTTCCCTGTGTTTTCTAATTGGCATGGGACTTCTGTATGGAAATGGACTCTTGCCTGTGTATAATAATTGCAGTCATCCTCTCTTGCTTCCTATAGGTCTTTGAAGCTGGAGGATTTAGTTTTGTACTCTCTTGGTTTTATACTGTTTCAATTCTAGTGATACAGTGTACCTCTTTCTATTTATGATCGTAAAAGAAGGATGTGGCCTACACGTATTTGTTGGTGCTATTATGCTGAACTGTATAAAAATTAATAAAGCATTGTAGCCCATATTTAAATTGTTTAAAAGCCAGAGATACAATACTTCTGTAGAGTGTTGAGAATCTGATGAACACCTAACAGTACTTGATTTTCTGATTTTTAAATTCTTTCACTAGCAGAAGGGAGTGAATTTGAGTAAAAGGAGTAGGGAAGTGTGTCAGACTGCAAGGTCCAAGGGATCCTAAGTAGATTTTTCATGGAAGAGATCTGTGACCTCACATTACATTGAAAGGTGCATATGAGTCATGGACTTGGAGAATGAAGAGGTTAGAATCAGGAGTTTTGGTGCTCCCTTAGAAATTGTGAACTCCATTGGCATGTAAGTATGAGGTATTTCACTGTTGCTAATGCTCTCACGTGAGCCAGCAGTTGCTTTGAACAAAGCTGAATGAAAGATTTCAAATGAAAAATAGGGTCTATGCATTCCCTGGTTATTTGTGCTCTTCAAATTAGTTCATTCCCAGTCCAGTTTTATTGGCCACATTTGAAAACCTAGTGTTTTGAAGTCACTTCTCACTGACCTACAACTCAATTTCCTTTCCTTTTGTCAAAACCTGAAGAGGCTCTGAGTTTCTTATACTTTTTCATTCCCTGAGGAAAAACATTCTTTTCAAATGCATAAGCTCTAACTTTTGGTGCCTCCTGAGCCTGTGTTTGAGACCTTGACTTCTCTTGCAGTGTTTCATTGCATTCACACCAATCTCTTGTGTTTCTGTGGTGTTAGAAAGTACTTAGCAGCTTTCTACTTCTTCAGACCAAATGTGCTGATGCTTATTTTACTCCTCTGGGAGTTATAAGCCTTTGTTTGCATTCAGTTGAAGTGCTTTTTTTGAAACAATGGTCTTCAAAGTTTTGTTTCTGGCACACATTGTTTAAATAATGTAAGATTACTGCTTTTTCTATTTGAATCAATGTATTTCAGATGTACTAGTTTGGTACTAAGTTCTAGGACAAGGAAAAATTCTTAGTCAAGTTCTATGTATAAATAACTTGACTAGTCACGCTAATCAAGTCACACTATGCTGGGATCTAGAAGAATATGAGAAAACTATCCCTTGGTGTGTATCATGCTCTTAGTTTTTCCTTAAACACTTAGTAATGATTGAGGTATAGGTGGAGTCCTGGTCTTAACTAGTTTATCTGTTCTTGCAGACAGTTTTGCCCAGCAGACCTAGTAAGCTGAATGGAACCAAAGAATTTCTGATCAAAATACCAACATTGTCAAAACAGGATCCTAATGTTAGGTTGTTTGAATCCTATTTAGGGTTTAAAATCAGTGGTCTCATTTTCAGCTGTGCTGGACATCTTTGAAACTCAAGTGGTGTTTGATGACAGAAACATAGAGGATGTTTGGAATATTCAGGTCAGCTAGCTGGCTAAATATGGTTGTAGCAACCCAGCTTTCAATTCATATTTAGAAAGATCTTACTCACTCCTCTCATGTAAAAAAAGCGGTCTTTGGTATTTTAAGAGGAAAGAATATATCTTTCTTCAAAATGTGATATAGCAGCAGAATTCTTGAGTCTTTCCAGTCCATGCCACTAAGGGTGTTAACTTTTTAAATTGAAAAGGGAGAAGGCTTAAGCAGCTTCTTTGATCTGTGCCTCTATAACCATGATTTATCTGTTCTGTATGTATACAATGATTACTGATAGGTGCATAGAAAATCAATATTGGAAAACATTCAAGTGTCAAATCTAAATGTAAAACTTTTAGTAGTTGTTTAGTCTTGCAGAACTGTGTTTGACTATTTGACTCAGCTGTAGAAACCTTTTGTGAGTCTATACATTAGTGGACACTTTTTTTTGCACAAGATTTTCAGTTGTGTTACTTTGACAAATTACTTGCAAGACTAATCTTTAAATATTTAGTCTGTTATTTACGTATCACTAGTTGGTTATCCGTATAGAAATAGCCATGTACAAAATTTAAAGTAAAAGGTATGGTATTGTCCTGGGTTATGCAAAAATTCTATTATCTAGCTTTTCCTTTCTTATTTCTCCTAATATGCCTTTTGGCTTTTTGGTGTTTTGCCTTCTTTAAACAAACTGAATTGCTAGTGATCAATGACTCAAACATTCAGCCACCTGCAGTGAATGCCCAGGTGCTGTAGGAGACTGGACTATTGTTGCTCATGGCTCAATGTGCTTGGCTAAAGTGTGCAGAGCGGCCACTTGGGCCAGGGTCTGAAGGTGTGCACATACAATATCTCAGGCTACAAACTGGGTGTTAATCAAGATGAGAAAAGAGGCAAATGCTGCAAGGTGGGGTAGTGTTTCTTTTTCCTTACACAGATGACTCAGCTGTGGTAAGTCCCTGGAACATTGACACCTCCTGTTGATGAGCTACGATGGGCAGTAGTGCACTCAACTGCACTGACAAGAGACAGCTACAGCATCTTAGAAGGTGTTAAAGGCTCTCCAAGTATCCTGTGACTCAAGATATTGCATCATCCAGTGTAAAACTCTCCCTTCCAGGGGAGGTACCAGAGGCGTTCCCACCTGGGGCTTCCACCACAACCTCGACATCCAGACTGCAGCCACCATTTCAGCAGGACTACAACCTGCTTTGGGTAGACAGTTTTGGTTGGCCACTGCTCCACTTGCCCACCTCTGGCCTAGAGCAGTAATTTTGGTTACACTTGCAAGCCTACACTGTGCCAAATTTTGGGCTGCCTGTTTATCATGGAGACACTGGCAAACTGAATAGAGTCCATGAGACATTTGCTAAGATTGTTGGCAGCTAGGACAGCATGTTGTATGAGCAGAGACTGATAGACCTGAATTTGCTTACCCTGGGAAAAGGCAATACTAACTGAGACTAATCACTATTTAATACTGCGTTAAGGAGTGGTTGCAGAAAAGGGAAAGCCATGGTCCTCTTCCAGGGAAAATGAAGCAATATTCACAAATAGTAGTGTTGAATTTCAGAGCAGATGTAAGGAAAAAAGTTTTCACAATTATTGTGGTTAAACACTGAAATGGGTAGTCCAGGAGACTTGTGAAACCTCCATCTCAGGAGGTGATGAAAAGATGTCCCTTTAAACTTGACTTTTTCCTGAGATTCCAAGCCATCAATGCTTTTACCAGTGCTACGACCTTTCCTCTTGAATCTCACAATCTCTTTAAAAAACCCCACACAACAAGCAAGCAAACAAACACCTCCTTCCCACTCTCCCCCCTCCAGTTCTACAATGACTGTTCATGTGTAGCTCTGGGGAAAAAAAAGAAACCATGAGCCAAAGTTGAGTTATCTATTTTAGAACATGTAATTATTCAGCAATAATGTAAAAGTAATCTAAATTACTTACATTTTACAGCTGTTTGTTACTGAACAATTGCAAATTCTGTTCCTTCCCCATACTTCTGACACATGGTTTATGGTTTAATCTGTTTGACATTTGGGTGTATATTTTTGATTCATTTTTCCAGCTAATGTGTCCAAAGAAACAATTTACTTTTGTTCATGCAATTACAACTTCAACAACCAGGTAATATGGTTATGTAATATGTTACAGTCCCTGGGATGACAGTGTAAATTATGGGTAATACCATTAAGTTCTAGGTAGATCTGTCCTGTGTGCATGAGATCATAATTTGTCTCTGAAACTCAAAATTTTACAGCTAAATCCTAAAAAATGTAGAGGTAAGTACTCTTGGAAATATTTGTGCATTTTAGCTGTTAATTAAGAGGAGGTGTTAAAGCTGTTCCTAATTTTTGTGTGGTATACTGTGATATTGTTGAAAATAGGAGTTCTTGAGCAAATCATTATTAACAATGGTTTAGAGCTTGGTACAGAAAAAGCAGATTTTGATGATGGCTTTTTCATCTAATCTATTTAAAACTTTTAGGATATTGGAGTAGGAACCCACTCTCTTATCTGTGATTTAGGCAGATGTTGGGTTCCTGGTCAATTGTGCTGAAAGTCACTTTCTGTGAACACAGCAATTAAACATCTTTTCCTTGAGCCCTTTTGGTTTATCACATAAAAACAGGGAGTAGAGGTGGAATTTTCTTCTTCATATGTCAGTTACGGGCATTTTTGGAGGAGAGAGTGAAAGACTATGTTGAGACATCTCTGCTGCAAGACTAGTAATTTGTAGCACAGCTTCTTAAACATGGACGAGAAAGGTGGGGGAGATTATCTTTTCACTGCTTTTCCTTACCTTGATTCCAGTGTGTTATCTCTGTTCTGAGTGTGTTTTATGTAATGATTGGCCAAATTGCCAACTTTCTCTTGCTTTCAGCTACAGGTCTATATAAACTACAAGGGAGGTAGTGTGGACAAAGGCATAGCCATAGTTGTGAAATAGATAAGCAGTGAAGAAGGTCAGATGGAAGGTTAGCTGAAGAGTGATAACACAGAATTGTTTAGGTTGGAAAAGTCCCTTAAGGTAGTTGAGTCCAGCAATAAACCTTACACTGCCAAGTCCACCACTAAACCATGTCTCTAACTGCCCCATCTTTTAAGGAACTCCACGTATTACAACTTAACCACTTCCCTGTTCCACTGTTTAATAACCGTTTCAGTGAAGCCACTTTTCCTAATATCCAGTCTAAATCTCCCCTGGAACAACTTGGGGCCATTTCTCTTGTCCCATTGCTGTTACTTCTGAGAGGAGACTGATGAAAAAGAGTAATGACATATGAACCAGTGAGGGAACAAGCTAGAAAATTGAGCTAATGAACACATTCCAGGTAAAAGCGTAAAAGTAGGTGTGTTCTGCAAGGCTTAGTGAAAACCGGCAAGTTTCTTTCTATGCTCTCAAGATGTGTACTTGGCACCACTGAGGGATAGACTTTACAAATTGATTAAGTTACTGCAGTACCACTTTGTAAATATTATTACTGTCTGTTATTATTTTAACTTTGTGTAGTGACCAAAGGAGTGACCAAAGTAAAGGAGTAGGTCTTCCAAAAGCACGTAATTTGGGCTGGAACTGCAAAGCCCTGTCAAACAATTCCTATGGAGTGCTTTTCTGTTTAGTGTTTCAAAGTGAAGACCACAGCAGTACTTGTTTTCTGAAACTTGATGAACTTCAGACATGTTTTTTTATTGTGTAAGTTCATAATTTCTGAAGACTTCAAGGCTTCTTTTGGCCTTTATTGGAAAATGTGTGCATGTTAGGTTTGCTCTTTAGGGATCTGAGAGTCCTTGATGGCATTCTGAAGTGACAGAATTAAATGGTGGCCAAGGGAGATGAACATGCAGAGCCCATTGCAGTGATCCCAGTACTGTGTTGATTGGTTTTGCAATTTGTTGAAATGTTTTGTAATTAATAATAGTTTGTGTCCTGTTTTGTGGTTCTTTTTAAACAAATTGAGCCAAAAGTTCTTTTAATTAAGAACAAAACCAAAACCCTGCCCAAAACTGTGAAACAAGGCTCTCAAAGGCCTTATAAGTGCTTTTGTGCTGATTTAAATGTTTTTTTTTTTTACTTCTGCTAGGATGGCTTGTTTTAGTGAATTTCCTATGAACTGATGATAAAAGAGTCAGCTTTTCATATTCCTTCTTTTCCTTCTCTAAGGTAAAATTGAAAATAGAAGCTGTGATATGAAAAAATTCAAGCCTAACTTGATTATGAAGCAAGTAGAAGGACCACAGAATGTTTACAAACAGAAAGAAAAGTCCATCTAAGGTTCATGTTTCTCCTAGTCTGTGAGTCAAGTTTTTCTGCTGTTTTTGGTATTTTTCCAGAAGTGTGATTGTCGTGTAATTTAAAGTAAGCAATGCAACAGAGGCTTTTAGATCTTTTGAAATACATAAATAGTAAACTATTTACTCTGGGGCAGAGATTTAAGGGTTTCTTTCCTTCCAGAAAACCGCAGAAGAAAGGCAAATTAAAATAAAAACTACTGTAAGCTGAAAAGAATGCAGACAGGAAATTCAGAGGTGTTGACAATTAGGTGTTTCTGTGCAATTAATAATTCTTCTTGCAACCATGCATTTCTTCCACATTTCTCCACAAGCCTTCCCAGATTTATACTTTGGCTTCTTTCTAGTACCATGTAAGATTCATATTGAGGCATTCTTTCAGAGGAAAGAACTCCCACAACTTATCACAGTCATCTTCTCTAATTAGTGGAATCACTTACTGGTCATTAATTTTGCTTCCATAGCCATCAACAGAATTTGTAAGATCATTGTTTCAATCTTGCTGATTTTTATTCAGAGTGCAAAGTGGTTGGATAGGAGTTCAATGAGGCCTTTACCACTACACTCCTTTGCAGTGGGGATATGAATCTTGTGCTTTTCCAGTGGTTTAGGGCTTTTTTGAGTTCCCAAAAATATCCAGTTTCTCCAGGAAATTCTTACACAAACACAATCTGGTGGCAAAAGCTCTGACTTTATATAAGAGGCAAGAATGCATCTCTCCTTGAAGCTGGAGTTTTATTTATGTTTGTTTGGGGTTTTTTTTAACTTTGAGACCCTCTGCAAGTACTTTATGTTATGCCCATTATCTCTGATCAAGGTAACTTTATCTTCCTAGACCTCACTTTAGGTCTTATTTATCCTTGTCCTCTTTGAAAACTTACCTCAAGGTGCCTTTTTTAATAGCTTTGGTGCTTGGGATTTTTTACCTGCTTTTTTCAGCTGCTACAAGTCTGTTTTCCACTTTCTATGCTATTGCGTAGTTGTCTCTTTTCCTCATATATGTTGTGATTTAGTACTAGCTTTGATCATGACCATTCAATTGAGTCTTCTGTTTAATGACTTGGATCCTATACTTCCTGTATTTGCTACTCTTCCTATTTCTTTGCTGTCATAACATTCTGTCATTTGAGAGACTTCATTCCTGAAGCAGGGTTTTATTGATTTTATAGTCTTCGGCAGTTTATTTGACTTTAGAGTGATACTTTTCTGTTTAAAGTTTTACTAATCCCTTTCTCCCTGTGCTCTGTCCCAATATCTGCTAGCATGGGGCTTCACAAAGGCCTAGGTCAAATTTCAATTACTTTTGATGAGGGGCCATAACCAGACTTTTATTGCCTTTTGATCCACTGCTAGTTTTCTAAGTAAAGTTCTGCTATCACTCTGTTATGTAAGGTCTGTGGCTTTTCTAATTTCAGCAGCAATGGGCTTCAGGCAGTTCTAGTGGCCTTCGCAATTCTGAGTTTGAACTATCATCCTCAGGAGACTTCAGCATGTGTCAAAAGGCATCATTTTCATTTGTCGCATGTTCTATGCTGTTAGAAAAGTTAATCCAGTCTATTTGGCTAATGTTTCTGTTCTGACATTTCAATGCTGATTAGTTAAATTTGCTGCTGAGCCCACTGCTGAGCTGTGATTATGACCTTCAATAAACTGCTGCTGCTGTTTGGCTAAGAATACAGAACTCAATTTTCAACACTGCCACCATCAGATGCTGGCAGTCTTCGGACCTATTTTACCAAGGAACATAATTTCCTTTTTCTCTCTGGCTCCTTTGCACTGTCTGTCACTTCCAGCTACTTTACACACCACTGTAGTACCATGTAATGTTTATTTCTTTAGAATTTAGTAGCCTTCTGCTTGCTTGGTTTGGGCAAGAACATTTGGACATGAGCATTTACATGGTTTACCACACTTTCCTTAAGAAAGCACTTTATTTTTAGATGAAAAAATCTGTTTGTTTGCAAGGCATAATGGATGGCAGAACTGCTAAGAACAGCCTGAGCAATGTTACATTTTCAGCAAAGTACACATTTTTGGTAGATACTATAGGAAACACCTGGTCCAGCAACTGTGGATCTTACGATCTTTCTCCGTTGTTTTTTGAGTGTGTGTGTTGGCTCACACACTCAGAGAATTGGCTGGTCTTGTCTTGATTTTTTGCCTGTAATAAGACAGGAAGGGATGTAGTTAGTAGTGCTTAGACCTCCATGGATGCTGACTTAAGTCACATGGATGCCTGTAAACCTGAGAAATTCAATAGAGCTAAATGACTTTTCATGATAGGTTTCTTTAAGTCAGTCCAGCTAGTAAGTACATTATATACCTGTTTTGCATTGAAATAAGAGTCAAAAGCTAAATGTTCACAATGGCCATGCTGATGAGCTAATTTCTAGCTTAGAGATCAGCACACTTAGAGACAAGTCAATAGCTTTACAAATGCTTCTGAATATCTTTGTACACGAACAAAAAATCAAGAAAATCAGACAAAAAGTAGTCCTGTGACCCCGATACTGTTACTGGTGTTAACAGGTGATATAGTGCCGATGTATTGGATGAATAAATAGTTTGCAGTTGTCAGTATGGATACTTCTACATCGAGTCTTACAGTTGGAGATATGTCCTTTGTACTTGATTTAGTCTGATCCCCTGAGCTAAATAGTCCTTCCTACGCACTGAGGCTGTTCAGAAATTTTTTCACACTCTTATGTTCCTGTTGGAGTGAAGTGCTGCACAACTAGAACAGAGATTCCTCTCTAGCTTCCCCAAGAAATAATCCAGGTTGCCTGCACCACAATCTCCCTGAGAGCTGAATGAATTGGAGTGTGTGAATGACTGAAGGATTTGCTTTAGAAATACTCTCTTCATCCAAATAAAACCACTAATGGGGACATGACCATTATCATCCTCAGCAATAAACTCTCTTATCAAACTTCACTAAGTAGTTAGGACGAAAATTATGTGAAATACTGTTCACTGTACTGTTTACACTTAGTAACAATGTAGCAAACACTGATTGAGAGATCTTATAGGTGGGAAAGGTGATACTAATCTAAAATAAAACCTGAAACAAAGTGGAATTCACTTGCTCACTGTCACACTTAAGCACCAGAATGTGTATGGTGTCCAAGAAGTCTGTCCAGGAGTCTGGCACGATGGTATTTCTGGCCAGATGTTTGGCTCTTGATCAGCGACCATGACATGAGGGACATGTTTCGATCCCTGATGGCTCCTGGGTTCTTCTTAGCTTCGCAGGCATGTAAGGGTTGCCTTTTTGGAGTCAAAAGTGATCAGCGTTTTCATTACTTTCACCTTTGTGAGTGGTCAGGCTTTGATCACTGTTTTTTGCCTCTGGATCTGAATGTCATTGAAGGGTGGCTGAGCTGGGATCTTAATGATCTGTTAAATTGTGTGCCATTAACACAGGATGTTCTGAGAGCCTTGTCTTGCTGTATGTTCCTCTGTGGTCTCCTACCACACCCAGTCATTCTTACTCATTCTCCATTCACTTACACGGTTGACGCTCTCAGCAACACTGCCAAAAATCAGATACTAATAAGTCATTATCTTCTATGGCTTAGTTTTTGCTCTCTCAGTGACATTTTTTCACAGAAGTTTTGTTGAAAAGTTAGCCTCATGGCAACTTGCAGATGTGGTGTTAAATTTGGGCTAGGCTATGACTGGAAACGAAGAGAGTTTTCAGCAGGACATGTAAATCGGTAACAACCTTGTAAACTACAGGTATGTAGGGCATGTGGAGGTACAGATAGACATGGGAGAGATACAGAGCCATTCTGAATCCTGAGCCTTCATCTCAGCAAGATGAAGATGCTGATCTAGGTACAGAGTACGCAGACTTCCTGTCTGGAGAATATACCAGTAAGTCAAACAGGACTGCTCAGGAGCCTGTGAGGCCTGAGAAGATCCAGACAATACAGAAGGAAATGTCTGACTAAATATTAACCATCGCAACAACCTGCCTGTGAGGAGCAATAATACTTGCAAAGCCTCTTGCTTGACAACCATCATGTCAGCCTTGGTGACTACAAGACTTAACTATGCTTGCCTCTGACTAACTGGAACTCTTACAAAGGTCTGGGTGTGGATGTAATACCACAGGCAAAAGGTGTTGAACTGGAAACTTAAACCCCTACATGCTGATATCATCCCCATGTCTAGGAAGTGTGGAAAAATTATATCAAGAAAGACTTTTGCCATGACAGTAGAACATAGCAGAATTAGATTAGTAAAACTCTGGAGCAGTGTCTGTTCCTTGAGAGCAGCATGATATGATTAAACTTCTTTTTAGTTCACATCAGCAGGAGCTAGAAACATCACATATATCTGGGGCATTTTTTGAGCCGAGTAACCTTGATATAAGAAACTGGTAACTTAGATTTTTTCTCTGAAATCAGTTAAAGGTTATAAATGCTAAAGAAATGAAACTCCAAGAAGCTAGTAAACCAGAGCTTCTGAGTTTTCCTTGCTCAAGTCTGGTGAGATCGGAAGAG
>JAWWMP010000093.1:32640066-32650601 GCA_035047865.1 Dendrocincla tyrannina | reverse complement strand
TGTGTGAATAGATTTCTTTCCCTTTCAATTCAAATCAAAGAAATGGATATTAAGCTTTATAATTTGTTCCTAGTAAATCAAACAAATGGTAAGAGGGCCAAATTTCTCTTCCAGTTAGAAAAAAAAAAAGGTATTGCAATTTAATTGCCATTCCAATTATCTTGTTTTTCACTTAGACACTCTCTTGAATTACTGAGTGTTTTAGGAAAAACATTGCTAGTAACAATGTGCAATTAATAACATTCATAACATTTCCCCAACACAGAAAGGACATCGACCTGTTTGATTGAGTCCAGAGGAGGGTCACCAAGATGATTAGATGGATGAAGCACCTCCCCTATGAGGAAAGGCCAAGAGAAGTGGGTTTGTTCACCATGGAGAAGAGAATGCTTCAGGGTGACCTAATTGTAGCTTTTCAGTACCTGAAAGAGCCTACAAGAAAGATGTAGAGGGAGTTTTCACAAGAGCACATAGTGACGGGGGAGGGGAATGCATTCAAACTGAAAGAGTGTGGGTTTACGTTAGGTATTAGGCAAAAACTCCTTCCTGTGAGGGTGGTGAGGCACTGGAATGGGTTTCCCAGAAAAGCTGTAGATACCTGTGAATGTTTAAGGCTGGGTAGGATGGGGCTCTGAGCAACCTGGTCTAGTCAAAGGTGTTTCTGCCCCTTACAGAGGTGTTGGAACTAGATGATCTTTAAGGTTCTTTCTAACTCAAGCCATTCTATGATACTATGAACATTGCACTTCCTAGATAATGTTAAAAATGTAGATTTAGTTGGTATCCATAGAGATAGAGCAGAGTTTCTGGAGTTCAAACGTACACTGAAAATGGAGAATCTATGTTTTAAAGAAATACATAGACTCAACTTCTCCCTAAACTAATGGGTGCTGGATGTGTTCCAGAGACATGCTCAGTGTTTGATAAAATTACTCTTAAGATAAACGGGAACTTTGCATTGCTCTGAATTGTAAACAGAGCTGTTTGTTAAGGGCAAACAAAATAAAAGGAATCATTTAAGGTGTTCTCAGGAAAGGAAGTTGCTGGCTGTACTCAGACTCTAAAATTAAATTCTGCTGCAGCACGTAATCTTATTTTTGGCCTTATAGGAAGTTGCACTCATTTTCTTTGGCCAAAATTTAACTCCTATACATTTTTCTCACTGAATTGATTTGTAATCCTTCTAAAAAGGAGAATATTGTCCAAATGTGGCATTTCTGTTTTTTATGTGACTGGAAAAAGCAGGAAATACAATCTTTACTTTTATTTATTACTTTTATTGTATATTTGCCTACAGTAGACTTGAAATGCAGACTGTTCTGTGAGTCTGTTTATAAGGCATGAAGTCACTTTTGTCTTCCTTAACTGAATGGCCAAAAAGTTGCCAGCAGTATGTCTGGAATGTTATTTACTTGGTCTGTTTCTGCAGTTTTTCTTTGTAGCACTGTACACATGCCACAGTTACTTACACATTTACTTACAACTGACCAAAGTAATACCCTCAGAGCTGTGGTTATTTTTCTCATCAGGGTCTTTATAATAAAAGATTTATAATGTTCTGCAGCTTCTGTGTTCACACTTTACCCCCATCTCTCCCTCCCTTCTTTCTCTTAATCAGAATTGGTTTTGGCAAAGATTTGAAGAGCTGCTGTTTTTCCTTTCTTTGTTCTGTGTTACTTGATTCCTTGATTTAGTTCTTGAATTTCTTACATTGTTTCTTACAATGTTGTCTGATTAAAATCTATTAACTTGGTCGTCTGAGTAACTACTGGGTTTTTTTATAAGGAGATGGTTATTGAGTATGTATGTGTATCATATTTTATGGTCTCTGTTCCAGATATTCAATTGGTTGCAAGAAAACTGTGGGTGTTTTAACATTTCCAACAGAAGGGTAGAGTGGGTGGGGAAGCTTTTTGGAATGTGGACAAATAACGTTTGACTCTTGGAAATATCTTAAAGCCATTCACTCCCCTCTCATGCTTTAAAACTAAGTTTTATAGGCCTGTGGTCTTGAAGGTATTACCGTTGGGCTTTATTTCCTTCCTAACTGACTGGAAATGAGAAAAGAGTTGAAATGCAGATGGGACACTGGGGGTTAATGCGGGAATACTTATATTGGATCGTCGTCTTGGTTTGTGCCCTTCCTACTTCATGTGTGACATGGTGCCCTGACAACCTCTTGCACATTAGTCAGAGGGCTTAATTCTGCTAATTTTATTTCCTAGATATAGTTAGTTTCAAAAATTGTATAGCTTTTGAGATGTTAAGGTCTGTAATGTCTATAAGCATAGCAGAAATTGCCTTACAGTAGAAGATGGAACTGTAGCAACTTGCAATTCAGTGTGTTTTCAATAGCAGAGTGATCATTCATAACAGTTTCCCCACCCGCAAATTCTTTTTTTACTACTTGAGTCCAAAGCAGAGTACATGCAGATTGGCTGGTTCTCCTGATTTTGCGAAAAGCACATTTTACTGCTTCTCACTTCTGTGGTTGTGGTAAATATGTTCTTCTTCCTCTGTATTTGCACGTGGGTTATCATGAGATAGTATCTCTTTAGCTTGTTTTCAGTTTTGACAAGCAAATGTGCTTTATATGACTTGTTACTTTTGGATGGTGATTTGTTTTCTTTCATAAATGTTTCTGCTTTATTTATTTCCACCTTTGATCATTTAAAATATGTACATGTTACCTATATTCACACCTGCTCATCTTTTATTATCCTGTCTTATAAATAAATGCTTCTATAGAAATAAATCAGTCCTGTAATTTAAAAGATATAAAACTTTGGTTTAAGTTACTTCTTACAGGTAATAGCTGTTTGGTGGTTGAATACAATACAACTGCTTGTGGAATTTTAGTTTGATTCTCTGCCAACTAACGACTTAATCGGTAAAACCGCCTGAGCTGTGAATTATTAGTCATGACCTAGCATGCCTATACTAGTAAGAAGCTTACAGGCCAATAAAGCCTACCTGAAGGGAGCCTACAAGAAAGCTGGAGAGGGACTTTTTACAAGAGCATGTAGTGACAGGACAAGGGAGAATGGTTTCAAACTGAAAGGAGGTAGATTTAGATTAGATATTAGGAAAAAATTCTTCCCTGTTAGGGTGGTGAGACACTAGAACAGGTTTCCCAGAGAAGTTGTGGATGCCAAATCACTGAGCGTGTTCAAGGCCAAGTTGGATGAGGCCCTGAGCAACCTGATCTGGTGAAAGATGTCCCTGCCCACAGCAGGAAGGTTGTAACTAAATGATCTTTAAGATCCCTTCCAATCAAGGCCATTCTTTGATTCCATTATTTTGCTGTCCATGCAACACACGTTATAAGAGGTCAATAATGTATTCTGTCACTCATTTCTCTTGTGCAGCCCACACATCATCTTCCTGTCACAGAGTGTACTACCAGGAGGGAGCCATCTCTGTGGAACACGTCTATGCCATGAAATTGCTCATGCTTGGTTTGGACTGGCCATTGGTGCACGTGATTGGACTGAAGAGTGGATAAGTGAAGGGTTTGCCACTTTTTTAGAAGATATATTTTGGGCTAGGGCACAACAGGTAAGGTGATGATACATTGCTTCACAATTGAATTAATGTGGAAATCAAAATTATATACATGGTGTGAATTAGATACAAATTAAAACTCCTGTGTAGTGAAGAAAAGTATTTTAAAATAGTATTGAAATTTATATGCTAACTTGATTTAAAGAAAAAAAAGTGATCTACATTGAGCACATATCTTTACAGTGGTAGAGATCAGTGCAAATGAGAATGACAAACATCTGTTTGTCCATGAGTACCTTCCCACAAATGTCCTACTCAATTTTTAAAATTCAGTTATCAAACAATTGCTCTGCATTTTTTTTCACTTGTATTGTGTTCCTGAAACTGGAACCATCAACAGAGTCTTACTAATTATTGTAATATTCCAGATACCTAATGAAAATTGTCTGGTTTTGTCCAATGGATGGCAAAGAAATGTACCTGAAAGCAAAATGGAAGATAATTTTAAATGGGGCACTGTAGCTTATGTTCTTTTTCATTTTATACTGCCCAGTAAGGGTTACTATCACATCAGAGGCTTAGAAATCACCACCTGCCTTAAGGTATAAAGCTTATATGTTGCATGTCAACTTGTAAAGTGTTTTTCTGTTGCAATTCTTACTTTTGTAGTACCTCTGCTTCTTCAAGCATTTTGTGTGTCAGTCATTTCTTCCTGTGCCTGTGTCAGGTTCTGCCCCTGAAGTATGCTGGCCTCCATCTGAGGAAGGGCAGGCCAAACTGGGAACTGACATAATACACTCTTCTAAACCTCCATTTTAATAAGTATCAGGCATATTTATAGTACCAAATGATCCAGAATTCCTTGTCACTTACTGTACTTCCAGAACAAGAAAGAGAGGCTGTCCAAACATTTGGCTTTTCCCTTTTGGTTCCAAAACTGATTTGTGCCCTTGCATTGAGCATCATTATGCTGCTGTGAGCTGTCAACAGTAATTCCTTCCTTTTGTGGATCACTTGAAAGCATTTTGATTGCAGTAGGCATCTGCCCTGTAGCTGAATGGAAATGAGTAGGCAACAAAACTGTGTGATGTTTTCCCTTGTAAATGTGTGAGGGATACCTTTTTAATGTTATTGAGTAGTTTTGAAGCTATTCGATCATACAATTTTAGGATTATGAGTATATATTCCATAGTGCATGACAGTTATTTCAGTTGTGACTGAATGTAATGCAGGGTAATATTAGCTGATTTTGCTTTCCCACATCTCACATCTATTCTTATAACAGAGAAACGTAAATTAGTAGTTCTTTGTCAGCTGATAATCTGGTGTTTATTTCATAAGTATGAATCTCTGTTAATACATAAATGGGGGAAAATGCAACAACTTTCACAAGTGTAGCAGGAATAGTAAGAAACAGGAAAGAAGTCAGAACACAATGCAGCTCTTTGCTTTCAAGCTGGAAAGAGCGAAGATGCAACAAAACTCTCTATGCCAGGTATCTATACTGTTTCTATTCAGTTAATTTATAGCCAGTCACAGAAGGGAAAACAACATGCTCATCTCTCGCCTAAGTCAGAACTATTTCAATGACTTTCAATTTGATGTGCAGAGTGATGGTTCTGTTTTCCTCTGTGCTGCTACTAACTCTCATAGCAGCAACCATTATTTTTTGGCTCTTTTTATTTTTTTCTTTTATTTTGTCATGGATATTGGTACTGTTTCATGCATATTCTAAATATTAAAGAGAAACTAAACAACTTTCTGGTTTCGAAAATTATTATTATTATTGGGAAACAGCAATCAGTGACCTGTGTTTTTTTTGTATACTGAACAGCTCTCACATGATGAAGTAAAAGGGCAACAGGAACTGAAAGCTTTACTTCGCTGGCGCCGTCTCAGAGATGAGGTGCAGAACTCTGAAGAAGAGCTGCAAGTTTTAAGGTAGCAATATGACAGCATCATCTTTGCATTTGCATGTGTTGTCTCCTGTTTTCCACATTTTCTCCCTTCAAAAGATATGCATCCAAATCATCTGATTAAATCCACTGCATTTCCTTATTTCCTTCCAATGAAAAAAGAAAATTCAAATTAAATTGACTAAGCTATTCATCTTGACTATAATGCAATTGTTTGACCATTTGTTATAGAAAGCTTTCTGAAACCATGGGATTTAGTTTGATATGAAATGTCTCTAAGCAGTTTACAAGAGCCACTATTCGGGGGGAAAAAAAAAAGTTATTTCCTGAACAAAATTTGCTGTTGAAAGCTGTAAGAGATTAATTTCCTGTGGCTGAAGACAAGTACATACAGTAGTATGGCATATAACTGCCAAGCTGAATGAAGCTTTGAAAAACAAGGAAAAAGAATAATGAACTGTATAAATCTACTTTATCTTTAGAAATTACTAATAATGATATTGAAAATAGATTTTGGTCTTTAGGTACCAGATGCTATGCTCAGGGCTACTTTTTAGGTAACTAAAGACATTCTTGCTTTACTAGTGATTAATAATCTGGGCTGATTGGTGTCTTGGGAAGTTACCATAATATTTGATCTCAAATGTCCGCCTAACTCAAGATCCACTGAGTCTCTACTGCTTGTCTCCCCACTGTCTTTGACCAAGAAAAACAAGCTTACTAATCCTATTTCAAATTAGGCCAACACTGACCAAATCATGGAAGTACAGGGACAAATTTCAAGAGATTACGCAGACCATTCTCCTGCTCTGAAATACAGGCCGTACAGACAGACCATCCTAAGTGGGTTGTTCCAAATGTGTTCTTAGAAAGCTCCAATAAAAAAGTTCTCATAAGAGGGCCAAGCTGTCTTAGTGTCTCAGTAAGACAGCTAAGCTTAGTGTTAACAGCTAAAAATTGTAGTGTTTATTTCAAACTGTGTAGATTTCTTCTTTTCTTTCACCAAATGGAAGTGATGAACAAATTGATACCGTCTTCCATATCATCAACTTTTAAATGTTTTTGGAAGACTGTTGCCATTTCATTCATTTAAGGTCTTCCCTTCTTTTTGTGCTTGCCCAGTAGGACCTAAAAGCCTTTTATATTTGGGCACTAGATATTGTTCACTAATATAGAAATTCCTCTCCATGGTCTCATGTAATCAGAAAGCGTATCACCAACTGCATAACTGTACCCTTTCATTGATCTGGTTTACTTTATGGATGAATTGTGTATCCTATGTGTAAGCAGAGTTGGTGAAGTTACACGTTTGTAAGTGTGCAGTTTGATGATAGGTGTAAATACAAAAGCAAGCCTTATCACTAGCTGTCATACAGCTGCTGCCAACACAATTACTGATTGACAGATGCTGAGGTTTTCATTTGTTTTAGCTAATTTTTTTAAAAAATATTGGGTTTTGTGCTATGAGGCTTATCTGGATGCATGTTTTCCATTTTCAACACTATACAATCACATTTGTTGTCTTTTGTGTTATTTATATAGCTGTTGTTTTTAATAAAATGTTGTGTTGTGCAAATTTTTAAAATAATCTTTTTAACAACCAAAATTCTTTGTAGATTGAAACTCAGGAACAATTGATTTCTTCTGAAATTGAAGCTGAAGCTTTCTGTTGACTCCCTCAGTTAGTAGACATAAGTCTCTGTAGCAAGCATTCTGCTTACCTTTTGCATAGTGGTACTCTCAATGCTAATACAAAAGAATGACATCATTTCTCATTTGAAAAATTATGCCTCTAATAAACACTTTAGAAGAGGGACATGATGTCAGCTCTTCTTTGATGCTTCCAGTTTCTTGAGGTTGAATTTATGGATTGTCTATGGGTTTCAGTCAGATATGAATACTATTTACTGGTTTTGTAGTGTGGATTTGAATAGATTTTCTCTTTGTATGTTTACTTTGGTTTTCTTCTTTTCTTTGTCCGTCTGAAAGTATGTCCCTGTGCTTTCCAGAAATGGTATATAAGAGAGAAAATTTCAGTCCTGGCCCTTGTGCTGAGTTTTGAGTCTGTAGTGAGGCTTGGGCTGGATCAAACTTGTGTTTTTATACAGGATATTAAAAGTAAATGATAACTGTTTGTTACTTCTTACCAGGAGACATAGATATGTAAAAAATCTGATCACAGGGCTCTTGAAAATTGCATGACTGGTATGGTTTGAAGAATCCTGCACTGCCTGTATTTGCCCTATATGGTAGAAATAAAGGGAAGGGTTTCCAAGACTGTCCATTTCAAAATCCACATTTAGAACTGGAGAAGTGGCTTCAGTCACAGGGTTAAGGTCCTAAGACAGGCATCTGTTCTTAGACTCCAGTTAGCTGGGATATTTTCTGAATGAAAGGAAAAAGCTAGAGGGCTCTTCAGTACCATGCCTGCAAAGGCACTTCTTACAAATGAAGAAAAAATGTTTGCATAGCTTCTCTTTAGTTTCAGTCTGTGCTCTTCAGAGCCTAGAGTCCTCCACACTTTACTGCTGCAGATTTGTGGCATACCAGATGCTGTATTACATTTTAAAATCAAGCAGTAAAGAAGTACATTTGTTGTAGATGTTATTATCTGTAAACCCCAAACTTGTATGTGAAAGGCTTCCTCTTTTAAAACAACTTTTCTTCCAACCCCAAATGACAAAATGAAAACCAGAATACTTTATTCATAGTGTGCTGCATACAGTTGAAAGAGGTTAGTCTTGCAAGTATAGTCCTGTAAGATATTAAGCCACTGTTCAGGTATATAAATAGAAATCTCTTTGATTTGAATTTGAGTTGAGTTGAACATAATGACTTCACTACTGTCCCCTTCTTTCCCTTCAGCTTAAAATGTCTTGGTTTTTTCTCTTTGTCCATAACTTGTCTGACTGGAGAATAGCATGCAACCTGATGTCATGCTGGCTGTGAAAAGAGTACACCAGCCTAGTGATGAATTTAATTTAGTAGGAAATCCATTTGTTTGACTAAGTCAAATTATATATTCAGGGTAAAGAAAAAGGCTGAACTGGTCACAGGTGTCTAAAGTTACTATGCCATTCACCATTCACTTTCAACTATTAGAACATGTAATGTATGAGTTACTTCTTTACTTACTTATTAGAGTGTTTCCATTTTAGGCCCAAAAAGGAGAGCACAGGAGAACTGAGTGAGTCAGGAGCATCTGTGGTCAAATATGGTCTTAAAGCAGAAAAAATCTTTATGCAGGTTCATTATTTAAAGGTCAGTGTTGTCAACTGATTTTTATTGGTACTGCTTTATGAATGTGATAAAGACTTCTGTTTTCTAGACATCGCAAATTGATAGCTTCCTATTTGTTTCTGCCTTAATTTCTTGCAGGGTTATTTTCTTTTGCGGTCTTTGGCAAGGATAATAGGAGAGGCCTCATACCTTGCATCTTTACGAAAATTTGTCCATAAGTTCCATGGGCAGCTCATCCTTTCTCAGGTATTGTACTTGAGGTTGTGCCTCACCTTTTGAAAAAACAAATGACCCAAACATTTGAACTGACTATCTAAATCTTCACTTCTGGCTGTGGTGTGAAGAGAGAGGCAATTGTCATTTGTCAATATAGGTGAAATTCCTACCTTCTAGAGGGCAGAACAATTTTTTCAAACTGATACATAAATCAGACACCTTGCTAGTACCTGATAATATAAACTATGGGTGGTTTTTTTAAACTTGGTTCATTGGAGGGTCAACGTTCATAGATACCGATATTAAAGATAGCATCATTTACCATACTGGAATTGTCTCCCATAATCTTTTAGCTCATGGGTTTTGCTTGTGATCAGTCAGTCTTTTCCCTCATTACCCTCTGTTTCTGAAAGAGAAACAATTACATTTCTGACTTGATTTTTTTCCTCTTCACATGCTGCTTCATTTTCTTATGAGGACAAATCCAAGTGGGATTATAGGTAGAAATTTGCCTCCCCCTAGGTCTTTCTGGAAAAGTCCTGTAACTATTTGCTGTGGTTTTGTTTTGATTTAGGAAATCACATAGTTCTGTGAACCTGAATTTCTAGGTATCCTGCTGCTGGTGATGAATCCAGCTTACACTGGAACAAAACCTATGACACAAGAAATATTTAGCATTGGTAGAAGAACAGTGTGTTGAGACACACAGGAAGAGAGAGGAGAAGGGGGTATGAGTGAATTTCTGAAACCAGTTTCTTTACTGCTCTCTCTTCTCTGGAGTTATGGTTGAAATCTTTGAGGATATTCTGGATGGTGATAAATGACTTCTTTCAACACAGAATTAAGGCCTCTGATTTTGCAGGACTGGAGTCTTAACACTTGCTGTTTCTTCCAGCCATAGTGATTCTTTGCTTGCATGCTTGCTGTTTCAATCTCATGGGGTGAGATGTATGCCCATGTATCTTACAAATAGGTCACAGGCCTATGGATTCTTTCATATGTGAAGCCACCCAAAAGTTAGGCATCGTGGCTCAAACACAGCGGTTTTTCCCTGTAGAGGAATATTTAGGGTGTTAGGGGAGTTAACACTCATGCAGCTGTTTCCTGTGCTGTGTTATTGGGACCCTGACTGTGGGCAATGCCAGTGACTGTATGAGTCTTGTCTACATTATGTGTCCAAAATCATAAAAATGATGCTTCAATATCATCCTGTTTTTTGGGGATAGGGCTATACACAATTTAAATGTGTTAACTGTCTTTGCAGGAAATCTGAAAGATTGTGTTTATATTGGTGTCTGGTATAGATAAGGAATGACAGGAAGAATTGCAAATGCAGAAGCAATGAAATCAAGTTAGTACAAAGTTTCTTGTTCAAGTTTCTTCTCAAACAAACATGCTGTCAGTGTTTAAATAATAAAAAATTTAAAATAAATAGAGGTGAAGATTGTAAGTTTAAACATTATAGTGCTGTACTTTCACCTTGTCCAAAATAATTGTAAAAGTTTCCAGCTTTAGGAATTGTGGAGATGATGGAAAGTACAAACAGTGAAAAATTGCCCATGTTATGAATACTAGTCTTGTTTTCAGTGGTGTGGGTAGTAATTTTCCTAGATGGGAGCTGCAGGTGCAAGGAAATTACTTCATATGTGAAACATTAAT
>JAWWMP010000093.1:32462389-32481825 GCA_035047865.1 Dendrocincla tyrannina | reverse complement strand
GTTCCAAGTATCCTAAACTCAGTAAAAACCTCCTGAAACATGGGAAAGACAGGAAAAAAATAAAAGTGATTTCACTGAATATTAGATTGTTCATAATTTCATGGCATGGTATAACCCACCAAACAGGTATACAGAGGCATTCAAGGGCATCTAAAAGACTGTAAGAACTTATTTCTGAGATTACTACATTTAAATCAACAATACTACATAGCTAAACATAGTTATTTACTAACAGAAAAATCTGCAGTATTATCATCAATTATTTTATAGTCACTTGTACATCCTAGTATTACATGCATACCTAAACTGACATACAAAATAAACTAGTAAGTAAGAAATTAGCTACTTAGAGCAGTCTGGAAGTACCTTAAGCTTTAGCAGAACTGGTACATAAATAATGATCAGGCTGCTACAGTCTCACTTGTTGTGAGGGCTATAAGATATAAAAAAATATATTAATGATTTCATTTGTTATTTTTTACCAAATTTTTATATGGACCCATTGAAAATGCAAGGACACAAAATCAACAACACTGAACCCTGAAACTGCTATTCAGCAATGTGAAGCATTAAGCATCAGTGTGCTGTGAGTTACTTACGTGCTGGTGTGCTTTGCTAAATCAGTGTGGAAATATAAAAAATATGAACAGATGTGCCCTGCAAAATCCTAAATTTGGGATTAAAGTTAAAGATTCGTTATTCCTTAGGAAACTAAATATAAATCCACGCACAACTGCTACTCGTTGACTCTAACAGCCTTTGAAGAAAGTTTGGATACAATTAAATTCTTCATAGGCAGGAGATTAAACAAATACAAAAAAGACTAAAATCACAGAGCAAATATAAGTTGCTTTCAAAACAAACTATGGCATTTCTCCAATTATTTATTTTACTCTAATCGAAAGGTTCTTATTTTTAATGGCAATGCTTGCTTCTCTTCTGATTTGTGGTTGCTGCTTACTATGCACAGGTTCTAGACTTGATGAAGCTACTAGGTTATGAGCCATCAAAACTACTCACTGTAAAATGCCACATCTTTTTAAGAGTTAAAATGACAGACTAACAGTGATTGTGTTATAATTAGAATTATACGTATTTCAACACAATGTGTACGCCAATTGTATCTGAAGCAATTTCTTCAATGACAGAATGACAGTGTGTCTATACTACAGATGTAGCACCTTTAAATAATCAGTTTAATTCAAAGCACTTCTGGGAAAGATTCATCCACTTACTCGTATCCAGCTGTTGGCCTTCAGTTCCACAGGGTGTTGTGGTTCACTGCTGTACAGACAACATAAGCACCACATCAGAATCTTCTGGCTTTCATCTGCAGGAAAAAAAACCAAATAAAGATACATTTAGAGGGAAAATAAAAACCTAAACAAAACACAGACAGAATTACACGCAATAATCCCTATTTATCCACAAAACTAAAGCCCTAAATATCAGCCTTTACTCATACCACTCCTATTCTACCAGATTCACACCACACATTTAAACGTATTCATATGTACATCTTCTGTAATCATTTCTTTAAATATCAGTTTAAAAGGTATCGAAGTGTTCAAAATCTATACAATAATTAGATGGTCTTAAGAAAGTTGCAGAACCTAGTAATTCATTTACATAAAAAATACCTGAAGCCATGATCAAGGAACTTTCAATACAGTAACTAAATAATATCATTAATAATAAACAATAACCAAAAGTAGTAAAATAGTTACTACATTGTGTTCAAAGCTTGCACGATTAAATTATGCTCATACATGAAAAACTTAAGTTTGTGAAGTAGGAAATCGTTCATAGCTAGAATGTTAAATATCAAGTTCTCCGGAGTCTTCATGCCCAGGAAAATGACATTTCTGCAGATATCAGAGCACAAAAATGCTGATGGAAAGAAGTCCTATCATGATTTTCTGTTCAGGATCAGATTGGGTTTTACTCAATTCTAACCCACTCTTGAAAACATGTTCTCTTCTTTAGGAATCTATTATAATAACCAATACTGTCACTGCTCAGATGCACAGATATTATTAGAGGAGCTTTATCTGGAGTAAGCTGTTAAAGAGCCATTTAACTTACGATTATTTCCCACAACTTTGTTTTCAATAGGCTTTGGTGGTTTTTTCCTAATATTCTTTGGCAGATATCAAGAGTTTCTACAGTGAATTTAATCCTAGAACGAACGTGCATTATTCAAATGAAAATTCTGAAAACTGGATGTAGTGTTGTAGCTCTGATATAATATTCAGTTAGTAAGCAATACTATTCTTGTTAACTACAAACAAGTGATACGATTTGAGATTTAGAATTATGAGACCATTTCATTATCAAGCATGAGTAATTTCTTTTATTTTCTGTGTATTTGTTATCCAGGATGTAATAAACAGTATTCTTTAGAAATGCTTTGTTGGGAAAGCCTGAGGAAAAAATAAAAGGTCCATTAAGTAATGCCTGTATTTCAACCAGGTGACCAGAGATGTTAACATTGATTTAAACCAGTATTCCTCAATAAATGTCCAAGAAGCCTGTAGGCCATTATTGACCTCCCACTGACTAACATCTCTCCAACAGAAATGGTTTCCCAAACATATACTTTTAACCAACTACAATTTGGGCTATTCTGTGTTTGGCGTTTTAATAAGGATTTTTACAAGGCTAATAATTTCCTAGGTTGTGTAACACTGAAGTTAAAGGACACATCTTGCATACTGCTCAGCAGAAATTCAAAGTATCCTTATACTTTGATTGTAACTAAATCCAAATAGCATTCCGATATCAGCACTAATATGCAATTTTATCTCCTAGTCTCTGCCATGGCATTATATGGGAGGAAAAATAAACAAAGAGTGGTTTATTAGGTTAAATGACTAAATTACTAACCAGTTCCTTCTTGGAAAATGAAGATTTTAAACATTATGAATTACTAATACTAAAAAAATGCTTGACTATGAAGTCTGGCTATTGAGGTAATTTTCAATTGCACGAATTACACAGAAAGAGACAGGGGAAAATCAATTAAGTCCAAATCTCCTATCTCAACATATAAACATTTCAAATATTCCTTTTTTTGACTCATCTGGTTTATAGTGTATGTATGTCTATAGTATATCAGTAAGACATTTTATTTTAATTATGGGGAGTTTTTGACTTTAAAAAAAGTAAAGAGGTGAAGAAATATAACTACATGCAACTACTTGAACAGACTTCTGGATGAGACTTTTTGCTACACAAGATGATTTGCTGCATAAACTGCATGTACCATTGCCTGTCAGAAGTGTAAATCCATATGATAAAAGCAAAAATTATGAAAACAAACCTTAGATAAAGAAAGTTGGCACACTCTGCCAGCACAGATACATAGATTCGCCTGGATAAATTCAAACCTCAACTCACGTGAAACCAAGTTATACTCATGTAATAGCTATGACAAGAGTTTCCAAAAAACAAGGAACAGGTACAGCTTCAAATTTTCTCAGTCAAAATTACTTTTTGACCAAAACTCAAGTAGCTTCCCACAAGATCTGTGAAAAGTAGAAAAAGGCACATAAAATTCTCTTGCTGAAGTACACGATGACATATCCTGAGGACCACCCTCAGATTCACTGTTTTCTTTTCATAACTGCTCTGGAACAGGGGATGGGAAGATTAAGAATACGGGAGGACAGATCTTAATATAATTGCAGCAGCTACAAAAGGTAAACACATCAAAAGACCAAACAGACAGCCACAGAAAACCTACTGGTGGATTTTTTCCTCCCAGTTTTCTAGCAACTGTGCTCTCCATGGAAAACATACCCTCATGATATGCACTGGAAACCATTATCATGATACAAATTAAGGTATTTGATCTTATCATGGCATGAAAGAATAGTCACTATCTAAATAACCAACTAATTAATATGTCTGAGAAGCAAAATTAAAAACTCAAAGGTGGAAGTTAGAGCCCAAAACAGGCTACCAACTATCTGCTGGATAGGCAGGTTAATGTATCTCCAGCTAAGAGAGTAAAACTTTTCTGCAGGAAATTTAATACAGATTGGAAATAGTTTTTGTAAAAAAACCAAAAGAAAACAAAATGAAAAACAAACAAACCAAAAAAGAACTAAAAAATCCCAAACCAACCAACCAATCATAAGCCTAAACCTTTATGATCAATCAGACTGCACTTCTTTCCTGACAATCTCACAACAAAATTGAAAAAAAGAAAAAAGGGAATGTTTTTCTTACAACACAGTGCAGTCTCAATCATCCTAAGATACAGACAGTTTATAAATACCCTGTCATGAATGGGACCAGATGAAAGGAAGTAATAAGAAACCCCTAATCTTACAGCCAGAAATATTGTTTCTAGAGTTTGTTGTAAAATTTTATTGAAATACATCAGAAAATGTTGATCAGCTAAAATGGAGCTTTCTGTGGAAACGAATGCATTCATAAGCATGCAGGCTCACATACATATACTGGCATACTGAGCCACCAAGAAATCCCCCAGCATTTATAGTATTAGTTTGGGATTCAAGATATTTGGGCTCAAAACTCAAACCAGGAGGGTCCTACTGAGAAGATAATCCCCTAGCCCACAGAAAAAAAACACTGGAATTTCTTACCAAGACTGAATTCCTCATGTATCCCTTGTGGTTCAGAACCACAAGTACAGTCATGAGATTTTCTTCAGTCGTGCTTCCCTCACATTAACATTCTAAATAAGGCTAACTTGGTCACCTCCTGCTCGGGAGTGTTTATGAGGAGATTATTTTCCCTTAGAGACCATGCTTCCTGCACTCAGTGGTCAGTCATGTCAGCTTCCAGCACCAACAGACATTCATTTAAGGTGAGAGGTATTGTGGTTTGGACATCATACAGAAGTATAATGTTTTTCCTTTTCCATTTATGAGTATGAAAGACTGAACTGAACAAAATTAGTTCCTTCTACTGTGAGGGTGGCCTGGACGCAGACACATGCCTGAATGAGGTATTTATCCAAATGAGAAATTACATGAAACCCACTTGAGAGTCAGCATCTGCTATAGCCAGCACTATCTTAAAGAATATCTTCAGAACTAGTGCCAAACAAAATGAAAAACTGCTGAATCTAAAATGATGCAGTCCAAAGAGTGCTCAGGTGGCTCTACAAAGAGGAAGTGGTGGAAATGTATAAGCAGACATCTTCAGGTCCACTGATGTAAGAAAATCTTCTTGATTCATCTGTAAGCATTAAAGTGAAAGTTTTGAGAAAGTAAAATTCTCTGAGTTACTGCTTGCCACTTTGTGACACAAAAAAACCCCTGTAGTAGAACCCCATTCTCAAACAAACTTCACAGGTAAGAATCAACTTGCAGCAAAAGTGCTTTTGCAGCTTCAGAAAACACTGAAGAAATACAAAAAAGAGGAAACAAGTAGAGGAAACCAGGAATATATTGCTGGGACTGTTGTGAAAAGCAGCCAAAGGCAGACACAGATGGCTTTCAGCTTTGATGAAAAATATACATGAAGCTACTTCTGTAACACAATAGATTGTTAGCTCAGAAAAACTGATGGTCTAAACACCTGTGTATTCTAAACAAAAACTTAGAAAAAAAGCATGTGTGTAACTGTAAACATCAACTGTTACCAACATTTTCAAAACTATGATTAAAAGGAAAACATCTCTATTGTAAAAATACATCTATAAAATATGAAAAAGGTTTTCAAAGAGCACACATTTTCTGCTCTGCAAAAGTGGTCTGTCTTTAGATCCATGGCTCCTTCCCAAATTTTCCTTTCAGAGGGGAAGTGCTGACATTACCCACATCTACCATGTATTTTGCAGACAAGTTTGTTCTGCCTGTGCTTGGAACTGTCTAGAAGGCAAAGCCAAACCAACAGACAATGTGCTTGATTTAATAAGCTCTTCCAGGTGAACACAAAATGGTCTCTTTTTTCTTCTTTTTTTTTTAAATAAGAGCAACAGACTGACTAAAGGTTATTTTAAGAGACTCTTCAGAGAAGCTCAGAATTAGTTCTCTGCATAAAAGTAGATTCCAAGTAATTTATCAAAATATCAACATCTCAGTTCCTGAAAAATGTACCGTAACTGCTAGTGAGGTAGCACAAGGAGTGTCTCCTCCCTCCCAACAGCTTTCCTGTGACAAATTTATTTTTTCTTCTATTTTCCTTCTCACCCACACACATATTCACTACTAATAAGAGTATTTTGGGGTTTTCATATGTTTTCTATCTAAGCCATCACTTTAATGTTTCAATTTTGATTCTATGTGCATTTTCACTAGCTGAGGATGGAGAGATGGGGAAAATACACATTCAGAATAAATTCAATAAAAACAAACACAATCATAAATTAGTAGAACAAGTATCAGAAAAGTTAAATCTTTTATACTAGCTTATATATAATACATAACTGAAAGAAACTTCTGTTGAAAATAATTTGAAGCACTAGATTTTGTACATTTTGAGACCCTAGCAAAATGTAATCTATACAACAAGAAAATAAGAATGGAAATCATGATGCACCTAAATACTCACTGGGTTTAAAACCTACTGGTCTGAAGTCAATATTCTGTAACTAATCCATTAAATTAATTAGGCTCAAAAGCAAATCTAACATTTCTCAAAGTCATGTATTTTAAATAACTTGGCTAGCCATTTCATCTCAAAATTTCACTTCAGCAAAAAAGAATGCTGTGTTTTTATGGAAAAAATTATTGTCTATATTAAGTCGTATGTTGCTATTTTCTGTAGAATAAAGTTTATGGAACTGCTGCAGAAATACCATCACACATTCTTACCATATCCTATAACAAAAGGATTCCAACAGAGCCTTCCTAGAAGCTGTCCAATCAAAGGGAACTGCTGGATTGCTACAACTGAACCCTGCTAAAACATAAAAACAAGCAAAGAGATAGTAAATATACTGCACATTAAAAATAGGTTAGGAGAACTGTTACTGATATATATTGTTGTAAATTACAATCCCAGTGGTTTTACTGTGAAATGTTCTGGAAGCAAAACACCTGCAGGTATGTAATAAAAGCAGAACTTCCAGAAATTTGCTATAATGTCATAATTCAAGTCGGTTAAAACTTACGTAAGTGATTTCCTCACATAACTATGGCAGAAAATTTGTTCATTTGCCTCACATCTAGCAAACAGAACAGTATTAGGAACCAAGACTCCATTGTATTAAAAGCCCAATTATTATACATTTCTGTTGATCTTCACTGCTCTAACATAGTCTCACAGTTACAGAAGAAATTCATACCCACTATGGCATAAAACTAAGTATGTTTCTGTTACTTTTGCTTGCTTTCTTTATATTAACTTACATAATGACTAGCCAGCAACAAACTGACATTTAACTTCTAACCAAATGGAAAGCAGCTTCACTATAAAAGTAATAAACAATGTAGTTTACATACAATCCTCTGTAATCAGTCTTATTTTTCTATTTTTATAGCTTTACTATCTAATAAATGAAGACTTTGAAAAATAGTACTGTGCTGAGATGACATGCAAGTAGCAGGGATGATAACCATCTCCTGCTACTGCAGTAAATTCCTTACATTTGTCTCACATTTGGGGCTAGACCTAGACTTTCTGGGGCCACATTCACAAGGTCCATTTCAGGCCAAGCCTCAGATTACTTGAAGTAGCAAAATTCTCTTTTTTTTCCCCCTTAAGGAAAACTATACACAAATATGGAAAGAAATATCACTCCCAAAAATCCTTTATTTAAATTTAAAGTCGGTTCAGAAACAAACCCAACTCTGAAGTCTTCAGATAAGAAGAATATTTAAAAATAAGTACTTCTATAAGAAGCAAGCTAATATTACTGAATATATACACTGAAAAAAACCATGCTCAGAAATACACAGAAACAACTAAACATATAAACAACTAAATTTTCTTTTATAAAAAGCACTCAAGTGAGTGCAGACAATAATTAAATTACTAAACAGAACAGGCAGCAGCTTATGTTAATGATCTGATTATGCCGCTAGAATTCACTGTGTGTACCATAACACTGGGGTTAATGTGTCACCAGGCTCCCTAAGGTTTAAAGGATCAGTTACAGTTTTGCATGTTAATGCCTTTAAATCATCCAATTTATGACCTGAGAACCAGAATCAAATTCTTGTTTTTTTAAAGAGTTTTGTTAAGAGGCTAGAGCATTTGCAGGGAAATCTCACATGACATCAACTAGTCAAGAAGAAAAAGTTCCTTTCACAATAAATCAGGGAAACAGGTAGCCACACTCCCATTTGCATTACCTACGACTATTTCCCCCATTTGCTTCTCTGATCCAGCATTAGGTCAATAACACAAACTTCTTTGCTACTGTTAACTTCTGGTTTTATCAAAACCTGGTGTAGATTGTTTCAGAGGGTGTCTTTAAAACACATCACTCTTCCTTCTAAGGCTACTTACCACATCTTTTAAAGTTTCATAAAGCTGACGCAGAAACTCACGGAGCTGGGGCAGGTGAAGGCACACATCTTTCTGGGATTCCAGTGTAGTGGCTTGACCCCATTGAATAGCTTTATCCAACCAATATTCAAAGTTCAGTTTGGGCACTGTGGTATCCTGGGCCATTACACAATCCTGAAAAAGAGATTATAACTCCGTATCAGTCAGCAATAAACACTGGTTTCAGACCAAGAATGAAAATATGAAGAAGGATTTCTTCCACCATTTTTTATGTTCACATGTGAAAGTGGGTGTAGGGGGTATCTGTGTTTACATCTCACAAGGCTGGCAATTTTATTTCTAGTATTAAGAGGGTAAACTAGTAATGCCACTATGACAAAGTAGCACAGTAATAAGTAAATTATCTTAGAGTGTACCATCCAGATGTGTCTCAAGCTTTTCTTATCTCAATTTGTCATCACTGATATCTCACAGAGAGAATATTAGAATAATGGGAGTGTGCATTTGTTAAGCATGCTATGTATGATGAAAAACTGAAAATATCTGTTCCAAGATAAATGAAAGCATTAAGATACGACTTAATCAAAAGAAAAGAGGTTAGGAGGCCCTTGCTCATTGTAATGTCTACACTTCTAATTGATCATTAGCTTTAAGTGCAAAAGGAATATTCTCTGTAAAGGAAACTAATAAACATAATTCAACTCTGTTGTTCTTTGTACTACCATACAAAGGAGAAAGAAAAAATATAACCACATGCAGCTTTACATATAACTGAATAAAAGACCATATATGATCCATATGCAATGGCACACTTCACTGTGAAGAATGGGTCTTTGAGAGAAAAGCACTAAGGTCAATCCAGAACATTAAAATCTAACCAAACTGCCCCAGGAAAAGATACCAAAAAAAGAAAGCCCACATTTTTTTCCCAGCTGTATTATTATATTTTTAATTGACAGAAGAACAGAGAACAGCACAGCAGGCAATAACCTTTAAATGTCTCTGAAAGAAACACCTCTCAGACTGGAACAACAAATGAGCTCTTCATATCAACAGCAAATGAGCTATTCAATCATTGTTCTTTCTGTCAAAACTGTATAGACAACTGTGAATTAACAAAAATGTGATGTCAGTTTTTAGAAATGAACTGCTGTCCACTTGGAGACAAATTTAGATCCTCACAGATGCCAGAGATCAATGAATACATACCTTTGTAAGCTACAAAGAAAGAAACAAACAAACAAGAAAAACCAGAACTTCCACAGCAGCCCTGCAAACAAAGTTTGCCTTTATACAGCTAGCCCTTAAAGTCACAGCATTTGCCTAGCATGCTCATCTGAGCCAGGTAAAAATCTGAAGACCATTAAGGAACTTGATTAACTTCTATGAGCCATACAAACACACCTTAGTGAATTAAAACTTTTATTTGAGTTTGAATCCCGTCCAGAAAAAAAAAGGAAAAAAAAAAAAAAAAGAAAAAAAACCAAGCAAAACAACAACAAAATACAAAAAAACCCAAACCAACCAACAAAAAAAAAAAAAAACAACAAAAAAACCCCAAGTGAGATAAAGCTGTTGGATTGCTAGAGTACAATGCATATATTAAACATGTTCAAAGCCAAGTAAGCAAAGCCACTGTTTTTGTATTCTTTATTACAATTAGACTCCCACTCCTATCTACAACTGTTGCTGCCAGCAGAGCTCTTACACGATCTATCTGTACAGTGCCAAGATGTTACTGGTCACAACAGGCTTCATGACAAGAGCTGGTTGAAGTGAAACAGGTCCCTGAAGCAACTAGCCATCAAACACACTTATCATCATAGGGACATAAGAAAGAATTATAGAACAAATTAAAGCTGGGAACTGAATCAACACATTTGAGTAAATTAATGAGCCTATTTGATGTTCCCAGATAAGATGAGTCATTCCAAATAATTAAAAAATCAGTCCTCTAACAAAATGGCTCCTGCAACTTTTAGAAAAGAAAAAAAAAAACAGAACACACCAAAAAGAACCACCACAAACACTCCTACATTTTGGGACCACACACATGAGTCAACTAATAGAGGATGCAAGGTAAGCAAAACAAGCAGGTTATTCTCATATACTAAGTACCCATTGCTACTACTCCAGTATGCAGAATGGCACAGCCATCTCAATGTGTCTTTTTCCAGAAGTCTGAAATGCCAGATGTTACCTCCTTTCTTAGTTATCTGTATTCTTAATTACAGATAAATAATCTGGACTGCTGGTCCAGTGAGACACCTTATCAATTCCTTAGCTAGCCCAGACCCACTGCTGTATAAAAAAGACTGAGTTGCACATTATTCTTCTTTCACTACTACTACTACTACTACTGAAAAGTCAAAAATTAGAACATCAGCACAAATCATAAGTGAAAGAAAATCTTAGAAATGTATCTATTGTATATACTGCTGACTGCAAGTTTGCATCTTTTACCATTTCTGAGAGCTAATTCTCTCAACATATCTGTCCTGAGTATCTTGGATATAATCAAAGTACTCTCGCATCACCAGACTTGCACTAGTCACATAGGAAACAAAGTAGTTCTATATTCAGTGCTATTCACAATCTCCACCTGAAATGCAGTGCATTTTCCACAGCTGTCTTCTATGAAAGTACCAGCAAAGGATTTGCACCAAAAAATCCAACTATACATTCTGAAGTTCAGAACCCATCCTCAGAAAGATCAATCCTCGACTTGTTTCTTTCATGTAATTTTCTAATGAGTTTAGAAATTTTAACTGCAGTCCAATGCTTAATTCATGGACACATTTATGGGAAAAAATGGAAGGGTCAGTTTTGTATCAATTTCTAAAGGCAATTAAAGGACAAATAAATGTATTTTTGTGTGCAATCAATTTTCTGAAACTGCTCAAAATTCTAATATATCAGCAATAAGGAACAAGTGATTCCTATGATTAAGAGAGCAGGTAATTTGCAGTGTATACTTGTAATAAACTGTGATATATACACTGGGGGAAAAAAAAAGGAAAGAAACCATTTACAGGGATATGTGTAAAAATCTTTGTTTGCACCTTTTTTGGGGAGGAGACAAGGTTGTGCACTTGCATAAGGTTTCAGACAGGAACTACTTCTGTCAATTCAATGGTAGGAGAATCCCTTACTGTAACTATTAGGAACTGAATGAAGACTTTCAAAAATTATAATCACAAAAATTCTTTAAATGCTAAAGGCATTGCTATTATCTTTTTTGAATATAATTCTTTTAAAATTCTTATAAAACTATCCTGAAATCAGTAGAAGAATAAATTAAAGTAACATTTCTAGGGATTGCTGCATTACTGGCATAGGTCATTGACCGTTGTTTAGCATTTAGTATGTGCTTCAATTCATCCTTGATCAAGAATCTGATTAATTTAGTATGTATTAATATTTTCTGCATCACATTACTTATTCCACCGTAAAAGAATACTGGAAAAAAATAATTATCACAAGCATCTACGCTATTTGCAATAGCATGATTTTTAAACTGTACTTGTTTGCTTTCATTTAAAGTCTCCAATGAAATAGTTATTATTTAATTATAGCATCTAGCCCTGAAAAGGGCAATTTGATTAATATTACTTACTGTTGTATTTGCCTCAACATTACTGAAAAGCATATTGCAAAATTAGTGAATGTATAAATAACCTGACAATTTAAAAGATAACATACCAGACACACAGACTCAATCTCAAAAACTGTCATAAGATATGTAGTTTATTAACAAGAGAAATATAAAATTGTTAGGTAACTAAGAGTAATTTAAACATTCGAATCCCAGCAAGAGATAGAACATATTAAAAGAGCTACAGAATTACAGATAATAAATAATTTGATTTATTATACTGACAAGCATATTCGTAAAGTCTCTTCCAGGTTCATTTCCGTTCTTTTCTATTAGTTAGGACTCCTTTTATTTCAGCTGCCAAAAGTCAAAAACTGCTTCTTTCATGACTATATACTCCACAGTATGAGAAATTCAGAAGCCAGATTTACTGTGAATCACCTTACAATATGTGAAAAATAAAAACATGTATAACTTATTCCTGTCATCATTTTTTTCAGTCTTTTTAAATAAAGAGAAATCAGCTTCACAGGCTCGTTTACAGTTTGGTATTAAGTCTAATCTACATACACTGTCAGTCTAGCAGTCAAGAAAAATCAAGGGAATAATTTCCATCTTCATTTTGGACTGGTGTGCTTATAATCAGTGTTGATTAGTGTTGATTTTTTTATATAGCAACTTTCAGATAAAAGCAAGTTTGCCTGTTTCCCTTTGTGCCTAGAGGCAGAGACATTTTACAGCAAGGAAAAATAACTATTACAGAAAACTGCCCTTCTATATACAGACTTTCCAAATTAAAACAAATTGCTTTTAAATATATCTTCCTCTGGAAATAAAACCAAAAAACATGGTTTTGCCAAAAGAAATGTGCAAAAATCTGACAAACTAGATAGCTGTCAACCAGATGGCTGACATCACTACTCTCCTGGAGAAAGTAATTAACTCTTCTATTTTGCTCCTCTGTATTTATTTCCTCTATTTACTTTGATAATTAGTAATTTAACAGTTGTCAGAGCTGCCTTCTGAATTATGTTACCAGGTCCCACTGGAAAAAGAGGCCAATTTTCATGTTTAAGGGACAGTAGGTGGCCCCTAACAGGGCCACTTCCATGGCCAGTTCATGTAAACCTCTTGCACAGCAAAATGATCTTTCCAGTTGCTTTCTGCTGCTTTGCAGGACTAGAGAAGACTTGATGCCATGAGGAAGCAAGTTTTGCTGGGATTCATACAAGATCTCCCTTTCCAGAACACTCTGAAAACATAACATCTCCCTCTCCCTGCAAAAGGACTATACAATCATAATAAACCCTTCTCCTTTCAGAGCGTGGCTGGACACTGGAACAGGCTCCCCACAGAAGTGGTCACAGCACCAAGCCTGACAGAGTTCAAGAAGCATTTGGATAATGCCATCAGGGACATCATGTGTGACTCCTGGGCATAGTTGTGTGCAGGGCCAGGAGATGAACTTGAGGATCCTTGTGGGTCCCTTCCCACTCAGAATATTCTGTGATTCCCATTCATCAGGCTACAAACTTCATGTCTCCAAAAGTATTATTTATTAGCTTCACGTGATGAAAGCAGCCACTTCACACAAAAAATAATTCTAAAATTTTCTGGTTCTAATGGGAGGCTTATCTTGCAGAAGTAGATCTTCCTTCTGACTTACCCCATTTCAAGGGGCTAAAAATAAAACCTTCTTTAATGGGAAAAGCGGAAATAATATCTCAGCATGTTCATCTAGCTCTTATCCTTTGCCCACGACAGTGAAAGCAGGAATGGTATCACTGAATTTTACAGATGTTATTTGTTACATTTCCATAATGAATCTTAACAGGACAACAAGACAATCCATAATTATTGTCATATACAAAATATCTAAGTACCAGCCCACGTAATGGATTTTTAGGCAAAAACTGAATAAAAAATCTCATCGCAAGCCACTGGAAGCCACTCCTGCAAGGAATGCACCTAAGAAGTTACTAAGACTCAACAACATGAGGGTTTGTTTTTTTAAAGTTAAATTTAAGACGAGAAAACAGACAACAAGGTGAAGTACATTTACACCTCTGGCAGAAGGCTCTGTGCAATTCAGCAAAGTTCCAAAACATACACTGTCCTAGTATCAAAGAATTTCAGTGTCAGCAGTGGCCAGAATGAAATCCAGCAAGGCCCACATAAAGCTGCCTATACCAGCAGACAGGGAATCCGATGGATGTGCAAACCAGAAACTTTTTTCAAGGTAATAAAGCAAATCCCAGATTTGACCAGTGCACACTGATGTTAAGCAGATCAACATGACCTTCCAAAACAAAAGCCAGGCATGAAAGAAACAGTGGGCTGCTGGCTCACCCTTTAACTCCTTGCTTGCTCTTTCGTATCTGAATTGCTTGCCTCTTACGAGTATATAGTTATCTATCAAAAAATGTAACAACAATATATGCCAAAATACAGCAGAAGCTAAAATTTACCTCCTGGGCATGGTGAACAAAAGCATGAACAAGTACGCATCTTCATAACCTCCTACAAACGGAGGACAAGAGGTGTGAAGTCCATCTTCTTTCAATAAATTTCCTCAGTAGGGTTTGCATGTTTTGTCTTGCACAATCTCAACAGCAAACCTTACAAGATTATTTTGGTAACACTCAGGTCACTGTAAAGTGACAATCTCCTGGTGCTTGAGGAATAAAGTTTTTAGGGGATAGCTCTAATGAAAATTAATGTTAAAATATCTTTAGATTTAGTTTGCTGGACAGAGCCTTTTCACTTAGCCCAGCTCATTTTCAGCTGATTTCTGTGATAACAGCTGAAATAAAGATGACACAAGGGAAATTGCAGCTAAAAAGAGAACGCAAACAAAAAATAAATCTAACTCTGGAAAGAGGCACTAGGTCTGATTCAGCCTCTGAACTACAGAAGGCAGAACTGCCTCCAGTATCTCGCAACATAAAAATAAAAGTAAGATATTTTTACACCCCTTTGCAAAAGGTTCAATCACTGCTAACACTAGTTTAGTTTCACCAACTAACAGTTACAGTAACATTGCACATCAGTTGTGCATGGGTCTCTGGTATCAATTGGCAAAACGCTTCATATATTAGGTCTTCTTTTGTAGGTTACACAAAAAGGAATTAAATACTAGTTCTGTTTATGTTGGTGGCAAAATTTTTGCTAGTCTCAATGCAGCCTAAATTTCACACTAAGCTTTCATGACACTGAGACACATAAGAGCTTAGTAAGCCACTACACCAGAAAAGTTAAATCTTTTAGCAATAATCATGAATTTTCTTAGATTAAATTCATTGTTTGTACCCATTCTCCTATACCAAATATGTCAGCTAATGCATCACTTTGTATCTCACGGGTTATCTGACTGTTATATAGTTTTCTGTATGTCTGGTTAGTTTTATGAACTTTTACTATACAGTTTTCACTACCCAATTCTAGCAATTATTATCCTCTCATGTAGCTTCATGAAAGTCAATTGAACGAATTATAGTTACCTAGACCATGAATAATTTTTGTACCAAATACAAATTCTACTTTTTCAGTTAAACTTTTACATGTGGTTACACCATCTCCTACAGCTTAAAACCACTATTAGAGATTTTTTACTACCGCCTCACACATCTGAATCAACTTCTCAACAGAACACTTCAGAAAAAAACTGATCTGGGGGTGCTGGTCAGCAGCAGCTCAGTGTGAGCCAGCAGTGTGCCCGGGCAGCCAGGAGGGCAAATCCCATCCTGGGCTGCATCAGACACGGCATCACCAGCCGTGATCCCCCCAAAAGAGGGGATCATCCCACTGTACTCAGTCATGGTGCGGCCTCACCCTGAGTCCTGTGTGCAGAGCTGGGCCACACAGTTTGAGAAGGATGTGAAGGTCTTTGAATGGTCCACAGGAGGGCAACACCACTGGTGGAAGGGCTGGAAGGCATGTCCTGTGAGGAGCAGCATCCTGGGTCTGTTTAGTTTGGAGAGAAGGGGCTGAGGGGCGACCTCATTGCTCTGTAGAGCTTCCTGATGAGGGACATGGAGAGAGAAGTGCTGATCTCTTTTCCCTGGGTTCCAGTGACCAGAACACAGGGAATGGTTCAAAGCTGCATCAGAGGAAGTTCAGGCTAGACATTGGGAAACCTTTCTTTACCAAGAGAGTGGTCAAACACTGGAATAGGCTTCCTACAGAGGTGGGTTTTGCTCCATGCCTGCCAGTGCCTTAAAAAGAGGCATTGGGACAATGCACTTAATACCATACGTTAACATTTGGTTATCTCTGAAATGGTCCGGCAGTTAAATTAGATGATTTTTGTAGATCCAAATAAAACAGTCTGTTCCATTCTATTCTGATCTGAACATAAACCAAACCAATCATTCAAGTTTCCTTCATCATAGAACCTCCTTTTCTATCAACCTGTATTTCTATACAGCTTGAGCAGAATACAGAAAAAGTTATTTCCTTAAAATTCAGTTTCTCTGGGGAAAAAAACCCAAAAAACAACACACCTTAACTAGACAGTAATTCAAAGTTTTACCATGAAATAAACAGGATTTCTTTTGTGCCAGTTACAATACTTTAAGCTATCCTTGGGGGGTGATGTTGCATATACACCAACCCTTCCCACTTTTTTTTTTTTTTTTAGCAATTTAATTTTAAGTTCTGCAAATAACAAATGCATAGTAATTCCCTCATTTCCAAGCAGAAGCAGAAGCAGATGCATTAAAATGCACACAGCAAGTTTAGAACATTAATCTTCTCTTTAGAGGAGTCATATGTGACCTGTGATATAGAGGAAAAATATGTACTGCTCTGTACACCAAGGACCAGAAATTACTTCTACATGTACGTACTAAAATTACTTCTACCTGTACGTACTAAAATTACAAGGAGGTAGGGGAAAAGACTAAAAAACTTCCTGCCAGAACATAATCCAACTAAGCCGAAGGGGTCAGGAGGGAAGCTGGAACAGGGACACAATCTATTTAGATACGGAGAAGAATGACTAGCCTTTCTTTCTCCAATTAAATTATGAATGAATGCTAAAGGTCTTCATATTTCTAACAGTGCTTCTTTAATAGCTGTGCAACTGCTAAATTCAAGCCTTCCCCCTGGTTTACACAAGTGTAAGACAACATGTGTTCCAAAATCCTCATCCAAAGTATTTGAATACCAGGTAAAATACTGACTATCGTATTTTTATCCGGAGCTATTCATACAGTGTAGGGTTGTACTTCTTATACTAAGTAAATTTTTTTTCCTGATTTTTTTAAGAACCCCTAATATTTATTATAGTTATGAAGTACATACCTTTCATTGAAATACTTCAGATCTACAGAGTTAAAAGTATTCTGTTTAGGGAAACAGAGGCACCAATAAAAGATGATTCACCCAAAGTCACTGAGGAAAAAAATGACAAAAAGAGATAAAGCACACAGATCTCATACGTTCTAGCCTACGAGGCAAGACTGTTTTTCAAGGACTTCCTCAAAGGTAATCTATTATTCAACCTAAGTTCCCCAAGCATGAATGACAGTTTATGCTACGGTCAAAGTCAATATTCCAGCAAAAAGAAAATGACCACACAACAATCACGGAAAAGTACTTTCTTTCCAGTTTATATTATACATACTTACCTTTGTATGAACTCTAGTGGCAGCTTAGTAAGTGTCAGTAAAAAGTCTATGAAAAGTATGCACAGTCCACAATGAAAGAAAGCTTGCAAATGAAAGAATGCACTTCTCTGGCATAAAAAATACTTGCCAAAGAGTTTCATACTTCTCCTCTCTCCGTGACTATTCACATCCAGAAATAGCCACAGAATAAAATCTTTGAAATAAAGATGTATTTATGGCACTAAGTACACGTGACAGAAAAAAAAATGTATACTTCAGAAGAATAAAAATAACTTCATGACATACAAATCAACATTTACACCTTTTTGTTGTACATTATCTTAACACACTCCCACAGACACTCGCCCCCAGAGTCCATTGACAAGTTTTCATGCTATTCACAGGCATTAAATCAGACTACTCATTCTTTGCAAACATGAAGAGGTAAGTTTTCTAGAGGAAAGTCTTTCGGTTATTCACTCAGTCAAACTCATACTGCAGCAACGATTAGCTATGTGGGCATTTAGACTGAAACGGGAAACTGACATTCAAATCAATTAGACAATGATTGGGGGAATTATCATCAATTATTCCTGCATATTTTATAACCATTTACTTTTTAATGTGCTAATAATGGATCTTCTGACTTGTCAGTAATGTTTCTGTCACATCTGTTCATGAAAAGCTCAGAATTTCACCCTTGGCATGAAATTAAAGCTGTTTTCTGGTATCTTAGAAGAGAGCTCCTTATGAATGTGGGTTAGTCAATAATAGATGAGAACTTTTAATGCACAACACAGGAAAAAAGTATTAGCTAATTGTATGTCTCTTGGCCTCTTCTCACTGAACTCTCATATACATCAATTTAGTTAGTGATACTTTATTACAGTCAATGTTTGGAATATTTCAACATTGTCACATAGTTAATCAAGATTTATAAAATAAACATGTCCAGTGCATCTACTATTAGGAGAAAGGACAGCCTTCCAATTTGACTCCAGGAGTCAGAAACCTAAGAATTCAATTCTCAACTCTGACACATTTCACACATGACACTAAAGAAGTCAAGTAAGTTTCTGAGGTCTGTTCCACTTTACCTGTATAGAAGCCTGATCAGTACTGCTCTGATTTTAAAGAAAGGTGGAGTATGCTTTACTTACTTTTTCTAAAATCAGACTAAAACTAAATGTCTTGTATTATCAGGTATTTTTTTAATTCCCCTCAAAGAATTACAAAGCTCCTTCTGCTGCAGTAGCCTCGTGGGCTTTATTTCGCAATTTATTTCGCAAGCTCATTGTAACTGATGCTGTGCAGATTACACTTGAGAAAGTCATCTGTCTTTAAGATTGTATCCAATAACACCTGCACAATTCACTACTAGTAGGATTATGAAACTATAGCTCATGGCATTGCCTAGATACATAATTTCTATTAAAAGTTAAAAATGCATGCACAAGTACTATATCAAAATCCTGCAACCATATGCAAGGCTGACAGTTAAAAAATAACAGACACATCTCACAAGCAGCATCTGACATGAGTCCATCCCTTTACCATTACAGAGAGGAGAAGCATTCTTGAACAGAAGTTAAAGAAGCTGTAAGTAAAACTTCCCAAATTCAGAATAAATTGTAATTGTTAATATAATATAGATTTCTTCATTAATTTATGTTTAATTAATTTGCAATTAATATACTACTAAAAAGGAATATTTTTTTGCAACGCCAAACCATCACACGCCATTTGTCATAGCCATCTAAAATCAGTATTATTTCTACAGTAAAACACATAACTAAGTCTTA
>JAWWMP010000093.1:32430428-32444393 GCA_035047865.1 Dendrocincla tyrannina | reverse complement strand
GATAGACAGTGTGCATTTGTGGTTGTCATGCACACCAACGGCCCAATCAGGAGAGACATCACGTCCTCAGATTTAACGACCAATAACAAGGGGTAACCGGGGAGAAACTGGGGTACAACCACCAATAGAAATATTCAAACTTATTCCTAATCTAATACATATTTGAATCCTATCTCTAAAATAGTAATAAAACTCTTCATGAATCCGTGGGCTGTCTTCCATCAATCCACAATGATGTTGATTCCTTAGAGCTCTTTTTCCGCTGCTGTCTAGCTTGTCTCCATGACTGGTATGTCGATGCCTCGATCCCAACACATCCTCTTTAATAGGATTCCTGATATCCTTTTATTTATTCATGGGGTCTTCTTCAGATCTGCCTTTATTTGATCTCATGTACTGTAATGAGATGTTAGGGAGAACCTAACAGAGATGCTTCTGCGTAGACTCCTCGAATGTGTATAAATTACTATACATAGTGGCATACAAATTTGTACATTTCGTAGAGGCAATGTCTTCTTTCAGCAGTTTGCAAAGAACACGAAGTTTCAAATTTTGTGTGCTCTGGAGTGCTGTACATCATTGTTCCCTGGCTACAACAATAAACTATTTCAATGGGCATGTACCTAGACATGTCATTTTTGTCAGAGGAGGACCTGTATTGTGACTATGTTTCTGCTGACCCGGTGAACATCTGTTTTCAGTAACGTGTTTTGAGACACACCTGAAGCCCAGGAAGTAAACACATGACCAGACTACATGATCTAGAGACCCTGCATTAGCACAAAATCTGCTATCATGTTTCCACTTCAGCTTCAACTTCAGCTCAGCTCATCTCAGCTAGTTGGAGAAAACTCCTTCCTCAGTGCCTCCTCATGAGCTACTGACATGGAACTTTCCTTCCATGGAAATGCACAAGAGGATTTAAACCTTGGTGAAGATATGGAAGAGAGTTCTAAGTCAAGTTTAATTGTATGAAGCTGCAAGTCACACATTTTTTTTAGTCTGAAACATCACCCTGCTCATCCCTTTATCGATTTTCTACTTCAGGACCACTTGAAATCCACTCACATTAAACAAGTGAAAAGCCACTTAGAAAAATGTAATGTTACCAAGATAATCTCTGAAAACACTGAGGTAATTAATCCAATAATGATGGCATAATTTTTGCTTCATATCCTGTAAGGGACAGGTTACAAATCTATGTTTTAAATTAGTGTGGCACAAGAAATCTTAATAAAAGGCCGCCATTATGAAATATGCTGCAGCTCAAACTCTCTCAAGAAAATGCTCTGAGCCTATTGTGTCGTTCAAGAAGATCATATTGGATCAAAGGCCCACTGGGATATGGAGTCTCTGTGGTGGATGAAAGGTTTAGACTTTATCAGTTATCATAAGATATAATCATAGAAGAATGGGAAATGATTCATGGAACACAATAAGATGTATATCCACTTTTCGTTTTGAAACATAAAGATTCCTCAACATCAGGATTTTACTGACAATTTACTACTGTAATTTTTACTGTACATTACTACTATCCATTATGATTTTCATATATTTTCAAGTGACAATACAGCTACCTCTGTTCTCCCAACAATGCAACACTGGCTGTGAGTCTGAAAAAAGAGCAGCAGTTAAATGGATGGCCAAGTATCGAATTTAAGCCGTGATTTAGAATGGTGAATGTTTGCAGAACCCACTTCCTTTGGAGCAAAGTATAGGAAGAAGAAAAAAAAAAGAGTAAAAACTTCTGATAGTTCTTTCCTACCTCTGTAGGGTGGAACAAAGGGGCTGATATCCATTCAATAGAGAAACCATAGTTGAGCTCTCAGCACTCCTGAAAATGTAGTAACCTGTTTTGGTGCCTGACACATCAAAGGTGGGAGTTTAGTTTTTTGCCTGTTGGTAGCCCTGGGAAAGTCGAGACCCTGGTGTCTGACAGTCTGTCACCTTCTTGTAATGAGACCCTTCAACAACAGATTCACAAAGTCAGAGGGCACCTTGACCTTCCTTGTTAGGCGGGACTCAACAGGGCGAAGATGCCTCAGTGGGTCCTGCAAAGGTGTTATCCATGCTGGCAATTGCAAAGACTCACTTTACTCAATTTAGTAGGTCACAGAATAACACTTTTTAATAATACAAATTGTGACAGATTAATAAAGTTCAGAGATTGTCAGTGATGGTGTCTCCTGCAAAAATATGTTTTAAAGCAATCTACTGATACATATATTAAGCAAGCACAAGCTCTGACATGAAGCCATAATATGCCATAGGGTAAGCACAAGCAAAAGATCTAGTCCTACAAGCAGCATTTAATGTGCACAGAGCATATTTCTCCCCTAAGACATCCCTGGGTGGGGGAAGAAGATGGACTTAGTCTTGTCGACTGATGCCAGCACTTTAGGGGGAGGTCTTCTCCCATTTTCCTCCTATTCCCATCTGATTTTTATACTATTTTCTTCATGCCTGGGGGGAGTTTGAGTGGTTGTAGTTATAAATATATTTTATTTCTGATTGGTGTGGCTAATGGGGGGGGTGGTCATGTATTGGCATCTGAGGAGGGGGTTTGACATGGTTGTTAGCTTTAGCAGCAGAACCTCTTGATTCTCCCTTGTCAGACCGATACTGTACAGTCTTAGTACCACAATGTTCTCCCATTCTTCTGAGATAAGAATGGAGGTGGGCCACATAGTCTCTACTTTGTTCCACACTCTGTTCTGTTTCTCTGAGCAGATGTTTATTGTTGTATTGGAGAGCATGTCAATCTCAGTCTGTCCACAGAGTTGCAGCTGCTTTTTACTGTAAAATCCTGAATCCTCTCTGGGTTTAACTCTACCCATCACCCCACAGTGCCTAAATAAAACTGTGTGATCCCAGAGAGGACCACAGGATAAACCAAAGCCAGAAGGGACTTGTACAGCGGAAGAATTCTCTATCCACTTGTCACAGTTCTACAGTTCTGCTGTTTGTATTCAGTGTTTTGTTCTCAAAACTGTAGAGAAACAATTGCTTGAGACCCTCTCTTGGTGAGAAGTGCTCTTTTGATTGTAGATTTGCATCTATGATTTTGCAAGCAGAATTTCTGAATTTAAATAATATTTTAATTCTTAGCAAGGTTATGCTCTTATTGACAGGCCATCACAAAATACAATTGCCTTTCAAGTCCATCTTTATAAGAAAAAACACTAAAAATTAAGGATTTGATCTTGAAAAAAAGAACATGTATGTAGGCAAAACAGGAAAAAATATACAATGCATTCTTCCCTGCTGGTAATTTTAATGTAGCAGAATTTCAAAAGAAACTGATCTAGGACAACACTAGCTGCTCTGGTATTTTGGGGGGTTTTTTTGTGTCATTGAAAATTATGATAAAAATTACAGCAAAATGGGCAAAATGTCAGCTGAAGCACATTTATAAGAGAATATAGCCTCCAGTTTGCCAACACAAGACTCCTCTCAGTTCTGTGAACTGCAAGTGCTCTACTTATTCCTGTGATGGTCATGCCTTTCACCAACATCTTAGTCTACAGGAGGTCCTGGAGTCTGTGGCAGAGAACTTGCTGACACAGCTTATGAGTGAGTCAACTAGGGAGCACTGAGTGTCTCCTCAGTCAGTTCACAGATGACACTGAGTTGGGTGGAGTGTTGTTCTGCTGGAGGGTAGGAAGGCTCTGCAGAGGGTGCTGGACTGGCTGGATCAGTGGGTCAAGACCAGTGGTAGGAAGTTCAACACAGAGTTGTTGAAAAAGTTGTTTAACAAGTCCTCCAATTCGGCCACAACAGCCCCATGCAGCACTACAGACTTGGAGCAGAGTAGCTCGAAAGCTGCCTGGCAGAAAAGGACCTGGGGGTTTTGGTTGACAGCCAGCTGAACATGAGCCAGCAGCATGCCCACATGGCCAAGAAGGCCAATGGCATCCTAGCTTGTGTTGTAGTGTGGCCAGCAGGACCAGGGAAGTGATTGTCCCCCTGTACTTGGCACTGGGGAGGCCAAATCTCAAATCCTATGTCCGGCTTTGGGCCCCTCATGACAAGAAGGGCATTGAGGTGCTGGAGCATGTCCAGAGAAGGGCAGCATAGCTGATGAAGGGTCTGGAGCAAAAGTCCTGTGAGGAGCAGCTGAAGGACCTGGGATTGTTTAGCCTGGAGAAGAGGAATTCTGACGGGAGACCTTGTCACTGCGTACAAGTACCTGAAAGGTTGTCTCAAAGTAGAGGTGGGCTCTGTTCTCCAGGTAACAAGTGACAGGGAGAGAAAATGGCTTCAACTTGCACCAGAAGAGGTTTAGATTGGATATTAAGAAAAATTTCTTCATCAAAAGGGTAGTCAGACATTGGAATAGGCTGCCCTGTTGGTGGTGGCACCACCCCTTCTGGAAGTGTTCAAAAGGTGTGTGGATGTGGCACCTGGGGACATGGTTAGGGGTTTACACAGTGGTGCTGCATTAACAGTGGGACTCAGCCTTAGAGGTCCTGTCCAACCTTAATGATTCTATAAGTCTATGACCAGAGTTCGGGGGCTGAAAACCACACACCAAGATGTGTGTATCACAAATTCCCACAGAAAAGTCAGGAAAAGCCAGTGCAACAGACAGACTCCCAGCTGACCCATAAGCAGTGGCTTCCTATACACTCCTACTGCAATGCTTCTTCATGAGGGCTTCCAGAACCTTTGCTTTTTCACATACTTAGTCTGTTAGATGGCATGTGAGAAATAATATGGTGGTTATTAGGGAGATGTGTGTTTTCTGGAACTGGAGAAAAGCGTCTGCTGGGTCACAGCCCACTTCTGGTCTGACACACCATTTCAATGGGAAAACATTTAAGTGTTATTCCAAGCATCCATGCAAAGAAGACCTTAAAGGGAAAGATACTTTGAGTCCAGAGAAAATAATTTTAAGTGACACAGTGGAGTGTCTTCAATTCAAAGCCTTTTTCTTCTATTACGTGTACATTAAGGAAGCTAACAAGACCACTTCCAGTAAGTCAGTACACTTCAATTCTGCTTAGTCCTATTTGTACTCCAAAGAAATTAATCAAAACAACAGGAATGTGGAAAGGAGGTCTAGAGACTCTCACAGTGCGTAGGACAGTGCAGAAGAAAATTCTTTAGGAAAAGTCAGGGAAGCCAATCCCCAGACCAAGGAAAGCCAGTTATCTGGAGCCTCTTCTTCCACGGCTCCCTTCAGGAGTTTGCTAAACAACAAAAATGAAAGCAGAATCAGAAAATGAAGCAATGTGCACCAGGAATGTCAGCCCCAAGGAAATTGTGAAATCCAAGGTGCAACTTCCTGCATTTTGGAAGACTTTTAATACATTTCAGGACAAAAAAAAAATCACATGCAAAAATACAAGCCTACCTAGTATTTTTCTTGGACTCAATGCTAAAATAACTTGCCAGTAGNNNCATACACTGAAACCACAGTTCTTACTACATACTCGCATGTTTCCCATCATACACACTCATACACACATAGACACACATACGTTGGATAGAAAAACACTCAAAAAGCCAGCATCAACATTATAAAAAGTATCCCCTGAAGCAAGTTATCACCTCACCTATGAGTGGGAACACTGGGCTCTTATGCTCAGCATGCAGGCACAGCCAAACCTCCCTTGTCCATCAGAATGACACCCCTAGCCATTTTGCGCGAACTTCAAATGCACCTTTTAAAGAAACTTCTGAGAGTCCTCCCACATGGGCTGAGGTGTAGTTCTCTCTGTTTCTGCTGTTTTCTTTCACTTTCTGCTATACAACCTACTGACTTTCTGCTTCTCTCTAGGCATCTCTTCACCCTGCATCTACAAAATCATGTAAACCAGCACCACAGTGTATGTGTATGTGTACTAGTGTATGAAGAATATCCAAGTCCCATGTTTCCAAGCCGAACTAAATCTCATTAGTAGTAAAACTCAAACTTTCTTATATGTATTTTTATCAGCTGCAGCACTCACATCCCATTTCTGCAACTACTTTAGTATTTATTTAATTTTTCCATTTTGAATAGTCCTAGTTACTTAACATGATTGTGAAACAAAGGATGTGAATGTTCAAAGGATCAGACCCCATGTCAGTTTTGTTAGGAGAATCTCAAGTTTTCTCTAATAGTATTTCTTTTGCTAAGCATGTCTGATAAAAATGGCTTTCAAAAATGTCAAATTCTTCATTAGACTCGTGCAAAACCTGAATCAAAAAGCCATTTGGGAAACATACACAAAATGGAAAGAAAACAAAACAGAAGAAACACAGGTAATAATTCCCCAGGCTCTGAAACACTTCTTACAGAGATTATTTTTTGGGATTTTCAGGCCTGCCCAACCCTAAAACAAATTTGTGAATGTTACTAGTGCACAAGAGATCTTGTACTTCTTCAGTGATCCTTCTCATTGGCTTTTTAGAACAACTCCACTCAAGCTGCATATCACAAGTATCTCTCAGCATACCTCCATTCACCAGCTAACCATGAGCTATGCTGGATGCCACACTGACCATCCCCATGAGGATGTGCAAGGGGGAAAGCAAGGAAGAGGATGGCCAAACAGAGCAAGGGATGTTGTTGTAGTTGTGAGTAAAATCATATTTAAACTACAAGAAAAAAAGTATAAAAGTCCCTGCAGAGGTCCAGTTCCACAAAGGTAATGGATGCAGTAATTTTCTTAACTTAAAAGGTTGCTTAAGATTTAAAAAAAAAAAAAAAAAATAAAAAAAAGGAAACTAAAAAGGTGATAATTTAATACAGAATGGCAAAACCAGAACACATTATAAAAAGAGAAACACTGGTTTTTATGGCAGTGACCTGCAGTTCTAGGTTTAGGGTTCACAAGGCTATTCTAAAATAGTTCTACAGCTCTCAGACGGGTGCAAGACAGGTCAATTCCACAAACAAAATCCTCTGCTTATTGTTTTTCCTTTTGTAACTTCCTGCTTCAGATGCAGCTCAGAAAGGCTCCCAAAGTATGCATATCCATTCATAAAGTCCCAGAATACCACCAAGTAAATTGCAATTTACAATCTGAAGGCCAAAAAAGCTGAATTTTTTTTACTTGATTCTCAATATCAGCTCAAGAATGAGCTGGAGCCTCTACAGTCAGAAATCTGTGTACCTTTTGTAGTCAACAATAGCAGAGGGACGCCTCCACAGGGATGACTCCTTGTGCCCAAGTTGCATATTGTGAATTAAAGGAAGAGTAAGAATAGGGTAACCAGGACCACACTTTTCACTGTACACTCTATGGACCAAACCATGGAAAAATTAATAAAAATGAAGATTTAGCTATGAGTAATTCCACTGAAGACAATTTAATAGCAGTATTTTCTTCATACATGCCTTTGCTGACTCGTGGCTTATTTCCATCAGAGTTTACAGGAATTTCCATGCTTCATGTATGTTTATTTCAATAACCAAATGTTTAAATGTTCAGTATACTATCACACAGCATGGCATAGACTGTTTCACTTGGTAGGGACACACCATTATCTAGTCCCACGCCTAACCTGGGCTGACCAGAAAAGTTGAAGCCTATTATGAAGGTCATTGTCCATTGTCTCCTCCCAGGACAGCCCTCTGTCCCCCTGTGCAGCCCCAGAGCAGTGGGGCCTGGCCTGCCCTGCCTGCTTTCGGCCTGCCTGCAGAGCCTCGTCCTGCTCTGCTTCCCCCACTCCATTCCAGTGAGTGCCTGGAGCGTGCTGGGCCGCCTCCGGCCTTAGCATTCAGACCTGGGTTTTTCTTTGTGGCTTGGCAGCAGCTCTGTGTGCCAAACACAGCAGCTGCCCTCGGTCTTTTCATTCATCCTGCTTGGCCAGTTTGGCTGCAGAACAGGTCCTGTGTCAGAGGAAGAGGAGGAGTCCTGGGAAGCATGAGGGAGATGCATTTTTCTGTGGGATTCACTCACAGCAGAGAGGAACGGTACTGGTGGGCATCCTGCAGAGAGCATGTGATGGGGAGAGTGGTGGGGCATTGGCGAGGGGCACTGGGGAGCTGATCCAAGTCATAGAATCACAGAAGCACTTAGTTTGAAAAAGACCTCTGGTATCTTCCAGTCTAACCTTTCACTGATCAGCACCTTGTCAACTAAGCCATGGCACTAAGAGCCACATCCAGTCGTTTCTTTATCAGCTTATGGCTGAGAATAAAGCTTTTACAGACATTGTGTTTAAAAGCACTTCTTTGCCCCCAGACGTACACTTTTCCTCAAATTATACTGAAATATCTGACAATAGCAGTAGAGTTGGACACAGTTAGCAATTATATTCATATGCAGATCTTTTTAGGGCTAAAAATAACTCATATTAATTTAGAGTTCTGTTTCCATACTTGACTCAGTGTGGGTCAGACTGAATGAAAGTATAAATGCATGGCATTCACAGACCTCAAGCCATGCAATCTTTTGTTCCATTCATTTAGCTTCACAAGAACTTTTTTGACAATTTTCTGCAAGTTTTGACAAGTTAAAGGGAAACAAAAAGAGCCCCCCACTGCACTTTTGCCAGGTAGAAAGCTCCGTGCTACTATCTCAAAAATTAAAAATTTTAGGTGTCTTTTTGATGTTATCTCAAAGTATTCCTAAATGCTACAGTAAGGTGTGTGACACTGTACAGTAATACCCTTCCTTAGCCTTTATAACCATTTAACGTAGTCTTTCAAAATGATGCAAAATAGTACAGAAGCATATTATATTGGCTAGCAAAGGAAGTGCTGTTAAGTTAAAATGAACAGCCTACTTAAAATGATTGCATAATAGTGAAAGAAGGTTTGAATTCTTTTACAACAAATACTAGTGATTTGGGATGAAAGTTGTGAGTTTCCTATTTACCCCAGTTATACTGAAATAAGGTACTCAAGTGTTTTGCCTTTATTAGTCTTAACAACTAAAAAAATATCAGTTCCTTTGTTTAATGAGAAGCAATAACCTGTTGGCTCAGAGGTAAACTCCCATTACAGATAGTTTATATGTTTATATGTTTGGTCAGGAAAGGGTCAATTGGCATTTTAACCTCAAGATTATTAGTTTAAATGTTTGGTGACTTAAAGAGTCACAGATACATTCAGTAAAGCCGCCTTAGTGCAGGAGCAGCACTCTATGGAGACAGGCTCTCCTAAGGAAAGCTACCTACTTTTAAACCCTGCAAAGGTCTGACAGACCAGAAAGGTCTGGGCAAGACACAACATCTGTCATAAGGTAGAGAAAGAGGAAAGATTTCCCTTCATCAAAATAACAAAAGCTGGAAAAAAAGAAGCACAGTAATGTTATTTGTTTGAGTTCTTCTTAGTTACCAAGTAATTCTTGTTTAATTTCTTTTCCTTCCACTCTCTTTCAAAAGCCTGGGCAGACATTCCTCCCTAATCTGTTCTCCAATGTAAACTTCAGATGAAAAAATTCAGAGGTGCTAAACTTGACACAACCTGAAACAAAAATCAGTTTTACCTAGGCACTGAAATATATTTTCAATACCATTTTGGGTCCCTTAAATCGGATGGTGGAGCTCTCCCTCTTCCAGAGCACCCAGGGTCTCTCATTTCCACCATAAATCACTTTTCAAATACTTCAGTGGTCTTTCCCCCTCAACAGCTGGGGAAACCCACCTCATTCACACACCCCTGTGTGAAGCCTGACTCTTGGTTTCCACCCCTTCCTCTTCAACTGAGGCAGAGATCTCCTTTGCCTGGGAAGTAGTTTCCAACCTCCAGCTTACAGCCTTGCTTCCCAGCAGGTTTCACAAGGCAGCTAGGGACCTACAAAGTGGGACCTACTGCAAAGACTTTAGCTAGAAAAGACTAGAAGACTAGACAGAAAAGCCACATTTTTCTGTGCTCTGTTGTGCAGAGGTTTAAATTCACCATGTGCATGTGAGGTCCTAACTCAAACTGATTCATAGATCCAGCAACTCTTAACTGGCAGCTCAAGTTAAACCTGGAGAAAAGCCCACATGTGAGGATACTCTGCTTAGCAAAACAGACTAAAATACATGCTGCCTTGTGTTCTGTGCTTCACTAATCCAAGGTGAAGTCTTCTTCATTGCAGCCTTATCTCGCATCAGCTGCAAGAAGGTATAGCTGCCATGGCAGCAGAAACACGAGTGATATGTGCAGTTACAGTTGTTAAAATGAAGATGGAAATGTTTGTAAATAAAGCTATGGTAGGGTGATAAGTGGCCAGAATGCTTCTGCAGACAACCAGCTATCTCAGGCAGAAATTTTTTTTGCTTAAATAATACCCCCAGGGGTAAAATAGTTTCTGCAGTATCAAATATGCTAGTATATATGTTAAATGTTTCGGAGTTTGTGTTTTTTTTTTTCTTTGTTTTTGTGTTTTGTTGGGTTTTTTGTTTTTGGGTTTTTTTTGTTTTTGTCAAAGCAGCAGTACCACTTCATTTATTGTGCTTAATTAGCTGCAATTAACCAGGGAAAGTTAAAGAGGGAATGTATTTTTTTAAGCCACTCAAGCTAGGTAGTGCAGTTTCCTGCCATGCATCCTGTTCTAGCAATAAGGTTCAACATGATTATTAGCAAAAGCGACAAAAATGATTCAACGGAGTTGAAAAGTAGTAATTGTTCTCATTCCTTGAAGCAGACATTAAAAGTAATTACAGTGTGGCAACGGTGGTTTTCAGATATAAACAGTCAGTGTCTCAAATGCTCATTGGGAGTAAAAGTTAACAAAAATGAAACACCTGTTCATACACAAGTGCTGCTACAGTTTAGCAGCACACAGCATTCCTGAAGCTGTTAAATACATGCATTATGCCAACAAAAATTTGGCTGCATGTTTACTTAAGGTCTGAATAAATATGGCCAATCTCTGACAAAAACGTGATCAAGTTTTTACCCGAGGTTAGCAAGACTGACAGAAAAACGATACAAAATCCAAACATAACAACTAATGTCATGTAGCTAGCTATCGTTGATGCAAAATGGAATTTTTAAAGAAAAAGCCTGTGTTCTGACCGACAGAATGTATTGATTTATTTATATGGTTTCCAGCCCCGTGAATGGAGCTATTCCCCAGCTGGGACAAAAAAGACAAAATCAGTGATTTGAGCTAAAGCACGGCCTTAGTGGGCACTTCTCTTACAGGCTGTAACCCAGTAAAGCCAAGTCTGCAACCTGACTCAGTTTGGCTAATCCTGAAGGTGTGAAGGAGAATATTTTAAGTAGCAAAAAATATGTGTAGGAGTTTTGTACTTTAAGTCCTTTAACTCTGTTTTTCTCTTCTGTGGTTAAACTTCCAGAAAACATAAAAAATCGTATTTGCCTTTCCTCTGGCCATAAAAAGTAGAGGCTGAATTTTAAGTTATCTCAAGATATGTTTGGGCTTTTTGTTTATGAGAAATTTAGAAGACATATAAAAAAAATCACCTAAAGGTTATAGTAAAAAGTAAAAGCTGGCTGAAAAAGGATCAAGATAAGCTGGCTAGCTTTGTGGTGCTTTGATGGATGTTCCAAAGAGTATCTTTGCACAGGACGCATCACACAGGTTTATGATGCAAATAATTTCAGACAGGTGTTGCTGCTGACAACATTCACTCTGCTGCCTGCAGTAGCCCCTCCTCCTCACCAAGCAGGACTCGTGCAGGGCACAGGGATGTGCACACTGGCTTGCAATCGCTAGCGCACTTCCCAGAAGTTTTGTCAAGAGGCTCCCTTCTTATGGAGGGCTGTAGTTTTCAGTACTCCACATTTATTTATTTTTTAGTTCCACAAAGTGGAAATACCAGACTCCTTCTCTAATCCAAATTAGGGAGTAATCAGAGATGGGGAAAAGGCAAAGAATTTCCTTCCACATCTAAACGGAAATAACCTGTACATAAAGTGTTTTAGCCAAGAGTTTGAAGTCTACACAAACTGTTTCATTCAGAGTGAGAATGAAATGTATAATCCAGCCCTAAACCTATCCCCCAACATGTAGCAGGGGTAATAGAATCAACAGACAAGGAATGTTACAGTTTAGATAGCGTATCAGAATTGGCTCCTGCTCCAAAATGGGCAAATCTGAATCTCCCAAACATCCCAAATTCATGCTCCAGGTAAGAATGATTGCATGGTTTTACCATCACAGTTGACCAGCAGTACATAAAGAAGCATTCCATAAAAAACCAAATCCATAACCAGTAAGTTATATTTTTTTTTATTCATGTTAGAATTTCTATCAGTGTTCGAACATTAATATTTAGAGAGTTTGTACAATTTCCATTCAAAGTTTAAAATGAGAACCACACTAGATCACAAATGGTAGCTAAAACACAGTTCAGAATTGTATGAATATTCACACTCTCTTTCTCTTAACACTGTTAAACACTTTCTTTTCTCTGGGGGTTTACAAGGAAAAGTGTGCACTGTAATCTTATCTCAGCAGTGTTCCAAAACATAATGGTATCATCATTACATATAAACTCTTTAAAAATATACTTCTGTCAAAAGACTTGATGACTACTATGTACACTACAAAAATAAATTTTCATATAAATAAATTATATGGCATAATTTTATCTTTGTAACTGAAATGACACAAACCCACTCCTACCAAAACAGGCAGGCAATGAGACCCAGTTTGAATATTTTTTTCCTTTTAACTCCTTACACTAAAAGCTACAACAAGTCCTTAATGTAAATGTTATATACTCTTTCCTATTTAACATTAGTAAGCACTCTATACAAATAAAATCCATTAAACGGTAAAAACATAACTGTAATAGTGTTTCCAATAGAAATAAAATCCCTGCATCTTGTTTGTTATAAACTGGCATGACAAATACTGTAGGAAAAACATTCTTATGATACAAAAATATAAATATCACCCATGATTAAAAAAGTTAAAAAACAAAACCAAAACAAAATAAATGTTGCCAGCCACTGAGTTCTCTTGCCAATGTGACTATCGAAGAAGGTCTACATTGTGCACGGAGCAGCAGACAGCTCACCTGCACACAAGCACACAGGAGACTTGGGCAGGGGCAGGTGAGAGATCCTGCAGCTCTCCCTGAGCCCCTTCCCCCGCCAGAAAGAGGAGGGGGCAAGGCAGCCTGTGGCACGGAGGCAGGAGCAGTGTCAGTGGGAGCCCTGCCAACCTCTGACACGGGAGCGCACACACTTGGTGGTTGAGGGCAGCTTCCAATTCGTATCATACAGTTTTGTTGCAGAGTTTGTATGGTCTGAGGTTACTATGCTGCTATTGCTAAACTGCAGCCCCTCGTCTTTTTGTCATCAAGAGTTTTCACGTGAGACAGTGAACTGGACCCGTAGGCAGTTGCAACATCAACCCTTGGTATGCACTGAAACAGTAGCTTATGTATTACTGGAATGACACCAGGCTCTCACCACCTGCTCTTCGAGCGTTCACATTGGAGATCTGTAAACAAGTGCCTCATATCAAAGTGTTTTCAAGTGAGCAAAAAAGGCATGGAAATTTGTGCATTCTAATTATCCCCATTCATTATGCTGGCAAGACAGAGTCCCTGAAGCCACTGGAGAAAAACACTTTCCCATCAAAAAATTGGCCACTGCTGTTCAGGTGAAGAAAAGCCCCACCACTGCTGTGTTTAGAAACTGCATATTGGTTGTGTTTGGCTTTGTATACACAATTGAACATCTACCTGCTCTAAAAAACAGCTTGGGGAAGGGCAGGAAAAAAAAAGGAAAAAAAAAGAACAGAGATAATGAAAACTTGTCTTGCGTTATTTTAAATTAAGGTTCTCCATTCTTAGGGTTTGTTTCCAATTGGAACACAGATTGTAGTGTTTTTCCAGACCCTTCACCTTCAGCAATCCCCTTTTAGTTTAAAAATAATAGTACAAAAAGCTAAATTAGTTTCACAAAGAGATCCCAGTTCAGCTGTTTTAATTAAAAGTGCCAATGCAGCATGGGAAAACACAAACGACAGAGAAAAGAACAACCCAGGCCTTATGTGTCATTACCATCCTGGGCCCACCAGAAAGCCATTTATATTTAAAAAGTGAATATACCTT
>JAWWMP010000093.1:32367791-32389668 GCA_035047865.1 Dendrocincla tyrannina | reverse complement strand
ACAGCACCAAGCCTGGCAGAGTTCAAGAATGGTTTGGATGATACTCTGAGGCACATGGTGTGACTCTTGGGGATGGTCCTCTGCAGGGCTAAGGGTTGCACTTGATGATCCTTGTGGGTCCCTTCAATCTTAACATATTCTGTGATTCTGTTATATTGGGAGCACCATTATTACTTTTCTGTTTGACAACACCCACTCCCAAGCTTCAGTATGCACACACAGACACTCTTTAAGGCCAACTCTGTAGTCTGTGTCAATAAACAGTTATTATACCAACCACTGCCACTTCTAACACATCTGTGCTTCCCTTTACATCCAAACTATCAGAAAGACAGTAACCTGTGCCACTGTTCACAGTCATTATGTACCTCATGATGGTGTCAGCAAGTGAATTCTACTCTAATATGGAAGGATTTTCAGTGTTAGGAATCACATCCATAAGGTCCTATGTTTAAGATCACAGACATCATTCCTTTATCAAAACAAACGATGCATGCTGTAGCGCAGCTCATACAGGTAGTGTCTCAGAGTCTTCTTACTCCATTTGACTTGTTAAATGCCAATTTATTACTTCTATCAAGCCACAATGTCAAGAATCAGAAACCGGTGACATTCAAATCAAAACACAGCTCTAAGGGAAAGGCTGCAAATTGATAACCATTTAAAAATACATGGAGGAAAGCATGTATCCACCTTTTAACTCTTACAAATGATCAAGACAATTTTTAATTTTCCCCTTACCTGTTGTACATATAGACGTGTACTCTGCTGGCCTGGAGCGCAGAGTCAAGGTGCTGTCTGAGTGCTTCTGTTGTCAGTACATTAGCACCATCTTCCTGTGGAGTCTGGATCATAAGTTGGGGGTTGAACATGGCCTCTTCTCCAATCTTCTGTCGTGTGTAATTTAACTCCTGACTCACTCGTCCACCAACTGATGGATAAATATTAAGCACTTTGTATTAGCCAGTTCCTACTCACTCTGCATTCCCTTGAGGAGCACTCTCCAGGCAGAAAAGCTTGACCAAGTGCATCTCTCAAACTGATGACACTGTAAACTCTACAATTAGTAACAGTTTCTAGTAACTGTGAAACAAGAACCACATTCCTCATTAAAGTAACTTTACTGCTGCTGCAGTGAAACACTTATGTGTAAACTGGAGCCTCAGTTTTTTCTACATTATAACCAATACCCCACGTGTAGAAATTAAAAAGAAACTAAAAAGAAAAACTTTTTCCTTGCAGACCAGACAAAATACTATGTTACAATTTCTTACACTTGTATAAACAGTCTGCTCCAATAGCACATTTCAAGATAAATGGCCTTAATTTACACTCTTCTACTAAATAATTTGGCAAAGGAAGAAGGTAAATGTTTCTCTTTGGTTAAAAAAAAAGGAGGCGGGAAAAAGTAAGAGAGCGTAAGTATTTCTTTCAGCCTTAAATAAAAAAGAAAAAATACCAACTTCACATAAAGAGATGCAGTTTTGAGTGCAGCAGAAAAGTCTGTCTACAGCTAATTTACTCAATGGCCCAGGACCTGGCTTAACATGCTGTGATGCAGGAGATCATTCATATGCAACATCTGTTTCTAAACCGAAATGAGCTGAACATTCCATAGTAAAACATGATGGGAAGGTGAAAGAAAAGAAAGAGGCAGAGGGAGACTGAAGAGTCGACAGGCTCTAGAGGGAGCCATACTCAATTAGCCTTGCAGAAAACACTGCATAAAGGGTGGAAGATTATCTTTCATTCTAAAAAAAAAAAAAAAAAAAAAAAAAAAAAAAAAAAAAAGACAAAAAAACCCCACCCAAACCAACCAAAATAACCCCCCAAAAAACCCCAACAACAACAAAAACAAACCCAAACCAACCAACCAAACAAAAAACCCACCAAAAAAACCAAACCCAAACATTTAGCTAGTATTCATATGCTTTATTTGACCTCCCCTGTAGTCTCTCTAGCAAATACTTGTGGGAGGTGATGTCAATTAATTCAGTGTATTAGCAGAGGCAATACTACATCCACATGAGGAGGACAAGAATATAAGTTCAAGCTACAGATCTGGTCTGTTTTTACCTTTTTCTCAGTCCTAGTAGGCTTTGATTCTGGTGATCTGAATTAATGCCAAAGTGTAGTTCTGCAACAGTGCGAGCAGAAATTACACATCTATCTCTTCCTAACAGCAGACTCAGTAACCAGCTGGTAGTGTGGGGGATGAGATTCCCAAGCCCAAGCAGGGACATACTTTTTTAATCACTTGGGCCCTCAACCCACCCGTAACACCCCTGGGGCTAAAACGACCACCAGGCAAGAAGCTGGGCCCCTGCATGCATAAAGCTGTCAGAACGAGACCCTCAACAATTAAACCATACAGACATTCTGGCACGAACCATTGCTTAATTTCTTGTTCAAGAATTCTTTGAAGAAGTAAGTGTTTCCACAACACACTATTTTTTTCAACCTGTCCCATGTGGTATTATGTCCTTCATACCAAGTAACAGAGACCAGTACACAGTAAACAAAACAAAACAAAAAAATCGAAGTACAACTTCCTTATCTAGAGTCCCTCTAAAATTTCTTACCATCATGCTTACTACAGTTGACAGCATGTACAATCACAGAGACTGCATATGCATGGAAACAAAAAGCTATTAATTCTTACCAAGATTTATACCCTAAAAATATTTTCCTTTATCAGCCCCATGTTTATGCTCACTGCTGTCTTTCTTCACCAACCAGCAGTCCATGATACTTGAATTTTGCTTCACCTTACCAGAATATGGGGAATAAGGGAGCAGTTATCCTAATTTATATGCCTTGGAACCAGACCTTTCTTTCGCAATCCTTTACACTGCAACTGCCTCAAAGACAAAATTACTCTCTCCCCTTTTTGTGTCTCAATTAGAGCCAAGACTAAAGTCCCAATGTTATAAGGACTCTGTAGTCTACCACAAGCTTATGTTTCTGCTACTATATTATCTCCCATTCCACATTCCCTTTAAATTTAACTAGGACTCGAACCAACAAACCATACTTCATGCAAGACAAAGGGCATCATTCCCACCTCTGCTGAAAGTGACCAACTGTTTACTATCAACAGAGATGATCGTTTCCTAATCAAGGTCCTGTCAAACCACATTAACTTCACTGCACAAAGCAGATCTAGCTAATCAAAACTGCATCACGAAAGTCAGTCATAAGAACAGAAGCTGTTTTTTTCTGCTTTTAACATTCAAACCAGGAATAACAAAACCACAAAAGAAGATGGGCATGTGGTCCAGCACCCAGCAGCAGATCTGCTTCATACTGTTCTTAAGGCATTGCATAATTTAATTATTTCTTTGATGGGTCCATTATTTACATTTCTTCAGCCAAACAGTACAAAGATAACTCCACAGGCAAAGGTGGGTATTTTATACAACATAGCAGTCAGGTACAAAGAAACATAAATGTAGATTGACAGAATTTTTCTCTGCAAAGCCAGATGATGTGAAAACTAATGGACAGAGCAGAAGCAAGTGGATATATCAGTGGCCATTCAACATATCAGAAGTAAAAGAGAGCAAAGGGAAAGCAAAAAAAAAAAAAGTTTGAAAGCTTTTACCAATTATGTTTTAATTTCTTTCAATTGAAAGTTTGCCAAGATCACTAGAGGCTGCCACACAGGTATCTTAAACCTACACAATCAGAACAATCAGTTGAACGTGCATATTTCAAAATCAAGCCTGTTGTTGCTTCCCCCTCCCGCCATTTATTTATAGATGGTGCAAAAAACATGAGAGAAACCACTAAAAACACCATTGAAAAGTACCTGAAGCCTCTGGTCCCATTTAGCTGAAGAAATACAATACTACACTCAAGACTCACACACACTGCAGAAAGTAATTCCTTACACTTGTAAGAAGAAAAAAAAAAAAAGGCACTGTAGTCATAATAGGATTTCCACACTAAAAGACAAGTGTTGTAATGAAAAATATGACCAATTAACAAAATACTGGTGTTTTGCGGTCTTCCTTTTCTTCTACTTGGTGACAACATTTTACACTCGAAGTGCTACTGAGTGAAATCGCATATATGGCATATAGTACAAATACTTCCAATTTTATTCCATACCAAAGACAGACAGAACTATTTCACTTTACTATTCTGATGACAAAATCCACTTTTCTTTCTGATAAATCAAAAGCCCCTTGATGGCATTTGAGTCCTTTATTATATGATTCCTCATTATTCACTACCTAGATGACTGAGTTAGTGGTACAAAATCCCATAAGCAAAGTGCTGATTGAATAACAGGTCAGTACATTGTCTCATGGCTGGCGGTAGCACAGTGCACCAGCCTGCACACTATCCTTTCAGCAGTCATCAGCCTCTGAGAGTCTGCCTACAAAAAATGAGATACCATGCCATCTGTACAATTTAGCTAAAAAAATTTTTTAAACAGGTGGAAAATTACAGCAAAGCAGTAACAGCAGTGTCCTGGTAGTATTTATCTTTTAGTGTATCAGTTTCTAATTCTCAAGAATGTGTTTGAAGGCCAGTGTTCAACATGAGACAGTTTAACTGACAATCTCTGTTGCTGGGTATTAGTTCTCGTGAAAAAGCTGTTTTTCCAAGAGGAAAGTATCTTCCTCCTCCCTTCCTTCCTCCTCTGATACTCACAGACTTTCCTCTTAGCTCTTTGCCAGAACACTCAAGATCTTCCTTGTCCAAGTCAGCATCACATACCATGAAATACATCTCCTAAACCTCCCCACCAAGATGCTCAAGGTACTAAATTCTTTGATCTTCTGAAGGGCCTGAAGGCAGTGGTAATTGTCATTGTGGACGCGGGGTTGCTAAGAACTATGTAAGGACCACTGTACCTCCCAGCCCCAGGAGCAATGAACAGCTGTCAGGTGGTAACAAGTTTTAGTCATCCTTAACTTGAGGCAGACCTGAACCCATGACCTACAGATCCCATTACCCAGTACTGGGCTCACAGTCCCAGTGTTTCAGTCATCACATATCAAAATGCTTCAGAGCATCTAAAGTGAGAAACACCCAAAAAACAAAACTACTTGTCTCTCGTGTATATCTGCATAACTCTAATACACCCGCCGGTGACATAAGCATGACACTGTATTCATTCTCATTGGCACAATTTCTGACACATTTCCTTCCAGTTTTGCAGTTAGTGGGTCATTCAGCTCACGTGCTCATTTCCACTGCGAATGTCAGTCTTACCTACACCTTTCTCATAACCAGCATTCAAAATTTACGTGGCATTACATTAACATGCTTATAAAGACACTTGGAATCCACCACTGCAGTCCCTTCCATACTAAGTAGTCTTAGGAGTAAGTTTGACCTCTGTCACTCTTAGAAATCAATGCTAAATCAATCCATGAGCAATAGCAGAAAGTCACTGCTTATTTATTTATTGTCTAGTGCCTCTAGAGTCATGAAATATTTATTTTTCAGATTATCTTACAATGTTCCATTTCAGGTTACTGGAATTGCATCACACAGTCTGAGGTTATTTTATTTTTCTTGGACATGAACACTGCCTCTATTAACCATTGAATAGTTACCTTGTGCACAACCATGCAACCAGTAGCTTTGTACAGAGCAAGCTCGCTCTGAAAAAGAACAATCCTGAGAGCCATGCATTTGGGATAAAAACGTTTGCCTACCAGTGTGGAGGACAGACTTTGAGAAACCAAAGCCAAGTTTTCCACAAATACCTACTGGGTTTGGAGCCTAAATTCTTCTGGGACAAGCTTGAGGCACATGAACGGAGCAAAATTTTCCAGAGAACCTTCCTTCTGAAGACTATGGGCTTTAAGGTGTTTCCACTTCAGCACTTTAGAGGCAGACACACTTCTTTGTTTGAGCAACAGCACCTATTTCAATTTTTTCAAGACTATAAATGTGTAGCATTAGAGTAATCGAGCCCAACCTTTGGGCAGTGACAACTCAAAGCAATAAAATCATACCTCTAATAGTCATGGAAAGCTCGCACAAAAAATGTTTTCATTTCATCTCTCCAAAAGATGCTGATCATTTTTGTAAATCAGCCGTGTAGATTAGTACCCCCTTACGGTTCTTACTTTATGGCCTGAGCAATAACCAATGCAGACAACCTCTGCAATTTGCAATACCTGTTATCACTACAACAGGAACCAAAGAGATATAGGAAATAAAATGCCTTGATGACTCAGTGACCATATAAAAACAAATACTGAGAACAGTTCCAAAATGTTTTCACCTGGCGCTCAGTCTTCACCAACCAACCCAAAACCCAGCAGTGTACAGAGAAAGGTAAGAGCAGACCAGACCCAAAATGAGAACTGACATCACCTCTCCATCCTCCACCTTGCCTTCTTACCCTTCAGCACCTGCTCTCTGCCAGGATGGGAACAGGGACTTCATCTTCATACCTCTCTCCCCAGCATCCTACATAGCCTGTCTCCCTCAACTTTGACAGCTGCTAAGGGCTCTCTTCTCCTGCTGTTCCCATGTGCATCTCTGTTACACACATATACAGGTGTTACTCAAAAACTAAACAGTGAAGCCAGTTTCAGTCCATGATAACAGTACACAGATAAACCAGTGAGACACAGTTTTGCCTCCCCATCCTAACGGGATACTGGCGTTGTAAGTGTTCACACCTGCCACAGAGCAGAAAGCAGTACCTAATGACACCAATGACAGCTTCCATTTTTACTGATAAAGGAACACAGACCTCATGAAAACAAAACACAGCAACCAATACTATTCTTACAGGATTGAAACCTCCTATAAAGAAACTGATATAAACAGTTGAAGTTCTCTGGCAGATAGAAGATTACCCTGCCTGTTAGTGGGCACAGAAAAATAATGGCCTTTTGATTTAAAGCTTCCTGTTGCTGTCTAGAGAATTCTGTCTTCACATTCTCTGGGATGTTTGAGCTTGTCTGTGCTGCTCTTTGTCAGCAACAGAATACACTTTTTCTGCACACAGACAGTTTTAGTCAGCATTCTGACAGAAGAGCAGGGAAGACAGCACCTTCCTCAGAATTATCCTACTCCGGGCCTGAAAAGCAAAACTGTTTGCTTGGAGGAAGTGCAGAACATCTTCTAGAAGTTCAGGTTTAGTCAGTAGAGGAAATAGGACTGATCAGTATGTCCACTTCTTTACATTTTTAAAATGCCTTCTGCTTGTAGAGTCAGAATTGCTATTGGTTTACATAGTTGATCTCTGAATGTATTAATTACTGACTGTGAGACAGTATAAAGTATTTGATGTATCTGATACTGTAATGATGCTGAGGATGGCTCTCATAAATCCATCAGGTTTACATTATAAAAAGGTAATACAAAATTGAGACTTCATAGAAAGTGAACGAAACTGATCTACCAAATATTAAAAAAAAAATTGATTGAGAAACAACAAGCTTACGAGAGTTACAACACAGTGGTAAGCAATCAGCATCTTAAAAGAGATTACATGGTCGTTCAGCAGGCTGTGCAACAGGTCAGTGAAAAAATATTATATTTATCATGTAACTAGACATGACCAGTGCTGGCACCAGACAACAGCAAGTCAGAAATTGCATGCTGTGTCTATGTTTTCTTACATTGAATTTAGTCTGCTGAATACACATTTCTGCATCTGTGTAGCACATATGGAGTAGACACTGTGCCTGCCTGGGTCAAAACAGACTGTACCCCAGCATCTCCCTTCCCCACACACAGTGTTGTCCACCAGTGTAGAGATAGACAATCTACACTTATTCTTCTTCCTGTCCAACAAAAGGACACTCTCTAGAATATCATGTCCCAGTGTGAAGATTTAGCTCATTTCAGTATCTCTTTAGGACCACTGACTTCCAGGAAAATGTAGAAGCAATATCACCATCTCAACCACTTCTGTCACACTGTGAATTAGGTAACACCAGGTTCTTTGGTTTCACTAAAAAAAAAAAAAAATGAGGAAAAAGGAAAAGCAAAGATAAAAGCCAACAAATGCAAAAAAGCTAACAAACCACCCCCATACACAACAAAGCACTTCAAAAGGTGCTATCTCGCAAGCCATCATATAAGTTATTCCTCACACTGAGGATGACTCCAGTGTTGCCATTACAAATGTCATTAATGCTGACATGATTATGAATAGCGAAAATAAAAACACACATCAGAGTTGGGGTTTCTTTCTGTCACAGTACGATAAAGTTCAGAGCTGTGACAAGGACACAAAGCCATCTGCATGCTCAGGAAGACAGCCCAACAACAGCTGCCACTGCTTGTAGTGTGAAACCTTTCCTGCAATTTTAGGAGCTAAAACCTTTTCTTTCTAAAAGTCAATCAAAAGCTGATTTTACATGTATGCATCTATATTGCCTACAGGCAGTTAAATATACTTTCTGATTTGGTAGAAGAGGTTGCTTAAGAAAATCGGAGATTTTGATGTCCATCTGGGTTAAGAGTATGGAAAAGTACAGTAAAAAAGCTAACAAACCAAAACTAGCAAATTAGACAGTACAAACAAGAAGAAAAAACCCAAAAGGAACATGCAACCAGCTTTAAAACATAAAATAATACAGCCAACTTGAACACAAATTCAAACTTCTCAATTAAATATAAAATGCAGTGGCTGCTTACTGAGCTGCGACACATGTCCTTGGTAACAGGATACAAGCTGTTCACCTCTGGGTCACTATTTCTAATCCAGCCAGGAACAATAGTGACCACAAGTTGTTTACCATCTGACAGCTGTTTGCTAACTTCTGTGAAATGAGTTGGTGGTCCCAGTGCATTTCCTAGTAGGCAGGTGTCCATATTATAGAAAACCACCATTACAACTGGCATCCTTGTTGACCATCCCAACAAAGAGACTGAGGAATGAATGGCCATGGAGAGAAAACTATCCTTTCTCCTAAAGACATGGGCCCTGTAAGTCACAACTAAACCACAACTTTCGATGGAGAAGCTTAACTAATGAATTCTACGGCTGAAGTAGCAAAGGAATAAAAATTTCGTAGACTCTGCTTTTTCCTAGATATCATGAAAACTGCCTTCAGTAAGGATAGGCTGCTAATACAGACTATTGCAACTGTCTAACAGTTTATGGTCATGTAACAGTTTACACTCACTAAGGAGCCAGCTGAACTTTTATTCTTCTGTAATTTAACAGCTGACCATGCTTCACAACAGGCCAAAATCCTCAATCACACATGAAAGTGGCAAAGTTCCTAGTTTTGCTGAGAAGAGTATGTAAGCAGCTTCAAGGTCTAAGCCTAAGGATTTCAAAACACCTGAATGTAATTGTTTCAAGTTACTTTAGGTTGACTAACAGCTTCTTCTGGGTAATATGTTACAAACAATTTGCTGTGTTGTTCCACAGCAGTCAGCTTTCCTTTAGCCCCAACTTTCCATTTAACCTCTCAGTGCCCCTTCCTCAAATATGTAATTGTTTTCCTGTGTGGTTAAAAGCAGCATTTTAGGTCTTTCCATCAGTACTCCTGGGATAGCACAAATCTGTACATAGAACAGCACAAAACTTTAGTGGATTTTTTTTTTTTTTTTTAAAGGAGCAACAAACAGCAATGAAAAAACTCTTCATCCAGAACCTTTTAGGGGATACCATTTCCTAAATAGCACTTTTAAGAGATGACAAAATTAACATACAGAAAAATGTAAGGAATGAACATGTTATGAAACAGGGTGCAGATCCTTTCAAGTATTCTCTACCAGCTGCTTGCTGTACCATCTGTTGTTGCCTAAGCAGCTTCCTTCTGAATGGCTTTGCACTGAAGCAGAACTGCTCTCACTGTCGGACACAATCAGGTCAGGTCAGCGCTCCCCCCAGCACCGAACCTGCTGCCTGTCACAGCTCCCCCCACCTCGGTATTTCTTACTGGCCACCAGCTCCCAAGGCCGCGCTGCATCTGTCAGGAGGCCCATTTTTCATCTCTCACTCGCTGTTCACACTGAGTAGGACAGACCGCGTCTCGCTTTGTGCGGGATGCAGTCTGAGATTTCACGTCAGACACTGAGCGTGCGACCATATGGCTGGGTTTATGCTGAAGCAGAAAGGGCCGGCAAAGCAAGCCGAACAAACGGTCAAACACACCCCTCGGCATGGCTTTTATATTTTTACTTTGTACCACTGCGAGCGTGCCGGTAGTTTCACATCACCAGCGAGCCCATCACAGGTCTGCGCTCCCCCTGAACGGGCTCCCGGCTCTGGGGCGGGGGGACACCAAGGGGACTCTCGGAGAGGACACTCGGGGGGCACTGGGCGGGGTTCACCTGGCCGGGAGCCGGCACCCTTCCCTGCGCCCTCGGTCGCTGCCGGTGCCGGGGGCCGCGCACAGAAAGGCCGCCCGCGGCTCCCCGGGAGGCGCGGCACCGCCGCCGCGCCCAGCCGCTTCCAGCGCCGCTCCTTCCCGCCGCATCGGCGCGGGGAAACACACATCGCTGGGAGCCACTTTCATGATTTTGTTGCGAGCGGGATTAGCTGGATTAGGGGCCGATTCATAAGGACCCCCTGCGGCTGTGAGGAAGTTTCATCACAAGGTCAGTGTGGTGTGAACTATATTCTGTCAACACCACCACTCCTTATAGCCGGCTACAAAAAATACAAAGGGTCGGCGGGGGGGGGCGGGGGGAGGAAATTGCAAGTGAAATATATGAATGAACATTTACAGCAACAAAGAGATTTACCGATTTCCCCCTCGAATGCTTAAAAAGATGCGTACCCTTCAACGCTGTGCTCCTTTAAAACAAGAAACCTGTATTAGTCATTTTTAATTTATAAAGAATTTAGTGGTTTAGGAGGTGGGAGGTACCTGGGGAATAAGAGTAGCAACCCACACACAAAACCAAAGAGGAACTTCTGGCACTTAGTCTAAAACCAGTCATGCAGTTCCAAGATTGTTGCACTGTTGAGATTTTATTACATTTAATGCTGTCACCTTCAAGACTATTTAATTCCTATGCCCCTAAATGCAGTAAGTAACAGAGAAAGAAAAAAAATAAAAAAGAAAAAAAAGTGGTTTGGAATGCAGAAAGAAGGTGAATTAAAGGCATTTTGTTTGTTTTTGCTCTTTAAAGCATAATTACCCACCTTGTACTTCCCCCACAAGATTCCCCTCATCCCACCGTAATGACATCACTCAGAGACTGCAACTTTTCTGCAGCTGGCATTATGCAAAATAAAATCTATAATGAAAGAGGGGGACTTTTGTTTTGCATGTGTAGTTTTTTTGAGAATTTGGGGTGGTTTTTGGTTTTGTTTTTTCGGTTTTTTGTTTTTTGGGGTTTTTTTTAAGAGCGGTCCCTCTTGCACAGAACCAGGCTGTTCAATCAAAGCCTTATCTGTTATAGTTCTGTCTTTTTCTTCTGTTTAGCGCATTCACCAACAAGAGAAAAGGGGGTAAAGCAATGGAGGCTTTGACCTGCAGCTGTAACACAATACTTTCGCACAGCCCTGTCGACCCCTGACATAAATTTTACACCGCAGCTGGCATTTACACACTTAACATTACCATATGTATAGCCTACTCTGTGCTAATTATGCTAATCACCTGTCTAACTCTCTGCTGCGAAAAATGGTTGTATTTAGCAGTCCACTGCCTACCAATACAGCTTACTGTGTGGCTGAAATGTACATTCAGACGGCTCTGAATAGCAAGATTTTTCCACGTTGCTGGCTTCATTCAGACCACAGAAAAATTTATTCAAGTCAACTGGTTTCGGTCCGCAACAAAAAAGTTACGAGAAAAAAGTGAGTGTGTTCCTGCCCTAACATTCTAAGTCTGCTTGCAAGCAAAATGATAAATCAATTGGTGTGGGAAACAAAAAGGGAGAAAGATTTCTTTTGCAAGCCATGTGAAACTGTAGCCTATTAAAAAAAAAAAAAAAAAAAAAAAAAAAGAAAAAAGGAAAAAAAAAGAAAAAAAGTCATCCTATTCCCCCAAATTTCTACAAAGAGCCATTAATAGATATTTACACATGAACACAATTCTCTCAAGTTTCTACCTTTTATCTACAGTTGAAAGTCATACTAAATGTTTTAGCTTCTGTTTCTTGATCATAATAATTTGCACTTTATATTTTCTATTATCTACTGCTTAAACAGCATCAGCTTCTAAAGAGGGCTTCTCTTCTTTACTGACTATGCAAACCCTCCAAGAAGTCAGTGAAGACTGGTGTAAATGAAATCAGGATGAGGCCCATGTTGAAAGACAAATAAGAAAAAAACATAGAGTACTCCCCAGGAGAACTGATGCAAAAAAGTGTATTCTTTAAGTATCTGTATACTTTTTTCCAAACAGTTAACTTAAAAAAAATTAAATTTGTAATGGATAAGGATTTTTTTTAATGTTATCATAGTGTCAGCAGGAAGAGAGATGTTTAAATGAGATCTTTCTCTGAGTATCTCACTGAGAGTACATGGAGATCTGCATTGAGATTACATTCCTGTAGCAATTTAAATACAGTTTATCACATACAAGTAAGTTCCTATAGCCCCTTCCCCCTCTGCACACACCCCAGGAAGCTATGGCAACTCACAGATTTGTCAGATAACCAAAACGTCAATCTGATTACAGCATCACCCTTGTCAATTTCCTTTAAGGTCAGATTTGTGGAAATCTCCTTTCGAAGTTTTAAACGTTATGAAATTACATGTTCATACGCGAAATGGAAAAATGTGCAAATAAACCTCCTACATCCACTACTGCATCTGAAAAAGATAAGGACACTCAAAGGTTAATAATTGTTAATATACAGCAAAGAGTATTTAAATAAAAACAAGAACAGCTCAGCAGCGTTTATGCTCAGAAGGTGCAGTAACATACCCAGTCATAGCATGAGATCAACAATCCTATGCCTCTGCCTTCCCTACTTCCCATCCTTTGTCCACTCCACTTCTATGTGCACAAGACTGCTCTTCATAAGGTAAAGTAACAGGTTTTGCCTGTCAGCAATGGCCTTTATTTTAATATTTTACTTATTACATTGCCTGTTTGACTAAATTATGCAGCCTCAGCCAAGACACAACTTGCATTCTAGCATCTCAGTTTCAATTCTCTGCCAGTCCAAAGCACTAATTTATCTGTGTTCTTTCAGCTCCAAAATACTGGTTGTGCAGCCAAAAACACAAATAACACTACAACTACTGTTTATTTCAGAGTGTGTGGATTTTCCCCTTTTTTTCTTTTTTTTTTGACTCGGAGATGGACCACCCTGCTCTCATGGCACAGAACACTATTTACACTGCAATACTTGACTGTGTAATACATCTGGCATTTTTGGGCAGGATTCCTGAGCTGGGGGCCAGAAGCCCTTAAGCAATGATTTAACAGGGAAAAAAATCATACAACTTGGCTCAACAGCGCTCATTTCTAGTTTGGTGCACTTAACTTTTGATTAGTGACTGAAAAGCAGAAATGCATCATACCAGTAAACAAGAGAAGACTGTTTCTTTTAATTCATCTCAATGTTAGTATAAGAAGACTGTACTACAGTTCAAGGGCTCAGTTCCAGCCTTGGGTATGTGGGTGTGCAACACTGCACATGTGCTTGCACATGACCAATATACAGATGTTTCAAATACACAATGATTACTTGTATATTTGAAGCCGGGATTAAGTTCAGGATAATTCTCTGAAGAAGCAGCACCTTTGCAGAATGAGTCAAGTGATGGTTCTGTTCATTCCTTTAACTCTTACGTATTTTGCTCAAGCACTGAAATAACTAAGTTTTCCAAAACCAAGCAGAAGTTAAAGCCAAGACATTAATTCTAAAAACCAAAATTAAAATTCTCCATATATCAATATATCTATATGATCAGCAGTTTCCAGGAAGCACTTTTACCTCATGGAACTACTACTTCTCCCAAAATCAGGATCTTTATAGCAACTGAGGTGATATGGAATGAAAATAACAGAGCAAGTCCAAGAAAAAGTAAAATGTATTTACAGATATTAAACTAAGTTTACACAGAAAAAAAAACCCAACCAAAATAAGAAAAATATTTTATTTTTAAATTCTGGATTAAAAACTCAGTTGGTTAAAGCACTGTGCTAATAACAGCAAAGTCACAGGTTCAATTCCCATACAGGCCATTCACTTAAGAGTTGAGCTCAATGATCCTTGTGGGTCCCTTCCAAATCAGAATATTCTAAGAAACATCTGTGACTCTCTTACTCCTTGCAACTCCATTCCATCCATTTCCAGTGCAATGTACAATGAAAAATTATTCCAAGTCAAAGGTCACTTAACAGCAAGGATGGACATTACTGTATACAGTACTCATTGGTCATATTTAGCACAATCTGAGTGGATAATAAAACAGCACAGATTATGCAAAACAGGAGCAAAATATTTTCCTGCTCTCCTTAAGCTCATGGGCAGAGAAATGAAGAGGTTATTATAAGATAGCATGCATTCTCAGCACAGAAATCATACTTTAAAGCGACAAGCTTTCTGTCATGAGGCACTGTCTTGGGAATCTGCCACTCCAGTAAACAGAAAATTATACAGTTTGTGTAAGTATTAATGAAAGCTGTGCATCTTGCTCTTTCTGAACTCTGATAGGTGACTACACTTCTTATTGTAGAACTCTCACTTAGATCTTAAGATATTTTACTCATTTCTACAGGTTTTCCCAGGAAGAGTAACTCACAAACGTAAATGGGGAAAGACCTGCATACTACAAGGCAGGAAAGATTAGAGAAATTAGGAGAACCAAAGGAATACTGAAGATAAATAAGGCTGACTGAGAAACTATATGTAACTGTACAATAGACACAAAGAATAATGAATTTCTTGGTAAAATTCTGCACTCCTGATCCTGCTAAACTTCAAAAAAGAGCGGCTAGAACCATGTATATTCACACCATCATCTGTAGACAGAAAAAGCACAGTGCAAATGCTCCAAGACTGAACTTTATTCTATATACAGGAGAAAATATGTGACAAGTAACAGCCCCACAAAATCTATAACTAAAACACTGTTTTAAACAATTAGAATATTCTTAAAAAGCTCACTGTGGGGCAGAAAACTTTACAAGCATGATTTTACCTGAGTGCTTATAGGCTGGAGCAGGCAATTCACTGTTAAGTTAAAAAGGTTGTGCATAAAAGTCCGTGAGTGTGAAAATGAGAACATGTTCCATCAGATACCAAAAGGAAAGCAGTTGCAGACACATTAAAACTAGCATCCTAGTGGACACAGCTCCAATAGGTCATAGGGAGGTCAGCTTTGAAGGAAAAATCCAAATTAAACATAAACATGGCATTGTGGAACCCAGACAAATCTCCCATAGCTTTGTCCAGCCAGCACTAATCTAGGCATCGGCTTTAGTGCATAATCTAAACAAAGGGATCAGTCGGTTCATACATCTGGAAGCTGTCATATTTTGGAGCCTCCTAAGAGTGAGACAATGCAGTGTAAGTGAAACATCCACTTGCATGCAACAGCCATTGAACTTGTTGAGTGGTCAAGAACTGCATATGCTACATAGTATTACAACTTTCTGGGGAACCACCAAAAATATTATTTAATGACAGGGCTTGGACCATCTCTTTCCACAAGAAAAAAAAAAATCATGAAAATGGAGTCAAGGTGAAGAGCTCAAGTGTTTGTTAATGCATTGTATGCTAAAAGCAAGCTTGAGTATCTATGGTTTTTATGGTCGTTCTTTTCTGAGCCTACTGTCTGCTGGGGAATAACAAGAAAGGAAGGCCTGTTCTCTACAAAACAGACAAATAAAAACCAGGCCACTTAGCAGGTGGCAGAAACTGGTAGTAGACCTCAAACCACTCATCACTGCCTCCACATAGCACCACAATTTAAGCAGCAGCCAGCCCTACAGCTGAATTTGCTCTTCCACTTACCTACATGTCTCCTGTTCCTGCTCAGCAACAGTGGCATGGGGAACAACAATAAAGCAATGTTGCTTTCAACTATTTTATTTCACTCCAGAACTTCTATACCAAAATCTGTAAGCTCTCCAGAACTACAGAAATGCCTTCACACCACGTTCATAAGCAGCAAAACCCCCAACGTGTAAGACAACACTCAAAGCGCAGAAGAGAGGAAGAGGGTAATGGCACAGCCAAGGTACTGCCCTGTTTAAATACATAGTTAAACAGGGAAGGAAACAGACCCTTCCAAACAAGGATCTGTAGGGGACATTCTGTCAGGAATATTGGCAACAGTGTGTTAGGCTCGGAAATAGTAATGAAGACTAATTTTCTCCATCCTTGAGTAAATTAAATGCCTCTTAAGTCTGAAAGGCAGAAGGAACCCTGCAACCACACATGTACATCTTAGGGACATGCTAGCTCTACAGGAGGAGCTTCTTCTCTTTCCTTTCCCTGAAGAGGTAACACATGGGCACACCATTAGTTTGCTGTTCATTTCATACATGGATAAGGACTGGCCACACTGAAGTCATTCCAAGTTTTGCCACTACATTGAGTGATATCAGGATTTCACCATCTACCTTCTCAATGACCAAAGAATGGTCACAGGCAATACTTTCATTAAAGATCTTATATATAACCCAGGATTTTTATGTACTGGACCTCTGGGGGTTTTCTATGTATGTAACATAAGCACCCGCTATCCGGATGGGGCTTTTTCACAAATACCATGTGAAGCCTAAATATAAGAATTTTATGGGATTTTTCAAAACAGTAGCATGGGCTGAAATACTTTTGCACCTTCATCAGTAAAGATTAAAAAGAGCACGTTGCCCAGATGACCATCCTTCAGCTATCATGTGGAAGCACTACTGCTCCTTTCCCATTTGGAAAAAACCACAAAAACAAAACCCAAAAAGAAACAAAAAAAAAATCACATAACAAATAATCATACGTAAGTAAAACAAAACGATGGCTTGGAAATTTTCCAGGTAAACACCTTTCAATGAACTTTCAATATGCACTGAGGAATGCAACACAGTATTCAGGGACAAGTAAGCTCTTATGTCACCTGATCAATGCGAAACTAATGAATTTGGTGATGTGATCAGAGACAACGTCCTTGACTGCCACATAGCCTGCCAGCATCCCACCACAGATGCAAGAGCAGAGTAACTTCTGCTCTTCTGTCATCTGTACCATACTGATGTGATGCAGGAACAACCACATCTAAAACAGTACCACTCCACTGCTGCCCACAAACGTGCATGTTTGTGGGAGAATGGAATTATACCTGACTGGGTCAATTCCTGCTAACTGTATTCAAACCCAATATGTTACTTCAGCCCACTCACATAAATTTGTCTCCTTGAAACAACAAATTCACACAGATCTGTTCCTTTACTATTCTTTTTTGTTTCTCCAAAGAATATTAGTGTAAAGTTAACTGATGCCTTAGGCAGAACTTAAGAAAAACTTTCCTCTCCACCTGCACTTAATCTTGCTGGGTTAAGAAAACGGAGAATCTATGGAAATAATACTGGTTCCTGTATCACTCACACACTTTCCTCATTTTCACTTATTCTTATGTTGCATGAGCAGATCAACGTATTTTAAGACAGGTCAGCCATACATACTACAGTAGAGTTACCTGATTTTTGCCCCCCTGAAGTAAACAATACTACACATAGCTCAAATCTTGACTTATAAAGTGTTTCTGTGGTGCTATAGTTAGAATACACTTTATTCCACATACCTGAACTGAACTATGCAGCTACTGAGGCATCTTTTTCCTTGCACCATATCCCACCTACTTGTATCACCCACCCTCTTCCTTCAAACTGCATGTTAGAGCTCAACTCAAACTCACAAAGCTTCACAAAGCTTTGTGAAGAGGGCTACTTATAGAAGAGAAAGTTTGACTGAGCTACAGCTAGTGCAAAAAAAAGGGAGGGAAGGGAGGGAAGGGAGGGAAGAACAGCATGATCCTTGAACAAGAGGAAGTAATGAAAAATGTGAGGAGAAAAAAAATCCCAAGACAGCGGTAACATGAAATGAATTATCACAGAACAGGACAAGACCATCTCTCCTATTATAGGCTGCTCCAATTAACATAATTTAAGGCATTGCAGTAGCCAAATTTCAAGCTCCACTTAACAGAACCTCTTCTGGAGCAACAAAACTACCTTCTTTCAGAAGCAGAGGCTGTGAATTTACATGTCTGACTGCTGTTGACACACTGGGTCCTATTAAGAGTGGCCGCAAAAGAACATGACCAGTTATGAGCATGATTTCTTTTCCATCCAGACTACTCTGTAGTTATGAATGGATGATTCTAAAAGCACATCTGTGTCCAACAAAATTCAGTTACTGAGGAAATCAATGCAAAGCCTTTTTTTTCTCTTTGGGTGTATGATGTACAAAGATGCTAAACAGTCTCCAGAACTCCAGCATGCATGGACACCCACATACAGCAGTTCAACTACAGCTGAATGGCTGTGAATAATAGAACAGCCATTAGAATGCCAGTCCAGAACTTGTCTGCCCAAGAAACTAAAACAATTCCCTCCACAAGCAAGGTTCGCACATGGGGATGACAGATCTGTTTAGGTGTTGAGGAGTAACACGTATTTGTTCCAGTCAAAGACAGCTGAGAGTAAGCCTACAAGAAAGGAGTATGGATGGAGATCATACTGTGGGACACACAGTAATAACTGATGTATTCTAAATAGTAGCCAGAAGAGGACTGTGTTTAAATTACACCCCCCAAAACAAAAAAACTACTCTACAAAACTCTAAAAAAACACTGTCAGACACAAGCTGACAGGAAAGCCACTTTGGTATCAGGAGCCTCAGAAAAGCCCAAGAATGCTGGCACAAATTCTGAAAGAGGAAGACTACTACAGAAAATCCATAATGATGTTTTGGAAATCTGCTTTTCTTCTTCTCGATCTGCAAGTTCGCCTTACAAATGGGTTTCCAAACTTCTAATGTAAATACTTCAGCTATATTAGCTATAGACCTAGACTACTATCATTTACCTTTGTCTTAAAACTCATTCAAAGTTTACTTCACTATTTGTTAATTAACTGTGTTAAGGTTTTAATGAAAGCATTTACTTCCACAAAATTTCAGTGCTGTACTGCATTCTACTCTCCATGGTATTCAGAAATATACCATATAAACTCAGTCTCTTCAGGTAAATACTACCAACTTATTCAGCAGTAATAATTGTAAAAAGCTTCATTAGCAAATCAGAAGTGCTACTTTAAATGTATTTCAAGTAATCTATGAATCTACGCTGCACGTACAGGACAGTCAGGGCATCAGGCCCAGCCAGCACAGGCTTACGAAAGGCAGGTCCTGCTTGACCAACCTAACCTCCCACTATGACAAAGTGACTCACTTAGTGGGTGAGAGAAAGGCTATGGATATTGTCTATGAACTTTAATAATATCTTTGACACTGTTTCCTACAGCATTGCCCTGGAGAAACTGGCCACTCATGGCTTGTACAGGGGCATTGTTCAGTGGGTTAAAAATTGTCTGGATGGCCGGGCCAAGAGAATGCTGGTGAACAGAGTTGCATCCAGCTGGTCACTAGGAAAGTTCCCCAGGGCTCAGTGTTAGGGCCAGTATGGCTGAGGGGATAGAGTGCACCCTCAGTCAGTTTGCAGAGGACATCAAGTTGGATGGGAGTGTTGATCTGCTGGAGGGTAGGAAAACTCTGCAGAGGGATCTGGACAGGCTGGAGCAATGGCTGGAGACCCGTGTTATAAGGTTCAACAAGGTGAAGTGCCCAGTCCTGCCCTCAGATTACAACAGCCCCATGCAGCACTAGGGGCTTGGGGAAAATAGAAAGCCGCCCAGTTGAAAAGGACCTGGGCGTGCTGCTGGTCGACAGTGGCTGAACATGAGCCAGCAGTGTGCTCAGGTGGCGAAGAAAGCCAATGACATCTTGACTTGTATCAACAATAGTGTGGCCAGCCGGACTAGGACAGCGATTGTCTCACTGTACTTGGCACTGGTGAGGCCACACCTCTATTCCTGCTGTCAGTTTTGGGCCCCTCACTTCAAGGAAGATAGTGGTGTGCTGGAGCATGTCCAGAGAAGGGCAATGAAGCTGACAGAGAGCCTGCAGCACAGGTCTTACGAGGAGCAGCTGAGGGAGCTGGAGTTCTTAGGCCTGGAGAAAAGGAGGCTTGGGGTGACCTCATCACTCTCTACAACTACCTGAAAGGAGTTTGTATGCAACAAGCAACAGAATGAGAGAAAATGGCCTGAAGTTGCTCCAGGGGAGGTTTAGATTGGATAGTAAGAAGAATTTCTTCACAGAAAGGGTTGCCAAGCATTGGAACAGGCTGCCCAGGGAAGTGGCCCAGTCACCATCCCTGGAGGTATCTAAAAGATGTGTAATGTGGCACTGGGGACATGGGTCAGAGGTGAACAAAGTGGTGCTTGGTTACTGGTTGGACTTGATGATATCCCAACTTAAACAATTCTGTGATTCTGTACTGCACCAACATTGTCAGATGTATTCATGCTCTCAGTAAACAAAAAGTAAATACCAAAGTAAGAGTATTTTAATAAACAAGACAATTCTGCCACTGCTTCTATGCTAAGAAAACTTGATCTAAAGAATTTCTTAGTATAATAGCCTCCATGGAGAGTACTTTAAAGCTGTTAGGACCAGCTGCACAGAAGTGCAGAAAAATGAGTTTGGTCACTGCTTTGCACTTCTGCATAGGAAGAACAACATTTTCCATACTATCTTCTCTATCTGTTCTATCTCAAACTCTCACTCTACAGTGCTGTCTGTAGTTTAGCAACAGAAACATGCAATTGCTACTTGTTAGGTTTATTTGTGTAACACCCTGGATCATGAGCAGAACTTTCACAGAATCTCTACCATTTTTAGCAAGAAGTTTTTGATAGGTGGTCATGTAGTGCTAGAATGGTAAACCTGGATGGTAACTTAAATCAAAGACTTTTTTTTTTAGCCTTAATCTGATAGCCTTTGCTTTGGGGTTTGGTTTGGTTTTGGTTTTTTTTCTCCAGTACAGAAATGCAAGGGTTTCTAAATGCAAAGTTTTAATATGTTTACATGTTATCTTAAATTTGACATAAAACCTAAACTCAATAGATGTGAAATTACATAGGCCAACTCTGTCAAATCAGCTGCATTATCCATTCATCTTGGCCATAAAAACCTCAGAGACCCATTTCAACCAGATTTTATCCTAAGGACTTCCCCCCACCCCTTTTCCCCAAACAATAATGACATGAAAAGAAACCAGTGCAGCAACTCAACTAAGCAACTGTTTTACAAATTGTGGTTTTTTTCCTTGGAAATTGCACTTTTACTGTCAGGCCAGTCAGAGAAGCATCAACAATAGTTTCTTGGTATTAGAAGGCTACAAAAAGCAGGTGGCATTACTGGGATCATCACTCCAACTAGGTGAATGACAGTAATACCAGGATAATGTCAGGGAAACATGCTGGATGGAACCGCAATCAGATACTAATCTACCCAACACAGAAAAGCAGAGATGAAACACCTAAGAGCAAAAACCGACAGAAGAAACTCCACTACAACAAGCTTACAAGGACTCTGGATGGAAGGGGGGTGGAGGGAAGGATGGAGAAAAACAAAGTTCACAATAATTTTCATTAGTATTTAAGGTACAGGGGACTTAGAGACCAGTACAAACTCTGAACACACATCTCTGCCTACAGACGAGACCCTACTCTGCCTGCTCTTTCTCAGGCAGACCTGTTCATAGTGCGAGCTCCTGGACTACAGCACATGGATCAAAGAGAGTCCAGTTGGTAATAGATTATTTTCCACAACAGAAACACTGACACTGACTAAACGACCCGTGAAGGCCATCCTGACCCCACTAGGGCTGTCATCTGCAAGGAGGAACTCTGGTCCTATGCGCTGTAATTCACCTGGGGCAGGACAGACCACCTTCAGA
>JAWWMP010000093.1:32316150-32327381 GCA_035047865.1 Dendrocincla tyrannina | reverse complement strand
GCATTATATACAGAACCTTCCAACATCATAAATCAGTCAGAAATTATAATAAATGGTATTGAGTTGTGGAGCAAAGTATGAACAAGTAAATAGAGATAGCCTAATACTTAAGTTTTTGCTTGCCTTCATATTATTTGGATAAGAATAATAAAAAAGGCACATAGCACCAATTGGCAGTTGTCCACATAACAAAACCACTACAGAACTTGGCAAAATTCAACACAGTTTCTGTTTCTGTGTGGCCTAGGGCTGGAAACACATTGATAACATAGATCACAGATTTAGTAGCAGACTGGGTACAAAAAAATGGCTGTCCTTTTGCATGCTGGCCAGAATAAAGAGATTACACCTAAAATGTGGCATTCTCACACTATTTTGGAAGGCAATGAACAGATAGGAGACTCAATTTGAAATCAGGGTTAGTATTATGCTCTGTACACCATATTCTGGTTTAACTAGAGTATTTAGGAATGATGTACCTGCCACAGTATCTCACCTATGCTGATACACATGAATCAATAAAAGAGTAGAATAGAGCCTGGAAGACATAATCTAAACAATGGCAGGTCAGGCATTCGAAAACAGATGCATAAGGCAGAGAGGTTCAGCATCAGAAACTCCCAGGGCCTTACAGTTTTCAAAATTATGGATTACCATTATTTATAAATAGTTACTGTTTGTTATTTTGGTTGAAACAGATTGCAGATAGAAATATCCTGATTTTTTCATATTCAGAACTTTATTGTGCATTCCTGTTTATTTAACTGGGAACAATGTATTGATCTTCGTATGAAGGATGCTTGATGGAGGCTGTCATCTTTCCTGCTGCTATTAGCCACTCCACCAAGAGGGATAATTGGACCCTACCAATAGGTGATTGCTGAGACAAAACAACGTAGTAACAAGTAACTCCAGCCTAACTGAGTTTAAACCATCCCTTGCTAGCCATTCCCCAAGAGCTCTTTCCTTTCCACTGGTGAAGAGGTACCCAAATAGCAATGTAGTAAAGAAGCTCCCATGTTTACCAGGGACATTAATTGAAATAGGGATGTGACTAAGTTTTCAAAATCCAAACTAAAACAGGAAACATCTTGGTCTTCCAGCCCTGTAGGTTAGGCCCTCTTTCAGCAAAGCAGAATGGCCCAAGCCTTGTACGACTGCTGAGTATGCAAGTGCAGAATTCACAGACAGGTATGTGTGTACTGAACAGTCCAAGGATCATACAATTTGACATCTGCACCTCAAACCTGACTGTATCACTGCAAATGTTTGTGAAAACACTTCTTTCAGTGAAGCACCAGGTTCACTCCTGAAAAAACTCAGCATGTCCAAGTATTTCTGTGCAACTACCCCACTCATCAGAAAATCCCACATGACCAAATAGACAGTGTCTGAGTAAAAAGGATTTTTAAAAATCTGTAATAAATGTTAACCACTAAATTAGTTCATACATTTTTGACATGTTCATTGGACATATGAAACTTTTTTCTTTGAATTGTTATCAAAGTGATTTTAGCAACAGAAATAATTTTTGTGTTTCTTTGTCAATTCAGTCATATCAGAAAAAAAATTTATAGGTGTTCTTTATAGATAGATTTAAATTACAGCAGCAAGACTTCTATAAGCTCAATTTCCAAGAGCAACCAAAATGACACCTACACGTGATTATCTTTCTTGTATTTCAAGAAGCAATTGAACTGCATTCTTACTCCTATAGCTAAATCAGCATTGCTGCATTTGTGGAGCTTCTGCCTGGGAATGTAACTGTGGTCAGCAAATGCCATCCTAATAACAGTTAACTTTACACACAATCTTCAGAAGTTTGAAAAATTCTCAACATGTAATTCAGAATTGTACTTGTCTATTTATAAGGTAACACAAAGTACTGTTTAGATTATCGCCTTAGGATCAATTGTGCCTCTCCAGTGCTCCGAAGCTGGTTGATGGCTTATTTTAATCTGTTCTAGTACGACATCATACTTAACCCTAGAAAGTTTGCCCTAGTGTTTCTAAGTATTTTTGAAATTCTCTTAAGATCTTCTAAGTGTAATTCCCCATTTCTAACATAAACATTGCAAGGAAATGGATGGAAATCCTTATGCCCTGTTACTGATAACACAGAACATACGGTATTTTATATTCAAATTGCAGGATCTAGTCTGACCAGTACAGAGAAGAAGTATTTCCTTCATGAGTATTGGATCCCATCTTTTATGTCTCAGAGATGGACAGAAGAGGGAGTGATTTGCCACCCTCTTTTTGGTTTTAATTTTTTTTGTCTAATCTCAGAGTCCTTTTACCAGTAAGGTAAAGGCGCTTTTGACCATTCTTTCCTATAAAGCTCAAGAAAAACCGAAACTAAGGGAAGGGGAACAGACAAAATTTGCAGGCCAGTGTTTACTTCCAGAAATCAACCAATTGTCTTTGAAATTCACAGCTCAGCTCTCAAATACTGCTGCATTTAAGAAGAACATGCCAAGTATCTGCTACCACAGTCTGAAGATGATCTTCACACAGCAAGCATTTATACGCAGAGAAATATATGACACCTGCTACCCAAATAAAACATGCAGACATACCACAATCCATACAGCTTCCTGATCAATTAAGGTGCAAATATGATCTGTTTCTTCCAGCACATTAAGTGATCTGATGGAAAGGAGGTGGATGAAGTAAAAAATATTCAACCAATATGAATAATGGTGAATGAAAAAAACCACTTACAATTAAGATAATATTTTTCATAATCACAATTACACTGCAGTCAGTCAAGGAGATATCCTTAGTTTTTCTGAAAAATGGTACCTATTAAATAGAGGTACTGATTTTGTGGCACTTTAAAATTTTCCTGTCTCTTTCCCCACTGCACAAACATTAGCACATTTTTTTCCCTCCATTCCAGCACATCTGTCTACTGTCCTATTTTCTCTCTATGTTTGGCACAAGCATTTCTTGCTCAGTCTTACTGACAGCCTTTCTTGCTCAGAAGTTCTAATTAAGCAACATTACCATGGCTAACTAAAAGCAACTACACTAACTTGTATTTAGGATAAACTTTCCTGCTTCTTTTCCAGCTTGTTGGAGGAGTACTGCTCCATAAGGCTTTGTCTATATTTTCCACCTGTAGCATCTCATCTAATGAGATATGACTTTTTCCTATAGTCTTCTACAAAGAAAGTATCTCTCTACATTAAGAATAAACAGAGTATATTGACTAGACTCATCTCTAGTGTAGACAGTTTATACCAACATTCTAAAATATTTGTAAGTTTAAGAGAGAAGGCCTAAACAACTGACTAGTTTCAGCAAATTGCACCTCTTTATTTGCTTTTGGATAATTTCTAAGGGCAAAATCTTTCCTTCTCTATACCTCCTGCACAACTGCATTGTTCCTTGGTGGTATGAGCAATGCTTGGATCTGGCAGAATACCAGTTGTCTGTGAGGCAAAGAGCTTAGCAGGATTTAAGAAGGGATTATACATTTATATGGATGATAAGACCATCCAAAGTTGCATTAAGTAATGTAAAAATTAAATAAGTCTTAATTATTTAATTCTGACAGTAGCCACTCTCTAGTTAGGAGTTACGTGAAGACTTTTGCCATTAAGTAGGTTACAGAAGAACTGTGTGACTAGACTGCTGTTGTAGTAATACAATTCCTATATTCTTTTATGGCTGTGTAATCAGGTCTGCTTTAGTTGCAGCAATGCCAGACAGAAGTTTGCCACCTAAAAGAAAATGGATGCAATTCTACAATTTTATCTTGAAGAACTGTTAAACTTTAGAACTACTGAAACAGTCAAGTATTCAGCAGAAAGTGTCAAGAATGAACATGATCAGTATACTGAAAATGCAGCAAGTACTTGTGTTTTTCACAAAGGAAAATGAGTGCTTCAGTCCTTTTTGTTTGTTTGTTTGTTTTGTGTTAAATCCTGAAAGCCTAGTGTTATCTTCTAAAAAGCTGCAGATTAGAAATAAGACAAAAAGTAGAAAAAACAACAGAGATAAGAGAAACTCAACATAAAAATCCCACTTTCTCAGAGGCATAAAGAAGAAGTAATACTTGGGGGGGGGTTTAAAGATATTTCAATGTCAAAGATATCCTCCAATTTCTAGGAGTTGAAACAAAATTAGGTTGCAAAATCTTTTCTGCTTTCTTGAATTTCATCTCTAAAAAAGAGGGAAGCCAGAACAAAGGAAAACACAAGGCTCATACACCACCAGGAAATGCTTGCATAAGAGTTATTTATCTTTTAACTAGCATTTGTTAACCATGGGTTAGTGGAACAGCCTCCTGTAATTATGGTTACTGTTCCATTTGTAACTATCTTTATGAGGCCAGTGGATGTTTAACTTATAGGCTGACCACCCGGGAGCACAAGTATTGAATCAGCCACATCTCCATAGGCATCACATTTGGATAATTATCCCAAAAGATGACATGCTAGCAGAGACATACACAACAAAGAAGGGTTATGCTCACACCTTCAGAGTCACTTTAAGTCCCTGTGATTTTGAGTTCAATGAAACCAGGGTGGCCCTTCACATAATATGTTCCAATTCAGCATGGGGGAAATGGCTGGTGGAAATGGTCTTTGTTAAACACTGGTCATTCTGACAGCTATCACAGCATCCCTCGGCTGTAACCTCAGACACTGAGCTGCAATAGGAGTTAGGAAACTGGCCCAAAGAAAAGAGGTTTCATTTGCTTAAAGACTGCATACTTTTGAAAGACACATACATATATGTCTCATGCATACACATGTAGATATACACAAGCATATACGTATATATATATAGATATATATATCTCAATCAAATAGGAAGAGAAAAAAAATTATTTTTTTGTTCCTAAGAATCAAAGCAATATTTCTACATTTGTTACTGTCTTTATTAATGCCTCAGGGCTTCCTAATCACCACTTCCAAGATAAAAGACTTTATGATCTTTACTGCATGTATCATTCATCTTTGATACTTAATCTGGAGTCCCTTAGGACCAGATCATAGATCCACTCTCAAAGGCCTGAATCCAGGGAAATCCAGTCAGCCAGCAAAGTACATTGAGAGGCTGTGCTGAACCAATGTTCCCTTCTCTCATAACTTCACATAAGTTGTGCTGACATCAGAGATGCATCCAGATGTTGTCTGAAAGACTTACAAAGCAATTTGTTTCATCTTGAACAGAAATGTATGATTGTCAGTTTATAAATACATACAGATTCTTGACAAAAGGGTTTTCTGCAAGCCTTACAGCAGATTTGGAGACCTTGCTCTTGCTCAGGGCATAACTATAGGCAGAAAAGCAACGTCATTCAAAACCAGCTCTCTTCATCCAGAAAATTTTCTCTCATATATCCATTGTCTAATAAATTATGTTTTGAATAACTCTTTTGAATAAAATTTCATAAGGAGACCCAACGCCCTTCAAAAATCCCAACCTGAATAAATAGGAGCAAGGAATCTGGCTTTTAGTTATTTTTTCAGTCCTTGTATAATGCATAAGTGATGTTTGTAATATATACACACTTACAGATATGTTTTGATGGCACCTAGGAATTAAAAGAGGATTTGGTTTGCCATTGTGTGGGACATTATATAAGCATTCATTTATAAGGTGGTTCTTTCCCCAGAGGTCTTACAATGAAAGCTTAGTGCTATCCTGATGGATGTCTCACCATCTGTGCAAACCCAGTTACCAAACCACTCCCAAATTACTTATAGACAATGAACATCTGGAACAAAAATGTATCAGCATAGAGAATTGCAGGTAGAAACTGCTGATCTACTGTGATTTTGCAACTGTACTGTTTATTCTGAACTGTTTCTGGGATAAGCAAACTTCAGCTGCTGTGCTTTAAACAGTCTCCTCTGTACTGTGAGCAACGGTTTGGCTCTTTATACAAAGTGCTTTTTCTATTCAAGGGGAGAGAGAGGAAGGTCTTTCATGTTTTTCTGTGTAAAAATGGTCATACAAACTTGAAGTGTAGAGTGGTTTTACATAGTACATACATACTGTAGAGCAGGTGCATCCACAGGGTATATAGCAAACCTTGCTTAGAGCATACCTCCCGTTTGCCTCCTAGCTCCACTTTGGCTTGGGATGTATGTCAGTGCATTGGTACCACTCACTGGCTTTCTCTGGAAGGAAAACCCTATGCAGAAAGTGGCCCTTGTTCACCTCTGTGGTTCCTCTGGTTTGGAGGAGCAGGATCTGAGTAGTGCTTGTGCTGCCACAAGGAAGTGCTCCATGGAAGTGGCAGACACCCCAGAGTTTTGGTTTGGCCACGACAGAGGTGATTTTTTGCAGTAGCTGTGAAGGGCAGAGCCTGGAGCAGTGTGGGCATGCCCAGCTTGTTATTCTATACCACGTCTTGTCATTGCTGGGGATGGAAGTAAGGGATTCTCACTTCTGAGAAGAAGGCAGGTGTGGCTTGCAGTCAGGAAAAAAGCATAGCGACCAGAAGGTCTGTCCGCAATTGCTTCCATTGTCCTGGGCTTTGATGAGCATTTTGCTTGTCAATCACCTTCTCTTCGTGCCCTTTTGTTATTAATGCTGTTGCTCATCATTTCCTTTTTGCATTGCTGTGTCCAGTAAATTGTTCTTATCTCAACCCATAATCTCTACCCTTTTTTTCTCTGGCTAGAGCAGGGAGGGGGGCAGCTCGTGGTTTCCTTTCTAGTGGGAGTTCCAAATTTGGGAATACCATTCCTAAACCACAGCAACATTTAACTGTTGCACAGTGTCAGGCAAGAAGTGTTGAGAGAACAACAGGTCTGTCCAGAGAACTGGAAAGAATTTTGATCTAAGAGTTTGTGTATTAGGCACAGAGCCACTGGTTACAATGTGCTTGTCTGCTCATGCGAGTGTGGTACCTAACCCTGTGCATGTTCCCATGTGTGCTCCTCATGGTGTTCTTTTTCAGAGCAGGGAGATGGATCAGAATTGCTTTGTTACTATACTGTGTGATATCAATTTATCACATGATAACATAAGGGGCAATGAGGGTCATTCTGTATGTGTATTCAGTGTTGCTCTCCTGCCCTGGCCTTAGGCGCTGCCTCTGGGAATTAATTAATAATTATACCCTGCCTGTGGAGGGAACAGGGGAGAATGATTTTCCCAGCTTATTATGCACCCTTTTGAGAATTTTGAATTCCCTTTAGATGTGAAGAAAATCACAGTCTTATTGATTGGTCTGCCAGGTCTCCTCATTGGGGCCCACATCATGTTTAGAGTTACAAAAGAGATTTTTAGGAAGGTTTTTTAGAACTCAGCCCCAAGGGCAGATAGTCATGAGTGGTGTGAAATGTGGGAGAAAACGTGCCAGTTTTGGGGAAATTCTCTGCTCCAATGGCTTGGAAGTTAACCCCTGAACAATTACAGGACCCTGTTGAAGTGATAAAATATGTGAAAAATGCTGTGGCAGCTCCAGAGAGGCATGAAGCTATGTGGTGTGCTGGACCCTAGTTACTCTTTATGGGATACTGCTCATTCCTAGACAGCACCTTCAGCAGAAGGAGGAGGAAAGCAGACCAATCAGCACCATGGTCACTCAAAATGCAGTGGAACCAGAGGAACAACCCATGCCAGTAGGAGTTGTCACTGTACCGAAGAAGAAATTCAATACAAAATCATTTCAGTTGGTGAGCGATGAAGAGGAATTAGGACCTTCACAACAGGAAGAAGAGGCAGGGCCAGGGAATAATCACCTGATCTCTACCACTGGGTGAGCTACAAGATATGAGAAAACATTCCAGCCACCAGCTGAATGAGCACCTGGTGCTCTGGCTGCTCTGATGCTGGGTTATTGTGGCCCACAATGTAAAAGTATATGATAGTGAAGCGGAGGATTCCTGTCCTGAGATATGGGCATTGACAACGGGATTAGGAAGAAAACAGAAACTCTTGGACTCTGGAGATGACTCCTGTTGAGTATGAGGGAAAGGTATTATCTCAAGAATGATCTAACAGTGCATCTAAATAGGTGGAGCCTCATGGAGCAAGGTTTCCAGTACCTGAGAGAATTAGCTGTGCTGGAGGTAATCTATAGGGACTCAAACTCCCTTATAGATCCAGATGAAGCCCAGTGTACACAATCCATGTGGCAGAAGTTTCTATGGAGGATGCCAAATCAGTGGCACTGATGTCAATGAAAGAAAGAGAACAAACAGTGCTTCAGGTGACCAGCCAACTCCAGCAATATGAAGATCATGTCTTTTCCTCCTATCGATCTTGTGGCTCAGGTGTGGAAAGACTGTCCAAGACTACAGACAAATGGAAAGATTCAAGCAAGTTAGAGAGCAAATGTTGCACACCCCACCAGTATCCAGGGGAAACACAGCCCCACTATTTGTCATGGACTGATCCAGAATGCACTGGACAAAGGGGAAGGTCCAGAACACTTGTAATACATCGATGACATCATTCTCTGGAGCAACGCACCACAGGAAGTTTTTGAGAAAGAGGAGAAGATAATCCAGATCTTCCTGAAGGCTGGTTCTGCCACAAGACAAAATAAGGTCAAGGGACTTGCCCAGGAAACTCAGCTTCTGGAGTAAAATGGCAAAATGGACATCTTTAGATTCTAACAGATGTGAGCAACAAAGTAGCAGCTGTATCCCCACCAACCAACAAGAAGGAAACACAGGCTTTTCTAAATCCTGTAGATTTTTGAAGGATGCATATTCCAGGTTACAGTCTGTATTCAGGCTGAATTAGATTCTAATATTTTTGGTCTGTGTTTGACTCAGCCAACTGTGAGGAATTGTGCTTCTCCTGCCAAGTTATGGGAAAACAGGCCGATAAAGATGGTCTCTGGCCTTGAAGGAGGCATTTCTGTGTAAACTAAAATTAATTGGGCTCTCACGATTTACTAATGGTCCTTCAAGGGCACTTGAAGGAGAAAGAGAGGAGGAGGAGGATGAAGTAAGCCCCCAGACCCATTTAATAAAGACCCCCTGGAACATATCACACAGGCGCCAATGCACCCAGACATGCGCAAGTGGGTCCCACTTACATAACTGGAGGGAGGTGCTGAGGATCTCTGGCTGGGCAGTGCTGGCCACACCTGCCCAGCTGAGGTCACTTCAGCAACTTAGAAAAAGGGCAGGTGGCTCATGCTCAGGGCTCGCTCGTGGGACAGGACAATGTTGCCTTTTGGTGGGGATGCCCACTGTCACCTGTGAGCCAGCTGACCCTTGAGGATGCAGCCACTGCTCTGGGGAGTTTGGGCATTCCAGGGGCCGGTAAGACAGCTCCATGGGAAACACCTGGGCAATTTGGGTGTTTGCACCTGGCAGCTTGTTTTCTCTTTTCTCTCTCTCTCTTATGGGTTTTTTCCTGTTTACTTGGCCACTTTTGGTAATAAAACAACTGTTTGGGTTAAGCTTTCTGCGGTGTCTCAGTTTCAGCTTCCACATCCCTTCGGACCCCCTGTTCTCCCTGGAACACCATTAGCAGACATGATTCCTCAGGCTGGGTGTGAAGGGGCTAATGCCCCCCCGGAGGGGAGTTATCACACCTGAGTCATGGGGGTGAAGACAGGAAACCTCCCTATCTCACAGAGTTCTTAAGCACCCAGCTTGTAGCCTGAGGTGTCAGGTGTGCCCTGGGCAGCTGCTGCAAAGGATCCATTATTAACAGTTCATGAGGAATGACACAGAGGGTGTAGAATACAAAGCCCTGGCCACATCCACACAGTGACAAACTGGTCCTGGGCACTATAACCAGGACAACTGGTGTGAGTCGAACCTGTACAATACCCCCACACACTGTCTGTATAAGTGGGGAGGGGGGCACGTGTAGAAGGGCATTCCACTTCAGAGCCAGGTCAGCTGGTCAGGTGGGAGAAGAGATAGCAATTTGCTAGTAGAGAAAATAATTGGCCTGTTTCCTTCATGGCCAAGCAACCCCTCCTGCCAGGGAAGGTGATGGGGAAGAGCCCTTAAGGGCAGAGGAAGGGCACCTGCATTTTGTCCATCTTTTCCTGCTGTGTATGTGCCCATGGAATAAATGGACACTTTGAAATAGTTCTTAGAAAATGTTGTTGAGAAAATAAACAGCCTATGCTTTACATATAATCACTGAGTACATATATTCTTCGTAAGTATTCAAATATTGCTTTAATTATTCCTAGTGCAGACTTTTATTCAAATTCAGGTTGTTTTTTTAATTTATTTTATCACCAATCACAAAGACCTACCTACATTTTGTACACCTCCAAACTGATGTTTCTCCCTGTTTTTTTGTTTTGTTTGGCAAAAGACTGTTTTTGCACCAGGGGGGCATTACAGTTGCCTTGTCAGTTAGTGTGATTTGAAAGTAAGTCTGTGCAGTGCTTTAGCCTGCCCTCAATAATCAGGCTTTAGACTCGAAAAGCTTTGATTGTAGGAGTTGCCTTATTTGCATTGATGAGGATCAACCAGCTGCTGGAGCATACAGAACTGCATCTGAAACAATCACTGAGTTTAGGTTTAGCACAGGGAATGAAGAATCCACTGTGCTATATGGCAATGTCAGCCCTATGTTAGTCACTCATGCAAAATGACCCAAATTTGCAATGAGCACAATTAGCAATCCAAAGATGCATGTTAATTTAGGGTCTGACATTTTTCTACCATTTTACTTATTAAATGTAACAATTATGTACAGCTTGGTATTCAAGGCTGAGGAAGAATATCAGAGCTTTTTCCTCCCCCCGAGCCTTCCCCACAACATCCTGACTATACTTCTTTATATTTAGGACAGGCAAGAAGTTCTGTAGTCTGTAACCCAAAAGATTACTTTTTAAATTTGTTAATTGTTTACAATAATAAAAGTGACTTATTTTCCCCCCAATAAGTCACTTCTATTTTATAGGACAAAACACTGCTGTGTTATGCCCCCCTCGTCTTCAAAACATATACATGCTTAAATCACGCACATTTCATCTCCATGGTAGGGGATGTCTGACCAATGGTAAACTGCTTAGGTTAAAATCTAGTAGTTTCTCTATGCACCCCCACGGTTGTTAAATTTATAATAGAAATCCCATGTCTTTTGTGCATATAGGTGCTGAAATTCTCACCTATGCTTTAAAAAACATTTTGCAAAAAATGGAAAAAATTATAATTTGAAGCAAAAGCATGAAGTTCAAAAACTAAAGCGCCCCTTGGAGAATAGAAAATTTAATGAGCTTTTAATGGAATGCAGTGCTCAGAGCAATAAATTATTTGTTAGCTGATGACGCA
>JAWWMP010000093.1:32266540-32277492 GCA_035047865.1 Dendrocincla tyrannina | reverse complement strand
AACAAAGACTGACTACCATGTTCAGTCATTTCATAGCCTTCAGAGTTGTTGACTTATTATGGAAATGTTGATATATCTATCTTCAGAGACAGCAATTAAATTAATCTTTTTTTTATAAAAAGGACCTTACTCACACTATTAGTTTAAATAGACTCAAAGTGAGTGGAAAATATAATTTAGATATAAGACTCAAGTGAATATGAAAAAGAAACTATATCCAGATCTAACTACAGCTAAAAATTTCCTACATTATTCTTTAAAGGCATTTGCTTTAGAAATTATTTTAGTAGTAGCTTCTCTGTCACTGCTGGCTTGCGTAAAAATTATCTTCTAGAATTATGTACTTGGTATGATATGGGATGTAAATGAAGCATTAATGAGAAATATGTTGAACAAAATGTGAATATTTTACCTGATTTAAATCTATTCCTAGTTTTGTTACTCAAGCTCAGGTATCAAAACTGACTGAATTCCAAGAGAAAAGAAAAAGTGAAATATTTTCATACATGCAGTCAGCCTGTCTTGCTTTGCATAACTCATTCAAGAAAAAATTGATAGAATTTTAGGTTTTGTTCTCAGTGGTCTTAGTCTTGAAATTGTATTCAGATGTGCTGGCTACTTCTGTTCTGGTGCAAATTGTCAGGGGTGTGAATTCTTATCCATAGAGGTCTTTTATCAATAAGATTATATTTTAAAAATTAAGAAAGTCTAATTTCAAGAGAAAACTTGATTGTGATAGAGACACATCTCTTATTAATGCTTGACAATTACAACTACTAAAAACTATGTTGAAAAATTTTCCATAAACTACTTGGTGCATTGTTTTGGATAACTTGTTTTTAATTCACCAGGCAGAGAATGAGTACTGGCATAAATATTTATCAAATGGTCACTCACTGGTGGAGCACTGCACATTGTTTGAAAGGTGAATTTATCTGTCATAATTGCTTGGAAATTTAATTAAGAATTAAATTCTCAAGTTTTACTTTCTTATAATCATCCAGATGGAATAAGAAGTGTTATGCTATAGAAATCTATGATGTATCCAGAGTTGACAATTTTGGGCAGTTTTGGTACTGTTCTCTTAAAACAACTATTGCAGAAAAAGAAAAACAAACAAACAAAAAAGCCCAAAAAACAAAGAAGGGTAACAAGAATGAAGAGCAGTATAAAAGAATGGCCAGACAGGAAAAGATGAGTAAAAATGATTCTTCAACTTGAAAAGTGATGAATAAGACAGGATGAAGGAAGGGGGAAAGAATCACATTATTACAGTAGTAAAGAGGTGTGAAGAAGAATCTAAGACACTACTAACTGGGGCATGCAGTGAAATTATCATACACACACTAAATACTGACATTAGAAGTACTGACTTCCAGCACATCTCCAAGTTCTGGAACTTAGAGGCTTGAGATAAATGTCTCGAACTCTGGCTACTGGATGCTGGGCAGTGCATGGTAGGAAGTCCTACTATCACCAGATGTTTTCCAAGGCTGTCTGTGAGGCTAGGTAGATTTGCATCTGCAAGTTACATTGTTTTGCAAGAGTGCTAATACTGCCTCTCAGAGTGGAAAATTTCTGTTTTCTGCTAATTAGCTGAGCTGGAAAGTTTGAGACTTTGTGCCTACAGAGATTATAGGACGCTCTAACTAATTCTCCCAGCTGAAGCTCTTGTGCTATGCTAACCTTTCTAATTTCAGTAGCACTATCTGGTCAGATGAAAGTTTTCCTGGAAAGGAGGTTTTTTCCATTAGCAAAGCCCGTTTTTAAAATGTTGAAAAATAAAACAATGTTTTTGGCCAGGTAGGGTCATTTACGGGCTAGAAATGAAGCATTAAAATTGCTGCAAACTGTTAATTTTCTTGAAAAATATTTCATGTTTCTAACAGAAAGCATTCACTTGCACCAGACAAACCAAAATTTCAGAAAAAAACCACAAACCTGGATGCAAGTCTGTGTTCTTGCATATACAGTTGCAGAAAAGAATTGATAACAAACTGAACTTCTGTAGCAGTCAATTGGAAAAAGATAGATGCAGATCCTCAGCTCAAATCCAGGCCAGGATAGCAGTCACTGAAGCTCATTATGTCATGGGAACAATTGTGTAGTCTGTTAAAAGGGGTTAAGGAGTACAGAAGACTTTTCATTATCCAAAAGTATGTGGACGTTATTGTGGAGGAGGAATAGTATGACTCAGTTTCTCTTGAGATCCCTAGGATCCAGCTCAGCAAAGTGAGAGCTAGGTGGAAGGAAGGACTAGCTCTGCCATCACCTGCGGTGTATCACTTATAAACAAAAAGGGAACATAAAACCCTACTAATTTAACAAAACATACAATCTAGAAACTATATTGGCTATGTATTCAATCCCTACTTGTATCCCATTCTAGTCTTTAATTGAATGTCGTATGGATTCCATTCAAGGTGATGCTCTACTGGATTCAGTCAGAAAGGATACCAAATAACAAAGTATGAGCCTTATCTACTCTTGGGCCATTGTTTTTGTTCATAAAGAGTACAGATTTTTTTAAACTTTAAAGAAAATTAATTATTTGTATGTTTTCCTGGTTTTTTTTCAGGTGCTTGGGAACAGTCCGTCACTGTCAAGGTTGAAGCTCTCTGATCATCTGGTCATCCAGACAGAACTTACACATTATAACTACTAATACATTACTCAGGGTGGCTGAGCAGACTAGCAGCAGCCTGCCTACTATGGGCTTTCAGAATGGGCATTGCAAACCATCATAGTAAAAGTACATAACTGGCTCCATACACAAGGAATAATTTGTTATGCCACTAGCACTCCTATTGCTAGTGACACCTCCTTGTATGGTCCATTCTTGTCTCTAATGTCAATTCGGTGTTGATAATAATTTAGAAAAGTTTCTGCTTGTATCATAAAGCAAAAAAAAAATCAGTACCTGTATGACATGTACATTGAGTACATACCTTTCTCTCTCCAATTTCAGGAATTTCATTCTGCGTAATTTTTCTTTTCCTTTTTTAAATGTGTATGGACTGAGCAACAGCACACCTATTTACACAGACAATATAGTATGCATGCATTTTTTGTAAGAATGATTCTTTACCTACAGCAGAGGCCAGAGACAGAGAAAGGAAATGTAGCCTTTGATAGGCAGAAGATAGCTGCAAATTGTTCATGAACAGTTTTGGAGTTCCACATTGTTCAACTTCTTGTTTCTTTAGCTTGAACACAAGTAGATTCCTATCTGCTTATTGCAACCAACAGCCTAAACTAGTCTTCCCTGTTTGTGATTTTCTTTCCTTCAGCAGGTGATGCTCAGACCTGCAGATTTTCCCTGAATTCAACTACTCCTCCAGGTAGGTACAGTGTTACTTACTGTCTGCTTTCCTAGCCTCTGTTTCCAACTCCTGATCACCTCCCAATCTTCAGAAGGCTGCATAACCTCTGGAGGGAGGAAACATCATTAACCCCCACCTGCCCAGAGGCATGGCACCTGGGCAGTGAGACCTAGCTTGAAGATCACCTTGCCATATGGTCTTTGATTCATTCTGTAGCATCAGAAACAACAAATCATTGCAATGAAATGGTAGAATCCTGAAATTTCTCACCTTGGCAAAATCTCTACATAAAATTTTTGTTTACAGTGATATGGATTTGATCCAAATTAAATAATGATAAAGGAGTAAAATGCTGCAAGACTTCATTCTCAGAAGTTGTGGTATTCAGCTGAGGTATGGAAATGATAAAAATCCTGGTGTAACTAATATCCCTTGCTTTTTAGTTGCAACAACCTCATCTTGAATAACCAGTAGCTCCTCCCCTCACTTGGAAGGCAAGAACTCAGGCTGATGTTCCTCTGTGAAGTGCTCTGACACCTGGTCTCCAGTAAGGCTGTGGGCTGCTAAATTCAGAAAGGGCTCTCTGCTTCAGGCATGAAATCCCACCCAGGCTGGAGCTGTGTGTGGTCTTTTAAGAATCACAAAATATTCTAAGTTGGAAGGGACATGAAAGAATTATGGAGCCCAAATCTTAAGTGAATGGCCCATACAGGGATCAAATCCACAGCCTTGGCATTAGCAGCACCATGTTCTAAACAACTGAGCTAAGGAACACTCTGAAAAATAAAAAGATGCATTTTGTTGATTAATTCCCTATTAGTTTTCTCTAAGTACTGACTTTGGAGCAGTCACAGGTTCAAAACTAAAAGAGAGCAGAGAGATTGTATACAGGAAGGTACATGCAGAGGACACCCAGAATTTGTGCCCCACTCCATTTGCAGCTACTGATTTCTGACACTGACTGTGTGAGAAGAGGAATGCAGGCTACTGCTTTCTTGTGTCTCTTATTTCAGGTGAATCTGGTAAAGCATTCCATAACAACAGGCAAAAGGAAAACATAATTTTACAAGTAAAAATGACTATGCTCTCATATTAACCTTGAAATGCTGAGACTTTCCCTCTTGCAGTCAGTTTTACTTGTCTCATACACAACTGACATGACAGTAGGCTGTTCTTCTTTACTTCATTTATCTAGTTACAGTATACACACACAAACATATATACACACACACACACACTGGTGAAGGCATGCCTAGGGCAGAGTTAATGATGACACACTATTACATCTCTGTGGAAAAATTGAAATAGGCAGAGATATATCCCTCTTGACTTTAAATGCCTGGAAGCCCACATATCCCAAGGAACATTTTTGCATATGCAGCAAGCATATTGTATGTTTATTTTCTAAGTGTAAAGCTTGTGCTTTCCATTTTGCTCAGTCTCTTTCTTGGTTTTCCATGACATGTTTCGTGATGTCTGCAGTGCTGCCTGAACAACAATCATAAAGGTCCTAAACCTAAAGCTTCCTCTGATTCTGTGGGTGAAGAACAGATTTTTAAGATTTTTTGCCAAGACAGCCTGTGCAAAGGATTTGTTTTTGCAAGTGTTTGTGTACATATGAGTGCATGATCCATGTGTGTGGCCTATGTGAATACCAAATGCCATTTACCCTTAAGGCTCTCTAAACCACCCTCTCAGCCTGTGTGGAAAACATCTCCCTGCTGCAACTAAGCAGAATTGAAATAGTTATTTGTGCATTCTCTCTTTTATATGTGCCCACTCTGGTCCCCCACAAATCTTCTCTGCAGTTTTTATGCCTGTTCTGAGCAGCAGCTGGAAGCCTACTCATGTTGCCATGCAGATACAGTGGAGCTGAGAAGGGAGGAACAAGGCACTAGAAGCATATTACTGCCTTTGGCTTGTAGAGCAACTGTTTCAAACTCCTTCCCTATTGCATCAAGACTCACTGAAAGCTGCTCTTCCATGCATGTTCCTCCTTCCTGCGCTCTGTTGCTATTCCATTTACTTTATTTCTCTCACTTTTGCTGTGCTTTTCCAGCACTGTTCGTTGATTTAAGACTCTCATACCTCAGAGGCTTCATGGTTCTTAGAGAGTGACATAGGAGCTCTGCTTCATGGGCCATAAAAACACATCATTTATCTATCCTAATAAACTTTTCCTTCTAAACAACTAAGAAAGACATGAAATAAAACCATACTAAACCAATAACTCATAGAACCACCCTCTTGATGTGATAGCTACAAAACTTTGGAAATGATTTGGTTACGTACTCCTTTTCTCATGCATGCTGGCTGCTAGAGATCTACTTTATTCCTTTAACTATCAGTGCAAGCAGTTTTTTAGCTCACTGTAAAGCCTTGGGTATATGTTCTCATTTTTTAAATTGTAATCAAAATGTTACTAGCATATTAGTTCATTGGCAAGGTAAGGATTCAACTTCACTGCTAGTATATCAAAAATTAAACTTTTCTGTCTTGAAATCTGATATAATTGTTATTCACTTTATTGTGACTAGTCCAAAAAACTAAGTCCTGTTTGTTGCAGAGCACAATACATAACAATAAAACACTATCTTTCTTTTAATTTCATTATCAAAATAAATGGTGAGTTGTTTATCCCCATTTTTCTGATAGGGAAACTGTTGTAGAGGGAAGAGAAATGACTTTCACAAGGATTTGAGAATATTGCTGATCTAACGGTTTTCCATTAACCTACATTACTTCCAGTTTAGCAAGGCAGACTGCTCAGATTCTTTAAATGTATTTATGTTCCCTACCTCAAAGCTGCTTTGAAATGATTAAACACATGGCCAGGAACCACGAGTTCTTACTCCTTCCACAGCTGAGTGCTCATTGTATTTTACTACTACATCAAGCTCTGCACATAGCACTTAACTTTTGTGAGTGCGGAAAAAGAGTTAGGAAATATGAGGATGCACAGCTGTCTAGAAAACTTGTAGCAGTACTTCCACCTCCAGATACAATGTAGATATCCAGTAGATGACCATATGTGATGATGAAATTGCCTCAGTCCTTTTGGTAGAAACCTAGGTCCTTTCACTTTTGATCTCAGTGAATCCCAAACTTCCCCTTTTCTCTTAATTTTTTTTACTTTTCCATCTAGATTTTAGTTGACCTACATCTGTGTACCTTCAGATGGATCACACTTAGCACCTTTCGGACAATTGCTTTTTACTTATAAAGATCAAGAAAATTTTACCATAGAGAATCAAGGAAGCATGCCTGTGAGAAAAACTTGCATATGAAGAAGGAGGCTGGGACAGAATAGCTTTTTTGTCTTGTCTTTGGCAAGTTAAATATCTCTTACTCTTTGGGAAATTGTGATGGAAAGGCACCTGGTAATTATTTCCCAGGCATTGATGTAAATAATGTAATAATGAAAATATAGCTGACATAGAGGAGTAGTCATCTGAAACTTTATTGCACTTAGCTTTGGTTCTAAATCCTTTTATGCCTGAAAGTACACCAAAGAAGTAACTCAACATTTTTAAAAGACAGAGGTAAATATGTCCCTCAGAACCCCATTTGTGTGGAAAAAAACCTAATCCCGCGGAAAGGAAATGAAAATACAGAAAAATCCATCAGAGTAACTTGTAGTCTTCTCTGGACACTGGCCCATCAAGACTTGCTTAATTTTAGTTTGAAATATTTTGCTATAGTATCATATAAAAGCTTGACTACCATGTTCAAAAATAACTCTCTTTATATTTATTGTGAGTAAACATGATGTGAAGCTACCAATTCAGAATGACTTCAGAACCCTAAAATGCCTATTTTAAATTTCCTTACCCCATTCATTAAAATTACTAAAAAAGATTGTTGTTGCATTTCCAGTAGGTGTCCTGCAAAATAGTTCCGCTTCCTGACTGACAAAGGTGAAATAAGATATTAATGATAGTCATGGTTTATGGTTATAGAAAACAGCACAATGAGTAGCCAGGGACAAAACTTTGGTGTTATATGCACTACCATTTAGTGATTTACACACAAAGCTTGCCTATAGCTGTATCTCATGACAAAGTACAATCCCCTCTTGGGAAAAAATATTAGATGCTTCCTGCCATCCATCTGTGTGAAAAATATTGGTGCTGGTGACTGAGCAGACAACACTCACTTGTATTTGTACTACAGGCTTGTAATTTGTTATACACCATTACACATGAGTAGTAGCACCGCCTCCATTCGTATCATGACCAGACTGAAAGTGAATGGCAGAGAATTCATCGATCCTCCATTTGCAACCACTAAATACTGAGCTACTGCCTCAAGGTTATATTGCTCAGCTCTTTGCTGTCAAGATAGAAAAAAATAATAAAATGCTTCAGTTAAAAGTTCATACTGCTTTGTGCAAGAGGTGGGGCACTAAGCCCATTTTACTGCTTTCAGTAAGGAATTACAGTCTGTCATTTCCTCTGTCCTTTCAAATTGTTACTGCATTCTTTCCACCCTGACCAAAATGTTGTGCGGCATTTAATGTATTGTTAAACAGCAGCTTTACTCCATCCTATGAACACCTGTGTTTCACTGTTGGTAAGTGATCTGACCTGTCAATTTCCCATTCTTGTGGAATTCACTTTATTAACTGCATGAAGTGTATACACGGGTCACATCTTCTAGGTAAGAACTGCTACTGAATGATATCTATCAACATTCTTATATTTAAGCTTTTCCTCTTCCCTCATCTTGTCACACTTCATATGAATGCATATGGATATGGATTCATATGACATCAGCTAAGAGCACAGTGCCACTTTCTGAGCCAACACTACAGCACAAAGAGTCTGGTATCCAGCAGGCACACCAGTAGCTCTAAATTCCTTAGCTAGAAATGAGTGTTAGACCTCTGACTGTTCTCAGGCTTAATTTTATTAAAACTAATTGAAACAAATTCTCAAGTTATTTTGCTTTTTTCCTCCTAGTAGATGTAAAAAACCCACACAGGTAACAAAATTAGAAAATTGTTACACAAACTATGACACTATCCTCAATCCAGTTTGTTTTCAGTACAGATATAAGAAGAAATTTCTTGTGCTAGTAGTCTTTATTGATTACTTATCCAATGGTAGTTGAATAGCACAAGTAAAGAAGAAGAAATCAGTCTGATTTCTTCATTGAAAATGACAATTTACAAAAAAAATAGGGGCATAAGGGTTGTCCACTGTTGTTTTCTGACAGGCACTATTCTGCCTCATGGGAGTTATAACTGCACTGGCTTTGCTTCAAGAATTAGCAAGAAAGTTACTTACTCTTAAATACTAGTGATAGCACCTTCAGCATGTTACCTGCACTGTACTGCTTTTGCAGGTTGAGCTGGGAAGCTCAAGAGCTTGCTCCTGCAAAGCAACCCACACAGTGCTGAGCCACATTGTGTTGATCAGCCAGGCAATGCTGAAGTAGCTCAGGAATTCATACTGAATTATACACTGTTTCACACTGCAGGAAGCCTGAGGTATTTTATTTTTAAAATGGGACCAAGTAACTTCAACTGAATTTTTGAAAAGGCGTTGCATGAAAAGTTCAGCAACACCTATAGTTAGGCACTTGGTGAAACAACTGAGTTCCCATGAAGTGAAGGTGGGTTAGGGCTTAGGAAAGCGCATAGCAAAATGAAGTACAAGCTTCTTCCTGTGCTAAAAACTGCCCTCACTGGCAGAGCCTTTACTGCACTTCCTCAGAGCAGGGAAGCTTCTGTGGTTAGGAACGTGTACTAGGTCTGACTAGGGTGAAGTTAACTGTCTTTGTCAGTGCCATATTTTGTATTTGTGGCTAAAATTCTTGATGAGACTTTTTAAGTGTTTTGGTTGTCTCTGAGCAGTGCTGGAACAGCATCAAGGCTTTCTCTTTTTGTCTCTCTGTCCTCCCAGCAATAGGCGAAGGCTGGGCAAGAAGTGAGGATAAGGTGGAATCTGGACTGCTGACACAAACTAATCATAGCTTAGTTTAGCTGTTGGCTGGAGTCAACCCACCCCAGAATGCATTTATTTAAATGAACAACTTAACTCTTCCAGCTAGAAGAGACATATAAGAGGAGGTCCTGGTTTTGGTCATTGATGAAAGCACAGCTGCATCTACTTCATAGAAAAATGTATGTATTACTTAATGTAGCAGATAGCAGCAATATACTTTAGAGAACACTGAATAATCAAAGCTCGTGTTGTGCTAGTTTGTCTTGAATCAGCACAGTATACATGTATTCTGTGTTTTTCTCTAAACTTTTCAGAGAATTGTTACTATTCAAAGGGATCTTTATTTCAGGTATTAATAGCAGATCTAATTTATGAATGAGAGCTTCCACCATTTTTGGACTCTGCCAGTTCATCTAATTGTTATTGCTACCAATAATCCAAACTTCTCTAGCTTTTTCTCTGCTTTCAACTGAAGAGCTCAGAAATGTTCTCCGAAGTGCTTTTTCTTCTCCATATACACTTTCCGACAGCATGAGTGCAAAGCAGCTCATATGATGTGTGTTCTTCAAATCAGCCACATTAGATATCAGAAAAAGGCAGAAGATATGTAGTTTTTATAGATAATTAAAGTACTCAGCAAAACTTCAAAATAATTCTTAATAAGTATTTTGAGTTTTCTTCCATGCTTTTAACTTTTTATAAATTTTTGCCTGGGTTAAAAGATATTATCCATTATTTGGAAACAAAAATGGTGACAATTTTAATACTAGAAAAATGGCATTTAGCATAATGTTTCAAAGAGATACTGTAACTTCAAAAATATCAAGCCATTTTTAATAGGAAGACTAAGACATGTAACTATTTGATAGTGTGGTAATTTAGAAGAAGCCAACTAACACTCACAGCTCAATTATTAATGAATACTACAAAGCTTAGAAAAAAACCCCTAGAATTGTGTTGTCTTTGGTCCTCCAGTTGGGAGTCTGTAGAGGGAGAGATGCAGAAGGAGACAGGTATGAAAAGAGAACTTGATTGCCCTGACTGCTTACCGAAACCTTGGGGTTTTGCCTTCCCAGAGTAAAAACGCACTGCCAATACCAAGGGCAGTATCTTTAGAAAATAAAACTGATATTTATTTGTACCCCTCTTTGCTTTCTCTGAGGATAGGCATTCATAGTACAGGAATATGCTCTCCTTTCTTCATAAATCTTATGCCTGCAAAACATGTTTAGTAAAGCCTATGAGAAGCTTTTTTGAAGTATACTCGTAATGCCACCAGCATCAAAAAAGATGAAGTAGTTGTCTCATTTTCTAAGATCCAACTTTTACAGCCATTAATTTCTACAAAATTGGGAGCAAATTCAGTAAAAGGTTATATTTCTTGCTGCAATGTCTACTTAAATGACATAGGAAATTGGCTTATTTTATTTAAATGGATGTCAGATGTTGATGAAAGACAAGAAAACTCAGTCATGGGAAACAGTTTCTTACTACAGTAGGGTATTCAGAAGGCTTGTCATAACTGTTGGCTAAACATGTAAGCAGTGAAGCATCCAGCCGGTGAACAGAAAAAAGTTTCAACTTCCAGCTTTTCTAAAGACCCTTTCTGGAGGAATGTCTGACATCTCTCATTGATTTGTGTCATTTCTGCATAGTGAAGGTCAAGATCGGAAGAGCGTCG
>JAWWMP010000093.1:32197775-32210430 GCA_035047865.1 Dendrocincla tyrannina | reverse complement strand
AAAAACTGACTGGATGGCCAGACCCAGAGAGTGGTGGTGAATGGAGCTACATCCAGTTAGTGTCTGGTCATTGGTGGTTGTTCCCCAGGGATCTGTGTTGTGCCCAGTCCTGTTTAATATCTTTTTTGATGGTCTGGATGTGGGGATTGAGTGCACCTCAGGACGTTTGCAGACTTTAGTTGGGAGGGAATGTTGATATGCTGGAGAGTAGGAGGATGTGCAGGAGAGGGACTTGGACAGGCTGGATCAATGGGCCTAGACGAATGATACAAGATTCAACAAGACCAAGTGCTGGGTCCTGCACTTTGGCCACAAAACCTCATGCAGCACTGCAGGCCTGGGAAAGAGAGGCTGGAAAGGCTGGAAAACAACCTGGGAGTGCTGATCAACAGCAGCTGAACATGTGCCTGGGTGGCAAAGAAGGCCAGTGGCATCCTGGCTTGTATCAGAAATAGTGTGGCTAGCAGGACCAGGAAGGTGATTCTTCTGTACATGGCACTGGTGAGGTCACACCTCAAATCCTGTGTTCTGTTCTGGGCCCATCATGACAACAAAGACACTGAGGTGCTGGAGTGTGTCCAGAGGGGCCTGGAGGAGCTTGAGAAGTGGGCCAGTGGAAATCTCATGAGGTTTAACAAGGCCTACTGCAAGGTGCTGCACCTGGGTTGGTGCAACCCCTGGTATCCATGCAGACTGGGGGCTGATCAAGTGCAGCCCTGCCAAGAAGGACTTGGGGGTGTTGGTGATGAGAGGCTGGACATGAGCCAGCAACGTGCACTTGCAGCAGCACAGAAAGACAAACATGGCTGCATCAAAGGAGGCCAGCAAGTCAGGGAATGTCATTCTCTTCTTCTCCACTCTTGTGGTCTGCTGTGTTCATCTTCACAGCACAAAAAGGACAGGGACCTGTTGGAGCAAATCCAGAGGAGGAGCATGAAAATAAGTTAGGGGAATGGAACAGCTGTCCTATGAGGAAAGGTTGAGTGAGTTGAGAGTGCTCAGCTTGGAGAAGCAAAGGCTCTAGGGTGACCTTATTGCCACCTTTCTGTACCTGAAGATAGCTGGAGGGAGACTTTCTATAGTGATAGGGAAGGGGATAGTGGCTTCAAACTGGAAGAGAATAGGTTTAGATTAGCTAATAGAAAGAATTTTTTTTACTCCAGTGGTGAGGCACTGGAGCAGGTTTCCCAGAAAAGTTGTGAATGCCCCATCCCTGCAAGTGTTCAAGGCCAGGTTGGATGGGACTCTGAGTCTAGTCGGTGGCATCCTTGCCCATGGTTGTGGGGTTTGAAACAAGATGATCTGGAAGGTCCCTTCCAAACCAAAACATTCTGTGATTCTGTGATCTCTGTGCCTGGAAGGAGGAGTTTTATGCAGTGGGCTGTGTAGCCATCGCTGAAAAATAAATTGGGTTTTAGTCCATTAGTTTTGACTTCAAAATATTTATGGTACCAAAAACTGTTCATACATGTCAGGTATGGTGACTTGCTTTTTTGTTTCCTATTCTAAATTTTAAAATGGAGTTGTTTGTGATGGTTTGGGGTTTTATGCTGTGGACGCAAAGTCATTCAGGAAGTATTTAATTTAGAAAGTCCTCTTACCATAAGAAAGTAATCACAGGAGAGTCAACAGGCACTAGAATTTGAAAACTATCAATTTTTGACATGTTTATTTGGAAATAACTGAGACAAATTATATTAAAATGTTTTTAAATAACCTTGTTGCACAGTAATACTTTACATTCTCTGTTTCGTAAATAAATTCTAGAAACTAATTGAAATTCATTTGCAACTTTCATCTGGTAATATAGATCAAACAGGTATTACTTAGTCTTTTAAATTAAATTTTTGTACAGACTACACAGAAAATTTTATACAAGTGATTATTCCTTTGTAAATAAGCATAGTTGAAAAGAAAAAGCTTGTGACATTTTTTTAAAAATTCATTCAGGGAAGGGTTGGGATTTTTTAATGAAGTTTATTGTCTAGGCTGCTGCAACTGTTTTGCAGAGTTGAAAAGGTTAATCTGTCTGCTTAAAGTATCTGTTATTCTCAACCAAGCAGAGATAGAAGACATATATAGGTATATAGGAATACCTAGGATATAGGAGATATAGGAAACATAGATTTTTCTTTCATAGGATATGAATTATTTCCACCAGTAAAACTAGAATGGCAAGCATGGGAGAATGGCCGGTATGTTGTGTTTGTGTCCTCCTTTGTGCTGTGGCTACAGTCATTTCTCTCTGTTCTGCAAGCTATAGCATTTATAATATGCCACCTCAGATTTTCTGTTCTGAATTGATGATTATAGCAAGAGCCCGGAAAAAACAGTCCCTACAATCCAAATGTGTAATATGTATAAACATTGATGTTATACCTAATATGGTAAAATGAGTATTCTAATATGTCTTTGTTACAGTGGGAGTTGGGTAATACACAGTGATGTATCTGAGTGAGCTTCTACTTTCTGGGGGAAATTATCCCCTCATTTTCAGTCATACTGCAGAACATACAGTTTTCAGACTTTGCTTACGCTTTGTATTTCAAAGTGAATAGATTTTTAAATAGAAATAGTTCAATATCTGAGAATTGAATGAAAGGATTGTCCTTTTTTGTTTGAAAACCACCATTTTTTGGTCATGATGAAAGACAGTGGGAACCTGCAAGGTGTAAGGGACAAGTGGTTCATTGTTTTAGAAACACAAAGATTGCAGATTGTCCAAACAGAAGTATTGGGTACTACTTGGAAAAGGTGAGTCAGTGTAGCTTTACAAGCCTGTAGTATTTCTCATTACTACCTGTCTGATTATTTCTACAGTTCCATTAAAATTCTGGCTCAGGGAGACTCTATAAGTTTTCTAAGTGTAACTAGCTATTAAGTGTCTGGGCACTTGAAATAACTTTTTTGGTTTTTTTTTTTTAAACTGAACATATAATATTTCCACAGACATAATTTATGGAGTTTTGGACTACTGTTCTTAATTAATACAAATCTCTTAGGAATAACTGTTGGGTTGATTTAATTATTTTAGCTTGGCATATTATCATTATCTCAGTAGGAAAATAGAAGTCTGTTGGAGCACTTTGCAAATAGTGTTAACTTCCTTCATTAAACGTAGTCCTCACCCAGTCAGGCATGGCTTTGAAGGCTTAAAAGGACTGTAGACTAATTTGAACATCTGTATACAAAAAAGATATTCTTAAAAGCAAGAGGTAAAATTTCATCACACACAGACGACTCACAATGTATAGCAATGGGGAGATGTGCTTAAATCTATGTGGACTCTAACAAGGACCTCTTCTTACTTTCCCTTGAATATGACTATTTCTGGTTTGGACTAGCAACATGCAGGGTAATACTCTGGTATGCAATTTATTTCTTTTTGGTGCAAAAACATTCATTACCTTTCCCTCTTAGAGTTGTTCTTTATTCCAGAATGCCCAAATACCCAGTGGGGATGAAATTGAACCATTATATTTAAGCAAAACTATGTAGATTTGTTTCTGTGTTCTCCTATAGGAAATTCATTATTTGACCTGTACTTTAATAATAACAATAGTACAGTAGCCAATTCCATCTACTTTAAAATACTGTCACTGTTTTTATTCTGTGTTCTTTTCTTAATGTGGCTAAATAAAATGCAAATTTAAGTAGTATAGCTCTTGTTAAATTGCCTGTTGTGAATTTTTTTTCTTGAATAAAATAAGTCCTAATTTATACATTCATGTACAATGAAATCAGGAAAAAAAATCTCTTGTACCTTGTTTTTGCTTGTAACAGGCTGACTAACGTATACTAAATGATGTACAATTACTGTTTTTTGTTCTAGATATTATCCAGAATTATAAAGTTAATATAAACATTCCTCATTTGGTTGTCAAAGATTTGTTAGGCTTTTAGTGAAGTCAGTGTTGATTGGCAGTTTATGTATTTATCCGTGAATAAATACAACTTTTTAAATATTTATTGCCCATTGGGAGAAAGCTACAGTCATGGTACAGAGAATTCCTCTTTTCCCCATTGTGTATGGCTTCTGCCCAGTACTGTGGAGCAGCCATTGCCAGATGTGGACATGCTTCTTTTGAAAATAACAGTATCACTATTATATACAAGACTCTGGATTATTTGCTTCCCCACCAGAAGAACTTTGTGTGTGGGCGGATTATTGGCATTTCAAGGTCTGTGCAGAGTCTGGGAAGCTGGAACCTACTGTAAACAGAGCAACAGATGAGAGTGGGAGTGGGGAGGAGCATACATCTCACTGATTATTTTAAGAGGACAAGTTCCAAGAAGTTCTGAACTCAGATGTAGGACAGAAAATTTAAAGAGCCCTTTATGTTTTCATGGCAAATGTGTGTATTTTAATATACAAAAGCTCCCAGTCTGAGTTAGAGTGTGACATAAGTAACTTTTTGTTGCAGTCTGTGAGCTGGCACAAATAGCTTCTGAATTTACCTCTTAGTGGTCTCATGACCTTTTCACAGCAGGATTTCCATGTAGATCACTGAAAAATGGGAAGCTCCAGCATCTCTATTACCTTTGGCAAGTTTATTATATTAGTAGTGATTTTTGTTACCCTTCTGTTCGGCTTTGCAAATAATTAATTACAGTGTAGCCTTTCTAGAGGTTGAGAACATAAGTAAGTATGCGTGACATAACTTGTAGATAAAAATCTCTTCATTTGTGTGCTGTGGGTTGTTTACAGGTCCTTCAGCAGCTTTTAAATCACTTCCGAAAAAATAAGGATAAAGTTCTTCTGTTCTCCTTTTCTACAAAGGTGAGCTCCACGAGATTTTTATCAATTAACTGCAGCAGTAAGTTCTGAAGCATGGAAGCACTGAAGTGACACCTGTCAACCACATTTCCTTACTGCCTATATTGTGGGAAGTAGTTATGAGAACAGTTTTGTTGCTTTGGGTGTAGAAAGCTGAGTGCAGATTGTATCCCTTGAGTTAGAGCAGTGTCACAGCACAGTATGACCGCAATATCATAAAACCTTTGTGTTAGCACTGAAAGTTGTTAAACTTCCTCTGTACTGCTGACTTTTGACCATCGGCAAGGAAATTTCAATCCTGGGACTTACTACCTCGGTTGATTTGAACTTAAAACTGTGTTTAATTGGAGCAAGAGGTATTTGTCCATTTCACTTTTAAGGGACTTACTTATTGATTTTTCTTGTTATGGAGTGTTTCCTGAAGTGGTGCACTGTATAGTATCATTTTCTTTATTGAAATATTTGTAATGATGCATTAAAAAGTATTTTAAAAAATACTAATTTGAGTAATAGTTCTTAAATATTCAGGGTGGGGTTTTTTGCTTTAAGAAAGAATGCAAGTTTCATATTTAGATGCAGCAGTAAGGTATTCGTGTGTCTTAGGCTGTGCTTTATCATATTCTGTACCAGACTAAATCCTGGTTACTGCAGTCTCTTTCACTCCATGCCCCTGAACTCTGACTATGTACTCTGTGTGTGCTCCAGTGCTCATTTACTGTGTTTCAAGTAATTGAAGGTTGCTAGGGTGGGAGGAAGCTGTTTGTTGCCTGTGTGCTTATTGGGTTGAATTACTGAGTGATAGAGGTGAAAACAGGCAGCCAGGGCTGGAGGATGGAGTGAGACCACAGCAGACTAATATTAAACACCTTGACTGCTATAGAATCATGTCTAAAGAGAGTCATGAATGCTGATACCAAAGTGGTGAAGATTTAATCTCATTTGCAATGCTTGGTCTGTTGAAAATATGTGATCATGTTTCATTAAAAAGAGAATACTAAGTACTTAATTTCCCCCCCCCCCTTCATTTTTCCACTCAGTTGCTAGATGTGCTGGAACAGTACTGCATGGCGTCTGGGCTAGACTACCGAAGACTTGATGGAAGTACAAAATCAGAAGATAGGATCAGAATTGTAAGAGAATTCAACAGCATTCAAGAAATTAACATATGTCTTGTATCTACAATGTAAGAAAATTTAACTTGTAGTTTGTTTTAATCTTTCTAGTGTTTAATAAATGGGTTACTCTGCATATTTCTTGATTACATTGTGAGAGTTTACTTTTTTGAGCAAGTGTGTTGTTCTCTTGTAGGTTAGTGAGCATAGACTTAATGCTGTGGTCTTAAGCTTTCTAAAATATATGGAGACCTCTTCCTTCCCCCTTTCCTCTGCTTTATGAAGATTTCTAAGATCTGAAGGAAGTGAGTCTTCTGAATCCTAGTTTTAAATTTCCATTTGCTGTAGGATGGAGGAAACAATTTTAAACACTGTTATGTCATTATCCACAAAAGATTTTCTATTTCATTGCAGACATACCCAATTTCTTATATTATACTGGTAGAACTAGAAACTGAATATTAAGTGCTATTTTGAACTGAAAAATTCTCTCGCTATTACTTTAATTTATTAGCCACACTAATCAGCATGTCTTTTTAAAATACTCTAACAAATCATTGATTGTCTTTTAAAAATTTATTTACCTGTCAGATTTGCTTGTCAGTTTATGATGGATAGTAAATTCTTTTGGAATAGATTAATGTGTTCAACTGAAGTTCTTGTTATGACAGTGACTGTTTCTTTGTTTTATTCTGATTACTTCCATGATTAAGTTTTTTACTGGGCAAGGACAGAAAGGGAACAAGAGAGGCTTTCATTGTCCTGCCCAAAGGTGAAAGCTTAGTGAAACTTGATGAAATATTCTTCACCATATAGTCACTTCAGTTCTGCTTTACTGAAAGTGTGCATATTGCAGTTAGATAGAAGGATCCACACTATCTCTGTTTAACTGGAAGTCAGACATAATTTTAAAGATTTGTGAATGCACATCAGAGAACTCTTCATATACTCTGACGCATATGCATCGGGTTGTGAAGAAATTTGTGGTGTTGGTTATGCACATTGATTTGTAATCTCTGTCAACTGTGGAATCCTCCTGTCATCTTCTTGTAAGACCTTCCTGAGTCCCTGCTCCTCATCTCTGAAGATAGAAGGGAATTATTGCATCTGTACCATTAGAAAAGACTGATTTTTGGTTCTGTCAGTCTCGCTTAGTTCTGTAATCATAGCCTTTTCAATTCTTTTCCATTAACTTACATAGAAATAAAAATGAAGGCCAAATAAACAGAGAGGGACTTTCACCTCTCTGTTATGAGAGCTTGTGAATACAGACTTCTGAGCCTTCCCAGCCTGCTGATGGTGCTGGAAACAGGAGTCTTGATTCTGTTAGTTTTGGGGTGACTCATCTTATGAAGCAAATGAAAGGAAGAAACCTGTGATGGAATTGCAGCAAAATAGGAAGTGAAATTCTTTGTCTAGTTTATCGCAGATAACAGGAAGTGATCTTTTTGCTTGTTTGATACGCAGTAACGGAAGCAACTTTACATTTGTAATCCTTTGGAAGTAAGAAAGCTATTTATTCTAGTTCTACTCTACAAGAGATTAATGTTTTCTCTTATTCAGATTTCAGGTGTATATATACAATAATAATATACTTTACATTACATTCTGTGTTTTTCAATACATAGGATGTTGACAGAATTTGATCACACTCTTCTGTCAGTGCTCTCTTGCAAAGTCTTTGGCTGACCTGTGTAGTCAATTTGTGTGTTTTCTGAAACTCCCATTGCTCAGAGAGCCAAATGCTGATTTTCACTGAAAATGCTTGCACAGTCTTTTGGGTGTAGCAGTGAATTCTACAAAGGATGAATGCCCTGTGTAGTAATTTTGAGTCTGCCATTATGTTCACTGGCACAATAAGCATGTAACTTTTAAAACAGAAAGCACCAATCTCTAAATCAGTTTGACTTCAAGTCATACAGTTAGTATAGGTACCAAGCATAACCATATGGCTATCTCTAATGCTTTTATTGATAGCTATGACTAATATAGCTCTATAGATATAGTTTATAGGTGTTGAGAGAACATATAATTGATTTCTTCAGAGCTCATAAATTCCATCAAACCATTAGATATAGATCCTGAATTTCAGACTTGAGCACAAGCGAAAAAGATGTATGCATCTGTTGGAACTTCTAGGTCTCATGAATTGCACTTCAGTCCTTTCCTGGTGTTGCTGGGAAAAATGTGTGATTATTTGAAAGAAGAAAAGGGGATTTTGGGGCATGCTTAAAAGCATTAAAATAGTTGCTGGAGTTACTGTAACTTGACAGGAAGTTGTGAGAGCTTGCCACTCCAATTATGCTGCTTAGCCCGGAGAAGGGAAACTGCATGTGTACAACACCAAAGTCAACACGGTTCTGTTTCACATATCTGGAAGAAATAAAAGCAGCAAGTATCCCTGCCTTTAAATCACTGGTTTTGGATTTTCTATGCCAGTGTTTCGCTAGATTGATTCCTTCAAAATAACTGTTAATGAAAATCTATTTCTGCATCTCAGTTATTTTTGTTATGTAATGAGAATGCTTAGAGAAATCTGTAGGTAGTTTTTAATGTGAAAGGTAACATATGCACTTTCCTTCTACCTGCAGCAGCATTCTCAATTCATGTCCACTGCTGAACTGCTGATCGTTACTTTTTACTTTTGCAGGGCTTCATTTAGCTTGAATTCTTCATGCCTGTGGTGAAAATAACTTTTAATATGTGTATGATAACTTTCAAAGAACTTTAAACCACAAGATCTCACTGAAAAAGAGAATGTAGAAACTATGAAAAACTTACCTCGGTAAACAGAATTACATAGTCAAAGCTTTCATAGGAACTTTCCTAATGCGGTATTGTTCTGTATGTTGAGTTATTAAGTTGTACAATTTTTAAATAAGATGATATTTTGAAAGCTGTTCTTGGTAACAAAGCTCTTTATTTGAGCCATATTATAGTAGTTTGCATGGACCAAATTGCAGTAATGACTAATAGCTAGTTAAAATGGAAGATATGCTTTGCAGTGCCCAAACTACTGCATGCATTCTGTCCATCAAGGATATAGAAGCCATTCTTTTTCTGCTTTGGAGCACCTGAATTTTTATGTCATACCTAAAAGCATTGAATGACAAAAGTATTATAAAGCTAAATATCCTGTTTAATTTTTATAGATTGTTTTACATGTTGCCTTATGTTTCAGTCCAACTGCAGGGTTGGTTTGGGAAGACGAGGCTGAATTCTGTTTTCATGAAAAAGACAAACACTAAATTTCCAAAATAACACAATGTCCTGAAAAAAAATAGAAATATTTTTATTCAGCATTTTAAACTCTGAGAACGTGCATCTTCCGAAAACATCTGTTAATATTGGCAGGTTCCCATGTCCTCTCCCTTTCCAGGTTTAACTAGCCCAACACCACATCACATATGGAAGGTAAATGCATTTACATTGGCCTGTATTCCATAAAAACCAAGAAGTGGTGGGCCTCCATAAGTTTTTGGTTTCTGTTTCATTCAGTCTTATACCTGGAACCTTTACCTTTCCTGTCTCCTTTAAACAAGCAGAATCTAAAGTAATCTGTTAAACCACTTGCTTGGTAAATTAAATGGGATTGACTTTTTTCTATTGCACAGTACCTCTTTCAGGAAAATAACACACTTGAAATTAGTGATGCTTATGTCAATGTGAGTAATTGTTTTAATAGTTTAATTAATAATAGTATTTAGCATGTGCTTGTATAGGAACTTGTCTCTTCTGTGTGATGGTTATTTGAGCCAGTTGAAAAGAGTATTCAGTATTTGCTTGTTCTGCAGCTGCACGAGAAGTGGCATTTTCCTCCCTTTTGTTCCTATCAAATCATTCAGCTATGGTCATACCAAACTCTTAAGTAACTGCACAGTTTTGTTGGGTACAGCAGTTAGCTGACTCAGGTTAGGCATCTGCTCAAATTGTTCATTGGTTTGCAGGTTTTACTTCAGAGCACACTCCAGCTGTTGAGCATTTTAGTATGATGTAACTGGTATGCCTGGGGTTCCTAACCCCCAGAGCAGACAATTTTCTGACAGGGACTTTTTTCCTTGTGGTGACTGGTATGGATATTGCTCATACGCAGCTGTGTGGCCAACTGTGCTTTTAATAGCTAAGTGACTTATTGTACAGATACACTTGTGACAGTTGCTAATTCTTACAGGTATAACTTACCCTAGATTACGCCTAGATTGTGGTCGTTTTAGTGGAAACTGTGTAGTATTATTGTTGAAACTATGTATTGGGATTAGAGGAACTAAAATTTCACCTATAATTTTCCTGCTTCCATAAAGTTAACTGGCATAAAAATGGTTATGAATTTCAGTAAAATCACTGCGGGAGTTGGCCTGTACAGGAGTTAGTGGAAATGAAGTAGCAGCCAGGACTTTTACTAAGTAAGTTGATAGCAGTTGGTTATGACTCAGCTTGTAACAGTCGTGATACTTAGGTGAGAAGACTGCGTTTTATAGAAGTGGTTATTTGAGTACTTGGTAGTTGTTAATATGACAGTAACACAAAAGCTGTGCTGCACTGTTTTCAGTATCTTCATTGTGTTCTTTTTTTATGTTTGGGAAGGATATGCCAATATGGACCTAATACAGAAAATATTTTTTTTAGTGTTGTTTTTATTGTAATGTAGTTATATTTTTTTTCCCATTTTTATGTTTTTAGGGCTGGTGGACTGGGTCTTAATTTTGTTGGTGCCAATGTTGTTATACTGTTTGATCCTACGTGGAATCCAGCAAATGATCTTCAAGCAATTGACAGGTGTGCTCTTAAAATACAGAACCTGATTCATATTGGGCTCTTCTTTTGCTTTCATTCCATATTCTGATTGTCCAACTAAGATGAAATTTTTAGTGTAACTTACTGTAATCTCCATAGAGTGTGTCTAAGTGTAGCTGACATTTTTCTCGAATTTTTCATGACAAAGTACATTGTAGTTGACCCTAGTTAGTTCAAGTCGTGTTTTGAATTCCAGAACCCCTAAAGACAATCTTTATGTTCTTTTCTGCTTTACCCCTGTGGACATTAGTCTCTTTTCAGCTCTCAGTTCTAGCTCTGATATTGTGCTGTTGCAGTATCACAGTACTTAGTACTTCAGTAATGCAGAGTTTTCTTTCAAGCCTTATTGACTGTGGGATGATTCCCTAGGAATTCAGGACAGATCTTTGGCTGTCTGAAGTAAAGAATATTGGAAACTTGCAAAAATCAGTAGATTTATTTATTTTTAGAAGCAGAAATAAAATTGGGTTTTTTATCTCAATACAATGATGTCATTCCATTTTAAGCGTCTTCCTGTTTTCTGATATGTGTTTATGTGCACCTGTTCTAGAAAAATATCTGTGTCAGAAACATATATTGGGGTCCATCTTTAAAGATCGCATTTTTATGAATTGGTTCAGCCTCTCATGAATTTTGTGGGATATAGTCTTATTAGAAGTCTCAGAATTTGCCATTTGCATAGACCGCTGCCAGTTTATTAGCTGTTTTTATAACCTTGTAACTTATAAAGTGCTTTAAAAAGTTAAGAAAGAATTGACTGTCCCATGAACTATTTTCTATACATAATGTGAATAGGAGAATGCCTTGAGCAAGACCAGGTGGAGACAGAGGTGGGGGGTGGAAAAATCCCAAAACAAATGTGAAATAAAGAGAGTGGAAGACATGTTTTCAGGAGAGATGGGAGACTGTTCTTGTGATACAAAATGAGGAAAAAACTGGTTAGGCCTGAAGAGAAATATGGAATATTAAGCGTAAAGAAAAAGACAATTACTGAGGAAAATTTGGAAAAGTAAGAAAAACAACCCAACCAAGCATGATGTTGGAGTAGTCCTGTTTTATTAGGATGCTTTTATTTATTTATTATTTTGTTTATTTATTTATTACCCCTAAGAACCTTCTTATCTCTTAAAATGTTTTTTGATGTGCCACTGTCCTTGCAGAGCTTATAGAATTGGCCAGTACAGAGCTGTTAAAGTGTTTAGATTGATATCCTTGGGAACTGTGGAAGAAATGATGTACTTGCGACAAGTTTACAAACAGGTAAAGTTCACAAACTGTTTAAGTTGGGGGCTCTTTTTAGCATTTTTGGGGATTGAAAGCTAATCAAGACTTTTGCTAGATTAAAAAAGCCTTTTGCTTTTTCTAGCAAAATTGTAGTTTTATTTGGGTTTATGATATGCACTGTTAACTTACAAAACAAAGATGCATTCTTTAGCAGTTGTCAGAAGAATGGAACAGAATTATATTTGTGTTCAAGTTTTTCTGTAACTATTGGCAGTTTTATTATGCAATATGCAGAGAACTGGTTTTATTTGAAGACTTGTAAAATACATCAGTGATAGTTGTAGTTAGTGTCTGCAGTGGTCTGTTTCAGGCAACCTTTTCTTATGAAAGTCAGGAGAAAGCAAAGTAAAGATGTGGCCGGTGCTATAGAAGAAAAACAAGAAGCATTGCAACTTTTCAAACTGTGGAAACTTGCTTATAAAAGGTGATGGAAATGGCTTGTAGTTGCTGCTGTTACGAAGATAAGAAGTCATATTGCATGCCAGAATACTCAACCTGCATCACTTGCATTCTCTAAATTTTTTGACTTGCCATTGATAGGCTTTGTTCTGGTTCCAGCCTGACACGGTTAATTTTCTTCAGGGGCTGGGATGGGCATGGCCAGTACCTGGAGGTTATTCTTTACCACCTCACACTGTTTTCCAGGGTCAAGTGAAGGGCTCACTTCTAGGAGATCGGAAGAGCGTCG
>JAWWMP010000093.1:32149677-32166711 GCA_035047865.1 Dendrocincla tyrannina | reverse complement strand
AGGGCTCCGTGGGTGGACTGCTACTATCAGCAAAAGCAAATAAGCTAACCTATTTAGCTAAGCATTTTTTAATACTTCAGCAGAATAACCTTCAGCAACACGTGAACAGTTGTGGCCAGCCAAGGGAAGAAAAGAAGGGTGAAAAAATGCAGAAGTTTAAGCAGTCATACCTTAATTAACATTAAAGGCTACGTTACAGCTCTTGATGTGTCATGGTGCTGTCTGATGAGCCCAGGAAGAACACTGGGGAATGATTAAATGAACTGACTGTGCTGCTAGGGGTCCCCTGTGGTGTGCTAGTCACTGTTTATTCAGCATTTAACCTTCCTTTAATAAAAAGTGGGCAAAACTTATTATAGTAAACCCCAGAAAGATGAATCCAAAGACACCTTCTATCAAGCTGTTTTGCTGTCCAAAATAAGTAAATGGCTCTACCCTAGAACACCATAAATGTCCTTAGCAAAGCATTATTGTAGCAAATTTAAAAAAAAAAAAAAAGCTCAGCATTCAAAATAAATAATTGTTTATTTCATGGCATAAAGAAAACAAACCAAACAAAATGTTGCCATTCATTTAATTGGAAATTACTTGGCCAGAACAAGATTCTCCAAATCCTGTTTTCAGTCCAGCATTGTGTGATCAGAATATTTCTGATCTTGATAGATTCGCTTCAAATTAGCAGTGTAGCCAACTCCACAACTGCCCTGCACTAGTTCAGCCTCACCTTGGATATTGTGTGCAGTTTTGGGCACTGCAATGTAGGAAAGATATTAACCTCTTAGAGAGGGCAATGAAGATGGTGAAGGGCCTTGAGGGGAAGCTGTATGAGATGTGGCTGAGGGTACTTGATCTGTTCACCCTGGAGAAAAGGAGACTGAGACTGAGGAGACTGTAACCTCACTGCAGTTACAATTTCCTCGTGAGGGGAAGAGGAGGGGCAGGCACTGATCTCTTCTCTGTGGTGACCAGCGACAGCACCTGAGGGAATGGCCCGAATTTGGTCAGGGGACATTTAGGTTGGATATTAGGAAAAGGTTCTTCACCCAGAGAGTGGTTGGGCACTGGAACAGGCTCCTCAGGGAATTGGTCACAGCACCAAGCCTGAGAGAGAGTTCAAGAGGTGTTTGGATGACGCTCTCAGGCACATGGTGTGACTCTTGGGGATGGTCCTGTGCAGGGCCAGGAGTTGGACTCGATGATCCTTGCCGGTCCCTTCCAACCCAGCATATTCTGTGATGCTGTGCATGACCTATGTATTTACAGGATTAACTTTGTTACAGCTCTGAACTAAATAAAGATAAAAGAATCTCTTTCAAGGTGAATCTCAGACAGAGATATTGGATCCTGAGAGTCAAGATCTGTGAAAGTCCAGACAGGGCAAAGTGCAGTAACATAATTTGGTGAAGGCATTCTGTGAAAGGTACGAACAATGATCTCCTTGCCCTGTGTAGCACAGAGTGGGCCCTCACCTCTCAGAGGTCTAGCAGACTTCTCTGCTCAAGGAGTGAGTTTCCTGCTTCATTGTGGCGTGAGAGAGGAAATCATCCGGTTTTAGATAGGGGCTTTTACCGAGACCTCCACAAACCAGAATGCAACTTCAAATACTTCTCACCTCCCAGTGCCAATGTTAAATTAAGTTCCAAGGGTCTCACATTTTGAATAAACAGTGGAGAAATGAAAACTGCCAAGAGGCTGTTGTATCACAAAGGAGAAGGAAGAGTCATTCGGTTGTTTTGTTTCCTTGATGACTTTAGCAGTTCTTACTTGCCTAGCACAGGCCAAAGACTGATGAATTGACAAGCCATGTTGTGTGTTGTCTTTTCAGGGTGTGTGGAGCTGGAAAGAACTGGTGACTTTGTGCAGTTCTTGTTTGTGTCCACATGCCAGTGCTACAGATCTCCCCCATCACATCTTCTGTGTGAGGAGGGGGCAGACTTAGCCTTCCGTTTGACTGAGGAGCTGTATGTGTCCTAGTTACCCTCCCCACATGAAAAGTGAGGCACAAGACAGGTAAACTGCATATGCACATGTGATGGACCCAGGCTGACGGAGAGCTGAGCTGCGAAACTGTTTTACCTTAGATTATGTAGTGTGTGATATGCCTGTGACGGATCTCCTGCTGTGCTGCTTGACAGACTTGCACTGGAGGGGATTGTGACATGGAGCGCTTAGTGTGGTCAAGGATGAATGGCATGGAAATCCCTAAAGTGTGTGCAGTTACTGTCTGGACAGGTTAGACAGCGTGGACACAGAAAAGATAAATTTATTGGGGAATCCATAACTGAAAGTTAAGGGTAAACAAATCTGGACAGTGAAACAACTTAGCTGATGGGCAAAGGTGAGATTTGGAGAAATTTTTAGTGTTTAGTGGAGTCCTATTACAAAGGGTCCAGAGAATTCAGTATACCAATGCACTAAAAGTCATTTTGTTTTCCCTCCCATTGGATGACAACAGCTGATGAACACATTTTCACCAGCTCTGAAGCTGAAATTTTTCTTGTGTTGTTGTTTATTTAGTCTGACTAATTCTGGACAAGGTGTTAGCCTCTCATTCCTTTGTGCTTAAAGCATAGCAGCAAGTCCAGCTGCTGAACATGGAGCTTTTCTCAGTAGTTGTCTGCATTAGTATCTGGCTACGAAGATCAAGTTGTGCTGCCAGACCTCCACAACACTGTCCAGACAAGGCTTTCCTAGATTTGGATTAGCCTAGGAAAAAAATAAATCACCAAAACCAAAACCTGCGTAGAGAAATCAATGCCAATTTCAAATACCACACTTTAAAGTGCTTCTGCTTATAAGCTAGCAATCAGAAAACCTCTGCCTGTAAGAGGGCTCTGAACCAATTCTTATTACAGGACTTGACGCTGAGTTCTTGGTGGTAAATGACCACATTACTCTTTGGGGCCTGTGGGTGTCAAAGAAAAGATGCATGTGAGAAAAGTCACTGGCTGAAAGCATGGGCATGTTTTGAACACTAGAGGTAATTTAGTAGCCCAAGCCTGTTTCTGATTAAAATAAGAGTCCTTCAGATGAATGGAATGTAAACCACATACCAATTATTGGAATCCCATAAAGGAAACTCCCTTTTCCGTCTGTCTATTCATCCATCCACCCACCCACCCACAAAAATACAGTGTCTCAGAAATATCCCTCTGCAGAAATGATGGAAAAATTCAGTGCTTGTTTCCTTTTTCCTTACCTCCCAGGTGCTGGATGACAACTATAGAGATGAAATTGCAGTGAAGCCACTGGAGCAGTTATCAAAGAAATGGACTTGCTAATTAAAAGGATAGTATTTCCTGGCACCAAGAGAAAACACACAAAATTGAATCTCAAGGCTTTCCTCAAGCAAACTTCTGTGGGATTGTGACTGTGTGGGGGCTGAAGGAACAAGCTTTAAGAGTAAGACCTGCTCAAAGTGAAAGCATTAAATCAGTGCAATCAGTAGGAAAACATACTTAGGCATGTGTATACCTGTTTCATTTGGCAAATCTATCACTCCTTTGTGTTCTTATGGCACTTTAAATTGAAGCTTTTCCAGGTTGCAGTAGTTACTGTTCCCATTGCTTAGTTCTGTGAGGCAGAAGGCGTTTGTCCCTGGTCAACTGTGCATTGTAAGTATTGCAGTATCTGTTTTACACAGATGGTGAAACCAAGACACGAAGTTCAGAGACAGCAAATCAGTGCTGAAGTATGTTGGAGTCCCATTCCTGTTTCTGACCACAATAAACACTGCTTCTCTTAAGTATGCAGTAATCTCAAACACACTGCTTAAATGGGCAGATCTTCCCTATGTGAATTAAGGCAATAGATCTGTTTTGGTGAGCACTCTGTAACATCCCTGACCCCGTGTAAGGAATCCATAGTAAAGGTAATGCTATGACATGCTTTTTACATTCCTACTGTAATTGCAGGACAGTTCAGTCTCAATGCAAAAGGCAGCATTTGAACAGCTGGGAAAAGTTTTAAATGTTAATAATTTGGACAAGAGTTTGGTCTGTAGTAGTATTATGGTCTGGGTAATGGTAACTGTTTTTTGGTACTCTGCTGGCCTCTAGAGGGGTGATTTATACACAGGCTGAAGCAGTAACCAAGGTATTTTAAGCAATACCGCCTGCTCTTCAACATTCTTGCCAGGTAGATCTTTTCTCTTTTGCAAGCCCTTTATGTAATGAAGATTTGTAGTTCCTTGGAAACACTTGGTTTTTTAACTTCCATGATTTTCCTTTTCTCTGTGCAGTAGATGTAAGGTATGATTCTTCTGCTTGAATATATTTCTTCTGTTAGAATAAATAAGGGTAGAAGATCCTGACAGTAAATGCCTCTCGACTGCTGAATGCAGAAACTCAGAAAAATGTGCCAAAGGGGTGAGTGAGAGACAGACATGCAGAAAAAACAGCATTTTGTATATGACATTTATCCATAATTTAAAAGCTCTTAAACACTGAGAATTCTTCTCATAAATCCTGTCATGCTCAGTCAAAATAATAACTGCATAATGAAAAAAAGAGGTAAAATCATGGCTTTGAAATTCACAATAGACAGCACATCTTCTTTGAGTTTTTCTGCTTTCTTCTTCTCTACTCATTGCAAGGATTTGCTGTATTCTCCACTTCATTCCCAGACTCCCAGACTAGTTATTTTTTCAGAATACATGTGTTAAATCTGAGAAAAACACTGAACACAAAGAGTGAAAATTTTCTGCAGAGAGCAGATTATGGTCTGTAAGCAGTAACTGCTTTCAGGAAATGTGACTTTGTTAGCATTTAGTATATACATTCATAAGGCTTAAAGTGTTCCTCTCAAACCTCAGAGCATAGCAGGCATCTTGTTACATCTGTGTGAAGACTTGAGTTATTGTTCCAAAGTCATCTATACCCTTTATCCAACAGCGTACATTCTTCTGGTCCTCAGCTCAGTCCTGACCCTTTTCCTCCATTCACTGTGGCCAGGCTCTCACAATAGAAATGTCTGTCTCCTCAGGATATTCCCATTACCAGCTTCTTGACAGTTGTCCTCTTGGAGTGAGGTCAGCTTGATGGAGCCCAATGCAAAGTAATTTTTAATTCCTCTGTGCCTAATGGTACCATAATTGTAGACTATGTTTATATTAACTTCTTTTCTCTTTGAGGTGACTATCAGGAAGTTTCAATGTAGAGAGGAACTTTGTCTAGAGATCATCCTGATGTCAAAAGCTATTTTAATGTATAGGTTGACATACATGTTGACCAGTTTCTCCCCCAAAGTCCTTTGCACCACTTAAACACGTGTGACAAATATTATTGGGTACAGCGAAATGTCAAGTAAGGCCTTTGTAGTAGGATATATGTCTGTCATGGAATTTGCTTCTGTTGAACCCTATTCTAATAAAGCACTGAAGGAAGCAAAATTAAAGCACTGAAGGAAGCAAAATGCTGTAATAATCAAGATCTATGGCTGTAATCTACAACAAAACTAATTTTTACTTCAGGAGGGCTAGGATTCCAGTCTTGTGTAGAAAAAAACAATACTCCACACCAGTGTACCTGTCTTCTGTGGAAGATTTCCTGTCATTCCTTTTCTGTGCTGTTGTTGTGCAGATGTGTCATCAAAGTGAAACCAACTGAGTTATGTATCAAAATTTGCGTGTACTCTTTAGCACATAGAAGAAACCACTAGGTCAAAAGAGTGTGGTGTACTGGAGTGACACTTAAGCATTTGGTGAGAATGTTTTAAATTATCTGAATGAATATTGATGCTTGCTCTGTGTCACTTGAGAAGCCAGACAAGTTAGCCATATAAAACTAATCTTCATGAGGCTATGTGTTTACTAAGTACAATTCTCAAAGACCATAACAAATCTATGTAATTTGTATGTACTATTAGTTAAAAATGTGTCTCCAAATGGAGAACAAAAGAAACACAGGAAATTCTGACTGTTTGATCCAATTAAGAACATTAATGGGTCTGTGTAGAACTGCAGAGTTCCAGTGTTGTTTTGCAGCCTTGGTTAGTGTGTGGTATGTGAAACAAGGCAATCAAAAAGCATGATTGGCTGATGTGGCCCTAAAATGTACACTAGAAATTACTGAATTAGTGGCAATGCTAACTACAAATGGCAGGGAACTGCAACAGCAACGTTTCATCTGCACAGCAAATAATGAAGGTCAAAGAGAAAACACAAAGACCACATTCAGAAACGGTGTCCTTTTGTTGTGGGAAACAGCCTCAAATGCAAAAGCTTATTCATTTGGACAAACCTTGAACATCAACTGCTGGAAATTGAAACATATTAAGAAAGTATGCAGTGTGAGCTTTTCAGGAAGAAAATGGCAGGGTGTTTTTGATTCATCTGGTTGCAGGTGACAGCATAGAACTGGCTGAAAATGTTGCAATTCTGCAGGTGCCATGTGACACAACAATAATCAACATGTTAAGTGAGAGTTAAAACAGAACTTGATATAAGTTCATGCTTCCTCTAGCTTCACAGCTAGACTGCCACAGATGACCTAGAGGGATGAATGTGCAAAAAATCTAGATGTTATGAGCAACTTCAACAGAGGAAATCCATCCCTTTCTCTTGGGTGTTATAACAGTAAAGTTCTCATGTAGTTGTAAAAAGCTGACACTAAAACTCTGTGTTGTGAAGTNNNNGTTGTGAAGTACAGGAGTGCTGCATTCTTTGGCAGAGAGTGGAAAGGGGTATTCATCTGATTTGCAGAAGTACAGAATATCTAGGTGGCTTAGTACAGAACCTATACTATGTGCTGAATCTCACTGCCTTCCCTCACTCAAGCTTTGGTCTGAATCACTCATGCTCTTGAATTTGAAGGCTGTAACAGTGTCAGTGAATATGACCAAAGAGGCTGAGGACTTAGAAATAAAGTGGATAAAAAAAATTCCTGCCTAAATAAAAATGGAGCTTCAGTTTCAGGTATGTCAGTGTTGGATCAAAACTTCTGGGAAGTACAAGAAGGTTCTTCCACATGGTATAAATTCACACCGTGTGCAGGAGGGTCTTTCCTCTCCTTGCATTTCAGTCTTCCACATCAACAGAATGTCACAGTGCTTGACAGAGGAACTTAGTAGCTATGAAGGGCTGCTGGGTAGGAAATTATTTTCTCATATTGCAAATAACCACTTTCTAAATCTTGATCTAGGAGTGCATATGAGTACATGTGAAGGTTGTATGAGAATGACAGAGAAGTACGGTCACTTATGGCACCAGCTCTTACAATAGTCATTTCAAGCTATCAGTGAAGTTGCAAGTGTTAGATGCTTGCCAGTGAAAGAAGGAAGTAGCAATAGTGGCAAGGACCTGAACACAGTCATTTTGTGGCAGAGTCTGATATGATGGGGTGAGATCTAATACGATCCCACTTGACTAAACAGTGGTGTATTATGGGAAAAAGATTGACTTGTATACAGAAACAACTGTTTGTAGCCTTATTTAGTAGGAAACAACTTAGAGTAGCTAATTTGTTTTTTCAGGTGATTGCTACCATGAGTTGTGGGTCTTCTATGCTTCAAGTAACATCAGGTTCTTGGGAAGATGCTTGATCAGAAGTCTTTGAAAGAAGTAACCAGATATTCATATACAACTAAGAGGGATTATGTCCCTGTAACTTTTTATTATCTTTTCATAGATTCACCAGAGTTTAAAACCAGAAGGTACCATTAGATTTTTTCACAACTATTGAATTTCATTTGCTCTATGTTATGTCATTAAGCATACTTACAGTACAGGAATATTAAACATAGATAGCCTTCAGATGTTCATTATAATTAGCACATCTGAGTATCTGAAAGCAAATCAATTTTTCCAAATTATTGTGCTGTATCAAGAACACAAGATTATGTGTAGAGCCATCCTGTCATCCATTCTTACTCATTAGCCTACACTGTCAAAACCAAAAAAGCTGCTTTCCAATAAACCAGTTATTTTTAATTTTTTTTTCCCTGAAAACAGGAATACAGAGATCCATGATGGCTTTGTATTTCCCAGACTTCATCCCACTGCCTTGCTTGGGTTTGAAATTGCATTTTCAGTGGAAACTCTAACATGGAGTTAGCCTTTCATTACTGAACACTTTTTTCCCTTCAGTGAAATTTTAGAAATTTTCCAAGAAAGGGAAGGAACTCATTGGAATACTAGGAGAAAACTTCTACTCTCAGTTTGCATGGGAGACTCTGGAAACCATCTGAGTGGGCCAGTTCAGCACATTGAACTGCAGTAGCACAAGGAACGGGAGTCATTAATGAAAGACTTTGTTATCTGGGCATTTTTTTCAGTCTCCATTGTTGAGAAAACAAAGGCGTTTACTGAATCAGGGTGAGCTGAGGTGGAGAAATCCTATCACTGACAACTGAATTCTCTCTTTTAATATCTTTAATTTGCATCATATCAAGAATTTAGCAGGTAATTGCTCCTTATTTGAAGGGGGTCTCATTTACAGAACTACAGAGCACTCACAAGAGCCATGAAAGTCAATAGAAGTGTCATCTGAAAAATGTAAAATGCCTTCTTATTCCAAAAACTTTGGGGAAAAAAAAGGAAAAGAATTCTAGGAAACTCAGGTTAGGCACTCTGAAGAGGTGGGTCTCATGGATGTTAATCGGCTGTGCTTCAATTTCCATCTTATATTGTAGTCTCTCATTTTATAGGTTTGTTATAAATGCAGTCTATGAAGCACTCCAGTATTATAATGAGAAGGAAAGCAGAGAGACATGCAAGAAACTCAGCACTTCTGTCTTCAAAATTGTCTCTGAATTATGCAGAAGACACATGCTGAACATTGGGGATGAGACACAATGATGACTATCAGCCCAGACTGTAAGCCCTCACCATATCCTAAGGCACATGCACCAGTGAGCCCAAGAAAGACTTTATGGGCAAGGGAAGTTCTGGTATTCTTGATTTTAAAGAATTGAATCTACAACTTCATTGTGTATTTTTAGTTCTACATGTGTGCACCACACATGCAAAATACTGGATCCTTAGTAGCTTTTCTTTTCATGATCCTTATAGTCCTAACCCTAACTGGAGTTTCCTAAAATATTCCTTGTATTTCTAGGCTTGTCTATCACTAAAAACTCCTTGTGAGTTTTCTATATCATGTCATCTTTTATGTCCAAACCAGAGAAATAAGTATTTATTTGTCCTTAAACTTAACCTCCCACTCTCCAGAATCAGAAAGAAAATCTAAATCTTTGTGTTCCATAGGAGTGTCCTCTCCTTGCTGGCTTTAGTTCTCAGTTCTGTAAATGGCCATTTACAGTAAAATGTTCTTCACCCAAAGGATGGTTGAGCACTGAAATAGGCTCCCCAGGGAAGTGGTCACAGCACCAAAATCGTCTGAATTAAAGAAGCATTTGGACAATGCTCTCAGGCCTATGGTGTGATTCTTGGGGTGTCCTGTGCTGGACCAAGAGTTGGGCTCGATGATCTTTGTGGATCCCTTCCAAATCAGCATATTCTATGATTCTGTGATCCAGTTGACAATTATTTGGCATCTGTTTTGTTACTATCTCCTTATTCCCTGTCGTGTCCTTCTTTCTGAGGATGTTCTATCTGGTGTTTCAGTGAAAGGATGTCTCTGATAATATTAGCATTCACAAAAGTTGCCTTGTACTATGCACAAGGCAGTACATTCTTTTCCCAACACAGTATGAGTTGCATTCTCATCTTTTTTCGTAAGTGGTACTTAAATTTGTAGTGTGTCTCACTTTAGGTCTATCAAATACCACAGGGCTTTGTCTTCTACCAGTAAAGGAAATCCCATAAATTTTTAATGGATATCATGCAGTATATTCCTTACTTCAAAGGCACCACTATGACCTTACTGGAATTTCCTTTCTTGAAGATATATCTATCAAAATTGTCATTAAGTATAATCGTCACTAGAAAAAATAAAAGGCTGACCAGATACAATATACATTTACAGTAACTGTAGGGACATGGCTGAAAGATCACACTTAGGGATGTAAGCTTCAGGATGTAAGATTCCCTTTTAATGTCTGTCCATTTAACAAAGGAATTTTGCAGTATACTGCTCTTACAGACCAAGTCAGTAGGACATTTCACAGTGATCACATAGAAAATGGATTAATTTGCACTGAGGCCAACAAATCTCAAGTTCATGTATGTGCCATATTTGACTTTCTATGCTTCCTTTTGTACCTGTTCTCTGTCTAGTTCATAGAAACCAAATATAGTGTCCTTAGGTGAAACATTAGACCAGGTGACTGCTGGATTCTTCAGGATTTGCAACTTCCAGATGTTTTTACACAACTGTTCGAAATTGAGATGTTGAATGTATGGTTTTCATTTTGTTTTTCTACAGTATGCTCTTTTGCTCCCTTGTCCCCCTTCCTTTGTGTGGTATTTGAGATGGTTTAAAGTAAGGGCATATATTGGCTATCCATTTTTATTGTGGCTCTGGATCCAATCAGTGCTGCTAGTCGTTCAATGAACTTCTCTGTCTACTAACTTTTTACAAGCTTCTTTATGCTGTCTGAGTAACTGTGTCTTTCTTTGACAAAAATGTTTGACGCTGCTGGATTGAATGAAACAGAAATTTTCAAATTAATTTCTGAACTCTGCTAGTGAAAAGAAGTAATGGGGAAAAAATATATCACTGCTTTGGAAAGACCCCTATGTTGTGTCTCATAAAAGAGCCTTCAGATGTTCTCTAGGATAAACTGTATTTACTTTTATTACGCGTCCTAATATCTAATAATGAAACCTTGTATTTATGTGTTTCATCTTCAAAGTACCTTGGAAACATTTGTTATCTGAATATCTGCAGGATGGCATGTCCTTCTACTACTCAATGTCTCCCCCTACTACACAAGATAATCTTAAATGGGTACAGTACATGTGCCAGACTTTGGGAGGCTGATTTTGCTTCAGCTTTAAACTTATGTCCCATTTGCCCAAAGGTTTACAGTGTGTTTTCAACAGTCTTAGATGTAGATTCAAACATGCTATAGCAAAATAATACGTTTCTCTATACCACAAAAATCTGAATTAGTTTCTTTTGTATATGGAGTTTTCTAATATATGCTACTTGGTAGTCTTAATCTCAAAATCCTGTGAAACTCTTGTGCAAACCAAATGTGTATATCTTTCTCTCCATCCGGGCTTATTTACCATGTTCTTTCTTCACTATGACAAATTTTTATTTTTACTCTTCGTTTAATTGTTCCATCACATTCCAGTTACAGCCTTTCCTTTTGTGTGAGCTGGTCACATTCCTGTCTTCTGCAGGAGTCAGACTTAGCCTGTGTGGGTGTTGAAGGGGAGTTTCAAGCAAGTTAAGTGAGTACGACTGATTGACTTAGTTGTAAAATTTTTCCTTTCCAGACAAAGAGTGAGTGCTTAAGGCTGCTGGGGAAATGTTTGGTATCTAACAGGGTTACTCTCTGCCACCGTTTGTGATTAACCGGTGATTATTACATCCCAGCTCTGGAGACAGAATGATAACAGAGTGCTCCCTGATTCCCTGCCAGCAGAGCTGGCTGTATCAACCTAGCAATCACGTAGGGTGATTCTCTCTTGTTTGTAGCTAATAATGTGATATTATCAGGCAACAAAGCTGCTCAAGAAGGCCATATCCCTGTACATCAGTGGAGTTCAGGAATAGCCTTCTGCATCGGTGCAATCACATGGCTAAAAGACCAATTAATTGAACTGATAATCAGATGACTGCTTTTGCTCTGGGGACTTTGAATTCATTGGGATCTCACATTAATCTTAACATGGGGTGTGAATCCAGTTTGTTCAATGAAACAAACAAACAAACAAACAAAAACCCCAGCCAAAACCTAAATTTTGCACAGACTTTTCAAATAAGAGTATAATACTTCAGCAAACTCAAATTTGCAGCTGAACTTTCATCTCCTGCTCCTAAACAGTCATGCAGGGCCTGTTTGCCCTGCTTGAACTTATTTCATTTTTCTCTTTTCACTTTGGTCCTTTGGTAGTTGAGATAAGGAAATAGCAGATGAATGTGTTTTATGGGAAAGTTTAAAGGGAGGAGTTCATGCACAGCATGTTATCAATCATGTCTTGTAAATACAATTGCAGCATTTACACTGCTTCACATCAAAAGCCAAATGTTATGTTGCGTCTCCACCATTGTAAACTTTAAGGAAGCTTTTTTCAAATACAGCAATCCATCTCTGAGACTGGATGCCTATTGTCAGCATTGAAAGCAGCAACACTCAGCTGGAAGAGCTGGTAGCAGAGGATGCAAATGCCAAGCTGTTCATCAGTGGTGTGGCTACCTAGAGAAGAACCAGAGGTGTGCTGTCACCTGCTCTAGTTGCAGTGAGGAAGTTAGCACCTCTCCAGCTGCACCTGCAATGAAATCAATACGGGTGTCTTGCTCCAGCGTCTGTAGAGTCATCCGTTGTTAACCACTGCCTTCCCTTATCATAGTGGCACTAACTTTGGTTAATCTCATTGGGTGTTTTGTTTATATAACTTGGTCTCTCTTTTCACTCAAATTTTACAATGATTGCAAATTTTTTTTTATATTTCTTTCAGGGCAAAAGTAAGTGTTTTCACATTATTTCTGGGGATATGGTGTGAACAGAAAGACTGGATCTCAAGTTTTCACTTGTTATTGAGATGAATATAAGTGCAACTATTTCTGGTTTACATTTTTATCTATTGCCACTATTACCCATTGTGTGCATCTGGCCAGTAATTGTTATACAAGAAAAAGATCCTGACTCTTAGGAACACAGGGGCTGAGCTTGATTTATTAACCACTAATCAACTCCCCTATCAAGGATTCTGGGTAATGTAGTCCACAAGGGATTTTCCTTGGGGTACACAGTGCTAGATGGTTAATGTTTGTGCTGTGTGAGATTATTCTACAAAGAGCCATAGGCACAGGAACCTAACACAATACAATTGCTCTCCAAAGAGTGGGCTGTGTGCCCATGCTGCCTGCAGAGACTGTTTCTCAAAAAGAGAGTTCTCTACACAGCCAGACTTGTGGGCATGGGGAGGTGGAACGAGGACATGCACTGGAAAAGTTTAGCCTCTGGGTTCTGGGACCTGGGATGCAGGAACAATGGGAACAAAAGTGGTTGAGAACTGGGATTTCTGTTCTAAAGGAAATTCCAATGGTTTCAAACAAAGCTTATTCCAAAACAGAACAAAATGCTAACATGCATTTAACAAAAGTCTGACGGGTTTATTACTGTGGTAGAATTAAAAAAAATTGTTTCAATATTAGAGTTGTAGTTATATGGAACTTTGAAAAATTAAATTAGCCTATGCTATACATAATGCCATAGTATGTCAGTATTTAGCATTGTCTTTATATAAATTAGTGTTATATAAAGTTGATATTTGTTACAGTTTGAGGAACTAAAGATTAACCAAAATGGAGAAATAAAAGTTGCATATTCCAAACACTTCCTGATGAATTTGTGAAAGCCAACCAATACCATAAAGCTTTCTCATCCCAACAAACAGGATATTTTTAACTCATCTAAGTGGGGTCATCAGCACCTATTATGTTACAGCTGTGACCTGGTGGAAGCAGTTCCTTCACCACCATCTGCAGGAGATCAAGACCTGTTCTGACAGCCCCATCCAGCACCATTGTCCTAAGCCCAGGTATTCAGGTTTATAGATCAAGATTTAATATATCAGCAGGTTTTGTATAAATTTCCTTCTTCACTTCAGTTTGCATAACCAAAGTGTTGAGTTCTAGGCAGGTTCCATGGCTCTGCTGCCTGATCAGGCATCTGCTTCATCGCTTCATCACAGCAGGGAGCAGTGGCCTTTTCTGATCTGTGTGTTTCTAGGCACAACCAGTATTAGCCTTTCTGTAGATAGCACCAACACTGTCCTAACACAGGAAAAACAAAGTTATCATAACTTTCAATGTTTGAAAACTCTCTGGGATAGCAAGTTAGTTGTCCCTGATAGATTTTTAAATTTCGTTGTACAATTCATGATAAGAGTTTCCTGTAAAGCATAGTTCTTCCTTGGTTTGCTTGGGGGCATTTTGGTGCAGCTCTCTGGGGGGCTTTGTCCTCTTTGAAGCCTATGAAATGCAGTCCAACAGTGGAGGTGAACTATTTCTCTGTTGCCAAAATGTATCAGTTGCCAGAGCTCTTTACACAATGACTTACAGTGTGCCCTGCTCCATAGCTGTCCAGCACCTCTCTGAGGCACAGCAGACCACCAAGGCTCAGGCCGATCTGTATACTTCTGACAACTTTATTATCTCTCTCCTCACTCACCTACTCTGCTTATTGCCAACGACCAACAAAATGAGGCTAAAGTAGAGGTGACACAAGAGAACTTGTTAAAAGGTTCAGCAGCTTTACCAGCCAGTACCGAAACAGGGCATTTTTTAGCTTGAGAATTCATTTAGATTTGTCAGTGTAGTTGGTAAACAATGGCTGAGGTATGCATCATTCCAGTCCCACATGAGAAAGTATTTTTTGGTTTAACCCTCTTTTTGCTTTTGTTTGACATCATGTGAGAAATTCAGCTACTCCAATGTGGATGTCTGTACTCATTTTAGGTGCTATGACAAATCACATCTTACCACCACTTGTGGTCTTAGGTGACTACAGAGCTCCCACGAGCCCTTTACAAGGGTTTCAGGTGTCTGAGTGTCTCAAAGCACAGTAGCCTCCTGCATCAATGCAACTGCAGTTGTGCTGCAGTTGGTCAATGTCTCCCATGAGGTACCCTAGTTATAACACCACTGCTATGGTGTGGAGTAGTAGCTCCAGTTTTTGACCAGTCTCAAACATTTATTAAGAAGGTGAAATTGATGTATTATTGCACAGGATTAAAAGACCAACAAAGACACATTAGATAGTTCCCTGTGCGTTTAGCCAATGTTTAGGGAAGAAATGACTTTGAAGCACTTCATGTGGAGATGGTTCAGCCTTGAGCTCCAAGTATTTATTGCCCAGCTTTTTAAGGTCCAAAATGCTTAATCCCACTGCAACCTTCATCTGCCATCTCACTAAAACCCCACTCTTGCCTCCTTCGTTGAAAAGGGGCCCATGGAAATGGCAGACCTCTGCAGATCCATTGAGGTCTACCAGCATCTCTTTCCTAGGTCCCAGCCCACAGTACACCCATACTGCCCAGTGCTATCAACCCCTGCTTCTGCTAGCCAGAAATTGCAATGAGTCAGATTCTGAGGGGACTGCCACCAGCCAGGTTCCCATGTAGCCATCTTGCACAGGTACTGCTGACTCTCCCTGGACTTGCTGTGAAGTCAGCCCCGCATCATGGTTGTGGCTCGTCTCTGTGCTTGGCACATACTCTCCAGTTGGGAACACAAAGCAAAACAAAGCCCTCTGCGACCTCTGACTGAGCTTTTTACCTTTGTTACTAAGCCAGAAGTTGTCACTTGTAAATTCAGTGTCCTTCTGTAAGTATACTTAGAATAATAATCTATTAACAATCAAAACATAAGTTTCAACCAAACGTTCAAAACTCAGCAAGTGAATTTATCAGTAAGTGTGTAAATGAAGAACTCCAGAGTTGTATTTTATCCTTCTTTAGGAATTAAAACTCTCCTGCACTTGAAAGGAGACCTTTATCTCTCTACTGTCTTCTTCCTTTAAACCCTTCACTTCAGACAATATTTACACTTTTCTCATCATTCCTATCTTGAATTGTCATGCCTTCTGTTTGTGATGCCTGATTTAGATTTAAATTTTTTGGGACGGGGGAAATATCTGCATTTGTAAAATGCCCCCTAAATTGATGGTGCTGTATAATTTATAAGTGCAGGACATATTTCAATTTGACATTGCAACTTATATTTTCAAAGCCATAAATAAAGTATTTATGAGCATGATCTTGAACATTTTATTTTTAACATGTTATACTTGAATGTTTAATTCAAGGATTGCTAAATATTGAAATTATGTAGGCAGAACATAGTCCCCACTTTTTCCTCCTTCAGGCAATATTGAGGGGCCAGTGCCCTCTTTACTACCAGAAAAAGAATATTTTATTGTGCTTATGAGGATCCAGTGTACTGTGCATCACCAGGGAAGAGTGAGCCATGATAGCTCCAGCTAAAAATGGCTTTGGAAAGGACAATGACGCCCTTTCAAAAGGACTTATGACCTAAGCTGGTATACAGAAATGCTATTTTGATATAGCACAGAGTGAGTATGATTGTTCATCTTAAGAAAATATTTGAGTGCAGCTGTTGCTCTCTGGTCTCATATGTTTATGCTTTTAAGCGTGGCTTGAACTTGAAGCATTTTTCATTTTTAAAAAAGAAAAATGCTTTAACAAAATCTTTTTTCAAACAATAATATTCACATATGAGTCTCCGTTTCTGATATTTTTCTAATCAATTAATCTCTTGTTCTCTGTTTCCTTTCCCCCTTCCTCTGTTCCATATGCATTTTATACCCACAGCTCTGAAATCTGCCTAACTGGTTTGAGAGTGTGGAAAGGTTAGACTGCCTTGGTTTTGCTCCAGAGGATCTTAAGTTACCTGCTATGACAGTGTGTAAAGACTCACAGACCAGGTGTGCCACTTCTTTGCCACCAATCCTCCTACATTAATGTGCTCACTGACAGACTTTCCTGCTGTACTTGGAGCTGTGAGACTGTTCTAAGCTCAGCCCTCAGCATGGGTAGATGCTGTGGTAATGTATTGCTTACATCCTTATGAAGAAGAAAGATCCCTTTAAACATGGGAATATATTCATGCAAGGTATTTGGGGCTGCCTGGTGATATAGCTGAGACTGTGTGTAAGGGACTATGCTCATGTCTGTACTGATGCTGGAAGTGTAGCTGTAGGCAAGTCATTTTTTTCTAAAGATAATGTTCTGCAGGGGGTGTTAAACCAATACTCTTTCCAGCAGCCATGCGGATGAAAGCAAAAATTGTGCTGAGCCTCCTAAGAAGGACTGGTAGACTCTAAATCTCACAATCAAGGCAGTAGATTACAATGCTTGTTGTTTATTAAATGTCTTTCAGGAATACCCCTTTTGAGCATCACACTATTTTAATGAAAGTCTCGAAAATAAAAGCAGTT
>JAWWMP010000093.1:32079838-32093841 GCA_035047865.1 Dendrocincla tyrannina | reverse complement strand
GATGCACTGCTCTCTCTCAAGTAAGTATCCTGGATTTGATAATCAGTTGGGATCAGCTACTAAGCCTCCTTAAAGATGGGTCTTTACGTTAGAGGTGTAGCTGGAGATGACACATATTTTAATAAGTGAATCAAGTAATCTGATGGATAGAAGCTGTGTATAGAAAAAGAGACCACGGAAAGAAAAATCTTCATATAGCAAGTGGTAAAATTAATGCAGGATAAAAATCCATTTGACTCCTAAATAAATTCTAACCATCAATATTAATGTATTTATACAAGGTGTTCCTGAGGATAAATTACTAATTTCCTTTGAAGGTAAGAAAGGGAATATCAGTTCTAAAGAAACACTATTTAACTGTTTCATCAAGAGCCAAATGTAATTTGGAAACCTTAAAACAAACAAACAAACAAGCAAACAAACAAAAGACCCCCCAAAACAACCAGTTACTTTGATTTTCATTTTAGTCCTCCTTTGCTGTGTTCCAAGAACTAGTTCAAAGCTAACCTTAATTTCTCTAAACATAAACTGTTTGATAGATCCCTCTGATGAATCTAGTATTACATCTCCTTTGCCCGTATTTACAGATTTTAAGGGCAGATAAAGGTAATAAAGGACACACATTTACTTTTTTTATCAAATACACTACATTCTTTGAAAGATGGGATATATTTTTAAAGTGATCCATGTCTAGAAGGGTTCAAGTGACACAGTAATATAAAAAGATCCTATTTGTAGTAGTGGAGCAATACCTGGAGGTATAGTTGTAGCAATATCCAGGGCACTGCTGTGCTAGATACTGCACCAAGGGAAGAGACCTGCAGACTCCTGCAAAGTCAGCCTGCTAAATGGGAGGATAAGTCTGAGACAAACAAACTTCAAAGGCTACTCTCAGCAGTTATTCAAGAGTTTTTATCATCTCTGCATTTAATCCAGGTCCTGTCAGCTACAAGAGAAGAATATTAAAGTTGTTAGGAAACACTAAGGTGACAAGAATCTTTCAATTTTTAACAGTTTTGCAAAAAAGCAATAGTAGATTTTTTTTTTAATTGTTCTCATTCATCTATTACCTGCCTAGTGGATAAACAGCACGTATTAAAATCAGGCCAAACAATAATCAGTCTTCTAGCAGACTTCCAAAAGCTTTCCTTCACTGTATAATCTTGGACCCTTACAAGAAAAATGGGCTGGACAACAATCAAATCCCAATAATATGAACAAAAAGAAATAATCCGAGCCAACTTCAAATGAATGCAAGTTTTCAGGGACTGAAAACTACATGACATTTCACAGAAATGCATCTTTATTTTTGCTTGGGTCTGTGAGCTCAGACATGTTGATGGCTTCCCAATCATTTTACAATATCACCTTCCAGGATAACATTTTATTTTCTTTATCCTGGGGAAGCAGGTTAAGCAGTTTGAAATTATTTGGATTTTATTTATTTTTTTAATAGAATAAAATCTGATGCAGGGCAAGTGGATATTTTTTTTTTTAATGAGATGCAAACTTTGAGGGAAAAAAAAGAAGAAATCAAGGAAAAAATGAGAAGTCCATGTACAAATACTCAAAATTGAGTAACACAAATGTACATCCACAAAGATGTTCGCAATAGCTGGAATTCTTTTAGCTGCGAACACTATTTAATACAACAATTTATCTATGGTCAGTTTGGTATTACCATATACAGACCAAATGCAGAATAGATAGAGAATGGTATTCTCATGTTTTTCTGGGGCCTCCCATTCCCATCAGTTAAATACTTTTAGGCAAAGCCAGAAAAACAAACATGGACCTCAAGTTAGTAACAAGTAGAAGCTGAACTGAGCTGTGTTGATAAAGGAAAAAAACCTAGAAAAATGCCCATGAGAGCAAGAAGATACAGAGATAAATTGGCCCTCACAAAACATAAAACTTATGTAATCTGAAAGTACCAGGTTTGCTTAGAAGAAGAAATTAACTGGCAAAAGACACACACTGAAGATCCATTCATTTCCACAGCTGGCTCCCTGCAACAGCTGAAGAAAGTTTATTCTGTTTGGTTCTCATGAAACAATACAAAGAATGTTAAGGAATAAGGACCTTTGTTTAAAAGATTACTCCATCAGACACCCATCATACAAGGGGACGACTGCCTACTACATGCATCAGCCAAAACCATTTGCATTTTCAGCCATGCTCACTATTCTGTGCTTTTGGAAACCCTCTAACATAATTGATCAGTGCTCCAAAGACACCTGCACAGACTTGGATGTTTTGGAGTTTCAAAAGTTTGTTTTAAGCACTCTACTTGGAAGTTCTCAGGAAGAGAACTCTAATTGTCTCTATATTGGCAGATTTCCCTTTGTCTACCAAAAGTTTGACTCAAGCCATTTCCAGTATGAGACGTGGTCTCTGTTTCTATGGTGACTTTCTGTCATTTGGGGGTGTTTGGATAGGGATTCCTTTCCAATTTTTCCAATTTTTGCACCTTCAGACCCAAGACAAAATACCAGCCATGTCCTAATACAAAATTAAAAAAGAGTTTTACTTCACTGGGATTTTCAGTATCATATCAACTTTGCCTGTGTGTTTCATTTGGTAGAAAAATCCCTCCTAATACATAACTAAAAAAGGATTCCTGTTACGAAGATTGCACCACATTTCAGCTAAAAGGACATGTTTGGGGCAGTCTTATAAGATTATTACCCATCAGACAAGAAAAATCTCTCTTGCTGCTGTGCATCAGACTAACCAGAAGTATAAGGCACTTCTTGAAGCAAAGGAGGCTGTACACCTGACTAGTTTCTTTTGCTTCCTCACTCACATAGAAAATGTGCATACTTTTCAGAAGTGGACTTTGTAGGACATTGTAACTACATGAGATTCAAGCAAACAAAAAGAACTGTGTTTAGAATTTCCTGGCCATCTACAGAAAAGGTTAAATCTGGATTAATATTCCACATAAAGGTAATTTTTAGTGTAGATCTTTGGGACAAAGAATTTTCCTAACATTAGAGGATGGTATTTCCCCTCAAAGTAAAGAATAAACACTGACTCCCAGCACCATGTAATGTGAAACTGCTTGTGTTAGGAAATCCTGGCTCCCAGTGGCAAAGGACTGAAATGCTTCTGAGACTCAGTTTGCCAAAATGTAAAATCATTACTACTAACTCCAGCCATATAAAATTATGACAAGTCAGCATTTAGAAATGCAGCTAATAATGAAGAAATTTCAAGCAGGATCAACCCTCTGGAATCCCACAAATGCATCATTAAAAAGTTTAAACCTACATTAAATGAGTATCAAGTCACTGCACCTTTTAGCATGCTTTTGAAGCTCAGATTTGAATTTTTAAACAGTAAAGCTTCATGAAAAGCAAGACACAGGTTTTATGTTCAAATCATGCATGCAATTGCTACATTTACCCTGACAAATTCATTATATTCTACATGAATGATTAGATGTAACACTTTAAAATCCCTAATAATACCTTGTGGAATCTGTAGCTGCCTACTGCAATTTTCTACCTATTAGAAAAGAGATTCTTCTCTCTACTCCAGGAACATGCTCTGTGTTTCACCCTTTGTCTTTCCTTACCGAGGGTTCAGACCTGTAGGATCTCTATGATTCAAAGGCTCGTTAATTCAAAGCTATGATTCAAGTATTTCAAACCTTTCTTGGTCTAGCAGACCAGGACTGTGATGACAGGGCACAACGATTTTGTCACCTTTCTGCTAGCTCAACATCTGTGCAAGGCAAGTGGAATAGCAGTTTTTTCAGGAATAAATCCAAGATCAAGTGGAAAAAATAGAATACTTTTGCAACTGGAGCAGGAAAACTCAGATCATATTTATTATCTGTATTATACTGCTACTAATACTACTCAAAATTTCAGAGAAAGAAACAAAGGTTTAAGATTTGAGTAACTGTTATATTAACAAATTAATGAAGTGCTTGTCTCAAAATGGTCTGCCAAACCACTGATTAATCACAGGCACTGGCCTGACTTCTAAGAAGTTATGAACCATTATCAATAACAAAAATGGTGACCAAATGAGCCACCAACATCCTGCTTATGTCCTGACATCATATGAGAAGTGTGCAGAGGCTAAACCATAAATCTCAGAGTACAGCATGGCCTCATCCATAAACCCAGTGTGTTTGACATTCTATGACAGTTACAGATGCTAAAGGACATCTGTAGCTGTTATATCAGAAAAGCAGAACAACTACATTAGTACCTGAAATGCTGCTAACAGTTAAGTAGAAATGTGACAGCCCAGCAGCATGCTCACAGATGACTTACTTTTGTTTCTTGTTCTAAGTCTGATGAGTTTAAACCCCAAGAACCCAGAAACCTGGCAAAATAGATCCAAAATCCCAGTACTCTGACATTACCATAGCCAGTTAAAAGGTTGGAGTCTTTATCCTCAAGAAGACCAGTCCTTCAAAATCACCCCAGTCTACTCGAAACATGGGTAGAGTCTTTAGGGAAGCCTGGATATTCATGCAGAAGAGGATAAGCTCAAGTTTTATGTGTGATTGCCTCTCAATACAGCTTGGGAAACTAAAGGTCTATGTCCTGGCATCAATAAAGCAGTGTTCTGAGACCTCACAGCTGCCAGTCTCTTCACACAGGCCCAGGCAGCTTTTGAATTTGAGAGATTCTGCAGAGACTTGTACCTAGCCATAAGCTAGACAAAAGTGTACTGAACAAGCTGGAAACAAGTGTACTGAATCAGTAAATGTCATAATGTTTCCCTGGACCTCAGTCTGCTGGGTTTTACCCAATGAGCCACATACTGGGATTTCCACATAAAACACTGAACAGAGAAAACCACAATACATTATCCTTCTGAAATACAAAACTGCTCTCCTTACTGTCCTGCAGCATATGCTACCATCAAATATGGAACCCTTAAATAAGTTGTGACTTCTTATCAGCCCATGACTGAGCTCAGGATGTCAAAAATTCATCACTCGATGTCAGAACTCAAACTCTAAAACAGAAGACTGTGCCCATCAAACAAGGTTTGCCTTCACATCAGCGCATCACCCCAGAGGAACCTACACCACAAGAACATCAGAGAATTTTGTCCCCTAACATCAGAGCAGCAAGACAGCAGTCCTGAGCCAGAAACTCTGAAGGCACAGAGATATCAAAACATCAGGGTCAGATTTATTTATCCACAAGCCACACACAAGTGTGGCTCAGCCAGCAAGATGTGCCAAGTATGAGCTCATGTGCTGCGGGCTTGAGATCTGCCCAACAGAGCAGTAGCTGAGCACAGCTTCAATCAAAGGGACCACCTGGGGAGGATGGTGCATCTCAGCATAGATGAAGATGGCTCTCAGTCATCCCACAAATGCCAAAAATAATGAACAAATGTTCCACAAAATCTAACCAGCTCCAGCCAGGTTAAGAAAACAAAAAAAAAAAAGAAAAAAGAAAATAGTGGTTTACCCTTTCTCATAGTATAAAGCAGCCATTCACGTTACAGCTGGCCTTTTAAATGGGATTTACTCTTGCATAGCATATAGCACAAAGGAAGCAGAACAATGACAGACGCTCTGATCTAGACATTCACAGGTTCTTGCATGCTTCACAAGGATAAAATATCTCCAGGTGCTCACACCCAAAATTAGTTCAGCAAGCTGCATGTTTAGGGGACTACACCCAGAGGCATGATGTTAAATAAATACTTAAGTCTTATTTCTCATGGTTCCTCTCCCTGTATTAATCCAATCCAATTCCACCTTGATGTAGGTATTCATCAGACTTGTCCTATTTGCTCATCACTACAGCAACTCAGAGAGTAGACAGGAGGCAACATTTTCCCATCTCTTCCATGGGACAACTCGTGATTTTTATCACAGCTATGACAGATGTTAAACTGTAATATCTGGTATTTGTCTTTGTGCTTCCTACATTCTGTGTTCTTTCAAAAGTAGCTATTATATTGCCACTCCCACTAATGGAAATCATGAGGTAGGTGTTTAAACAATGCACACACTTGAAAAGACTAGTGCAAAACCCCTGTAAATCAATTAAAAAAACAAGTAATTTTTCTTTCCTGTGACATGCATTTTATAATTTATGAGCAGAAGGCACCACATCTAAACTCTTGAATATTACAGGCTGCTAATTGTCACCCGATGACCTCAGCTCTGAATACAGAAACTCATGTTTTATTACTGTTTATCTTCTAGAAAGGGAGACAGTTTAGAATGAAAACACCAAAGAGAAAATCTACCTCTCGGTCACTATCAGTAATACCAAGGTTGGTACAAGACAGTACAAGGTCACTGTGCCTTCAGTGCTGAAGAGCGTGGGAGAATAGGAAGGTGCTGCTGTAGTGACTCTGTGCAGCAGCGGCTACAGGGACAGCACAATAGTCTCTTCCTCCTGCTATCTCCTAGAGCTACTGACTCTTAACTAAACCATTAGGATTCCTTATAATTTTCATGACTTGCAGTTTATATTAATTTATACAGATTTCAGTAGAACTTTCAAAATGTGTTTGCAAGAGCAAAGACTGGTAAATTACATTTTGTGTGTTAACGCTGGACCAGCCCACTGAAAGTCAAAAAGCAGGTTAGGTGTGAAACTGGGGAAAAAAAGGACAATTTAAGACTTCCTACTCTGGACAGACATTCATGGATCATTCTAGTTCCCTGGCTTGCTGAGACTATTGAGGCCAAATTGACTTTTCTCTGAAATGCAGCATAAGTTTCCTCTCAGAATTACATTAATGCTATTCTGCTCATACAGGGGAGAAGGATTAGCACCATGTTTGTCACAGTAGCTTTGAATTCTAGAATAATTTTACTAACTTGCAGAGACTGATGGAGATACAGCAATTGCCATTTTGTTACAATAAACTGAAGGGTAACTAATCTAATTTACCTCAAAGGAATATGCTTTTCCAAGCCCATCTCCTTCTTCAGTGACCACTGGAGAAAGCAAAAGGAAGGATAAAGATTACATTTGGAGCTCTGATTTAGCTTTTTCTTTCTGATCCTTTAATCTTCATCATCTGCATTTCTTGAACGTTGCAACCTTAATGTCTCTACTGAAGCATACAATCAATCTTTTCAAAATTTGTTTCCCTTGTGACCTTTGCATCTCTTAGTTACTTCATCCAGCACTTTTTGTCCTCAAAGCAAATCCCTCCCCAAAGTAACCTTATTGATACAGGAGGTAGTTATTATTCTCATTTTCAAGGGTGTCAACAAGCAAGAAGTCAATTGCCTAAGAGGTGGCAGAATTTTCTTCCATGCATGTATTTTCCCAAGTTCTTCTTTGCAAGCCTTGCACTTATGTGCTGGTGGCAGAATGGTAGTGGATGAGGACTAATTGGTGTCTGAAGCTGATGTAACAATTTCTCACACAAGAAATCTGTCTATCAGGAAAGATCACAGCAAATCTGCCACCATCTATGAAGTGATCTTCTTTTGGAGTTGTCCTATTCAGTCTACTTTCAGATTTAGTGCTACTGGGAAAATAAACAAGCTTTGGCAATTCTAAAGCACCTTGAACTTTAAATGCTATGCAAATAAGTACCAATGAGGAACTACAGAAAGAAAAACCTTCCCACTTTAGAAATAGGAAGAAATAAAGTAGCAAGGTACCAAAGCAATTTCAAGATAAACCTTGTAAGTTTAAGAGCGAATAAAAAATTAGTCAATATCAAAAAGAATGTGGATCAAGTACTTCTACAGTGCAAGAGAAACAGGGAAAGCAAGGCGTTTCTGAAGGTTAGGTGTTGCCAACAGAAAAACAATTGTCAGAAAAGCAATTACTTTCTCATTTCACAGAGAAATAAGAGCCCAATGAAGCAGCAGTGGATCTTCAGCTTCCTGGCAGACCTAGTAAATGAGGAGTCTGTTGGGAAACAAGCTTCTACATGCCAACTTCAACTTTTATGATTCTCAGAATCTCATGTGCCACATGATACACAAAATTATTCAATATTTATGAATTTTACTGGGTCCAGAAGACTTGGTTTATAAAACAGAGCATAAAGGGCCATTAAAGGAAACAAGACTACCAACCTTCAGTGGAAGCAAAGATTTTACATGGAAAGTTCCACATACTGCTCCTCATACACACGAAGGAAGGTCCTTGCCTCACTTCAATAAAAATGAGACCTATGCACTGCCTCAGAAGCATCTGGTATTCAGGAAGATCTTCTGTACAGGAATAGATTTATTTTCTTATTAATGCACTGTGAGATGTGCTAATTAAACATATATTTAATCCAGTCACATCAAGTCTCTAATGCAGGAGAAACGAATGAAGCACAAGTGCACTGTTCAGGTAATTTCTTAACAAGAAGTCACCTTTAGCAACATCTGTAGTTAAGGAACTCAAGCACTGCAGTACCTGTACATTCTTCCTTCATACTAGTCATCTAACAGTCTTAAGAAAAACATCAATGATCAATGGAAAGAAGAAGATGTTTATGAAACATTTCTGGTTTTTTATGAGAATGCATACTATCTTTAAAAAAGCACTGCCAAGTTGCAGCCTTTGAAGATTTTAGACTAGAGTACATTTAGCTCATTAATAATACCATTAAGGATAGGTCACCAATTGGAAAAAAACACATTGGAGCATCATCACAGGAAACAAAGAAAAGCTGCTTTGAAAAGTAGAGAACATATACTAGACATGAACTAGTTCCTTCACATATCAGGAAACTGAGGACATAGGTAATGCTATTAAAATGAAAGCCTTTGCAGTAGAGAAAAAACCATCAGAAGCAGAAATGGAGGGAGAATTCACATCTTCATACCAGGGTGTGAGCTGTTACCAGTTTGACTATTCCTCTATTCTCTCCAAGTATGCAAAATTTTCAAGATTATAAACCCAAAGTTTTAGGACAAAAGAAAAAGAAATCAAGCAACCCATACATAGTGGAAACTTTTGTTCTGATTGGATAGGGCAGAGAAATGCAAGGAAAGCCGTTCCTCATTAACAGTGTAACAATCCACAACTCAGTTAAAAGAAGGTGAGGAAGTGTCCTTTAGGTGCCCGTTCTCCCATCAACCGAAAGAAAGTCTGAGGCAAAGAACTCCAGATACATGGCAAAATATATTTCATAAATCTGTTGCATTTTACCAGAGAACAAAAGCAGATCAGTGCCCCAACAAGACTGAGTAGCTGATGCTGCTGGAACTCTTCCTTGGCAAGTGGAGGCAGTGAGCTAGCATTACTCAGACATTCTCTGCCTGGGAAATGCCTTTTTCCAGCACACTGCTAGTTTCTGAGCCTTGGTAGAGAAGTGAGAAGACTCATCAAATCACAAAGGAATGTGCAACGTTTAGCGCAGAATAACTTTAGATACATTACAACCAGACTTGTAAACTACTGAAAAGGCCAAACTAAACAATGATTTCTGGTGCTTCCTTAGAGGGAAGGTTTCACTCCTTTTCTGGAAACTACACAAAAACAAAGAGAAAAAAATATTTTCATTATCATTGTTTAGCATTCATAGATACCAAAGATGGGTCCAAACCTTAACCCTGAAAAATACTGCCCCAAATCTTGGAGATAACACAGATCAACACCATTTCTTACAGTGAAGAGATAAATCTGCAGCCCAGACATTTCCATGGGAAATTCATTCTGAAACTAGAAAAGAAAATTAATCATGTCATGTTACTGACACCTTCAGACAGAAAACCACAATGTACAGAAGCTGTCCAAGTAAAGATCATATCTGAATCACAAGAAAGGTAACACTACCTGTTATAAGAAGACAAATATATCTTTATGATCTTACCTTAACAATAACCCACTAATTTTTCCCCTCTGGTTTTACTTCAAAAGTAAGGCCTTTCAAATAAAGAAAAAAGGGGCAAACAATCACAAATTACCCAAAGAATCACTCACTATTCAAAGAATACTTTAATTTTGAGTGAGTTCCACTGCTTTTCATATGCAAAAATAATGCTGAATACCTTTAAATAAATATAATAAAATAAAAATTATGATGATATCCCTTCCATATGATGATGAAGTCAAAACACAGACTAGTTTAGCTGCCAGTTTTCTCTTCTGCACTTCCCTGTTGCCTTGCTATTTTGTTTTCCTGAGGTTGGTAATGAGTCTCAGGTATGTCTGCAGAAATTCAGGGACCTACTAGGAGTAAATTAGGCCAAGATACTGAGAGGAAAAATAATAAATTCTTAAGAATGTGAAGAATTGCTCATTGCACTCTAAGTCTTTTTTTTCTGAGGTATTCCCTCTCTGAGTTTCATTGGAATAACTGCAAGAACTTTACACAGTGCATGGATAGAAAGTTCTTTGGGCAACCACATTTTGCCTCTTAATCTCACTCTACTACAGCTATGCCACCACTAAGAAATCCCCACAAAATTTAGAGTATGAACAGATCAATGTACAGGACAATATTCCTTTCTAGTCCACTTACTCTTTTGCTTTCCATGTTCCCTGTAAATACACCTCAACTCCTCTAACAGTACCAGTGTAATTTTTAAAAACTTAACTCCGTTAATATGAAATCTGTAGAAAAGTAAGATAAGGACTAGCATCAGCTATATCCTAACAAAAAGAAAGACACAATTAGCTGAAAGACACAATTAGCTGAAAGACACAATTATTGAGGTTCTGAATGAGAAAGCCTTTTCTGTAACTGCCTACATTCTAACATGATAGTTGTGTCTGGTTGAGCCTGTATTCCCAGTTTCAATCAGCAAATTTACAAATAACATTATCTCTGCAGATACACAGGAAAATAGTAAGTGACTGAAACTGAGTTCCTTTATGAAACTATACAAGCACTTGCAAGTCCTTCTAGATGGCACCTATTTGTTGTTATTCCTAAATGTATTTTTAAATGATTCTAAGTAATACTGTCATAAAGACTACAAGAATCAGGTCTGTATTTTAGGTGAAAAGTCTAAGTCTGAAGCATTTCAAAAACATTAAATTAACAATGAATTAAATAAAATCACTTCCACTATGGTACAGAACGAACTAATGAAACTACTTTAAGTATGCTATAGCAATTGATCATACAGAAAGCAGATATTTGTGCTGGGCATGTGCTTGAGAGCATTATATGTGCCCATCTATAGAAAAAATAAAAAAGAAGAAAAACTTGTTAAAACTGCAATCTGTATATTTTTATTTATAAAAGGTATAGCAAAATATTAATGAATTCAATGCATACAGTAGGTTTTCCTTGGACGAAACTACAACTTATTTAGTAGACGTCATTTTATGTTCATCAGTGTTGCAATCAAATTGCACTCATAATCAGTTCATAATTGATGAGAACCTTCCAATGCCTTGTCTCATTGCAAAGAGTTGAGATTCAAGAATTTGGACTGTGGAGGTAGAGACAATCTAAAAAAAGAGGAGTCTTATAAAAGAATATGCCCAAAAACATGGATGGTTTTTAAGTTTTTAAAAGGAAACCTTTAAAAACAGAAGATCACTTTAAAATATTTGCAGCAAACTTTTTCCTTCACGGATCTTCAACAGATAGAAAATAAAAGTCACATCTCTTAGCCAGCTGTGAGAAAATGGATAGCTCAGATTTCTCTTTTCACTTCAACTGTGCCCTTAAATTCCACTTCTAGTATTCTCATCACTGCTTCATGTGCCATTCAAATCCATGCAGGCAGTGGGAAGCCCAGTCATTCCCTTGAAAATTCTGTTGTGAGCATTTCCGGGCGTTTCTTCAATTTAATCCAGACTGGTCATTGATGTGCTACACACAGAGTAGTGCTTTTCAGATTTTGCTCTATTTTAATTCAAGAGATAAAACAAGTCATTAGATGACAATGGTTCCATGTCAAAGTCTTCCAAAATCGTCCTCTGTTTTGATTATTTTCAAAAATCTTGGCTCATACTCGTAAGGAATTGAGAGCTTCAACAAGATTGCTGTCTTCCAGTGCTGCAATGCTTCTGTCATGTTTTCAAAGATACACACTTTATCCTTGAAGACATGGGAAAACATTATCAACAGTATTTTCATAGAAGGAAATACAGATACAGAGCAGTGCCATTATTGTCCCTGATGATAACTCAGACCACAACAGTTTGGGCCTCTTAACCACAGCACTAGCTGGGCCTACTCTAGCAATCCCCAGGCTTGTTATGATTCCTTGCTCAGAATGGAACTAGTACTAAACAAGCTTTCACTGTATATATGACACAACAGGACACTGGCCCTTTCTTCTCACTTAAACACAAGTTAATTTTCCATGTATCAATCAATCTTCCCTCCCTACTATGTTTGTACATAGTAGCATCAATTCCCTGCAGCAAGGTAGTTACAGACAAAATATCAGAGGAGGTGGCTGTGATTTAAACAGAAAAATTTATGTAAACAAAAATAGATTTAATTTTTTTGGTACTGGCTCATACACAGAAAAATAATATTTAAATACTAAAAAGATTCTCTGTCATTTTCCTACTCTCCTTGATCCCACTGCAGAATTATGAAGGTTTGCTTATAACAACAGTGCTAATTGCAGCAGAACACCATGGTGTTATTGAGGATAGGAAAAGACTGAGAGAAAATGTCTACACAATGTATACTGAACACCCTCGAATATATCCTGAATTTTTTACTCAAGACTTACACAGGAAACAAACTGGGGAAACATATCCTCTTTGCCCCATATGTTCTGTATCACTTACACAAAAGCAAATGCATACATGAAAACAGCCTGAACCACTAGGATTTTTCATCCCTTCATTGATATTAAGGATTGCACACGGTATAAGGCAATGGTGAAATCTGGCTTCATGACCTTTACAGGGAGTTGTGTCTCAAGAGACTACTGGCAGACATTGAAACAGAACTCAGATCTGGTTGAGTACAAACAGCACCCAAGTATAGGTAAACAGAGAAATTTACAACTTGAGATTTGCTCACAGCGTTTCTTCCTATAAATTGGCTTGTGGTGTAAAAAAGACCCCTAAAATTTGTCTAGTCTATATGTAAAAAAACATGGTGTGCAAGAATATTTCTGAGCCAATGAATTGTGTGCACATCTGTGACAACTGAGGTAGATTTTCTTGTTCCAAATATGTTCCATCATATACTTATTTAAGTTTTCAGCAATGCTAAACACACTTTATCTTCAGTCTCTTTCAAGGCAGGCACTTTGGCTAACTCTTTGACACAGGAAGTGCATTCTCTTCATCCCCAGGTGGTGTAGGCTTGCTGTTTCCTCTTAGTGTTAAAAATGAGTATCTCAGTCCTCCTGCCATACTAAAGAAAAGAAAATGCACAGCAGGGTTATTAAAGCCGTGTTGATGTTATAAATGCCATTTCATAAGTAAGTACCCCTGTTTCTCAAAGGATTAAAGAATACCAGCTATCATAAATTAGGCATGTCTCAGAGCTATGTAAGCCATCTGAAAAACCAGCCTCAAGCAATGATCAATTACTCATTGCTCACACAGATTCATACACACATATGTAACAGTTCACCCAAGAACAAAAAGTAACAACTCACAAGTTAGAACTTATATTCAATGGGCATAACTTATTCACTCCATGTTCTCACTTCCCACACCACTTGGCTTTTACTTGGAAGCCTGGCAGCTCAGAACTGCTGCTCATAAGAAAAAAAAAAAGAATCAACTCAATCCCACATAGTAAACCTGCATAGTTTTACTAATATTTCCATATTTAAGACCCTACCACAGTTAGATTCAATATCTGAAAACAGACATGAAAAGACATAATTAACTGTAATGCTTTACTTCCTAGGGCAGTGCTTCATCAGTCTAGTAGTTTCAAAAATGCATACCCAAATGGGCAAAAAGCCCCAAAACATGAAACTATTGCTCTCTGAGAAATTTTTAGCTTTAAAGGCTATTCAAGTTTCACTCACCAAATATTCAGGCCTACAAAGTTTAACACAGAGAATATGTAATCTCCACCAATCAACATTCCAATGTAGGCAATGGATATATTCTGAAAGGAAACAAAAACCATTTGTTTATTCAAGTCAGGTTTCACGTCCATGA
>JAWWMP010000093.1:32007436-32020196 GCA_035047865.1 Dendrocincla tyrannina | reverse complement strand
TGCACACTGGAAAATGACATCCTTATTGCTCATACTAACAGGTTTCAGTTTACTGTGACTACAATGGTTTAATGCTGGGAACTTTCAGAATAATGTGGAAATGTTGACGTATTTGTTTCTTCTGAATAAAAAAAGCTCTTTATAGTAACAGAGCACAGAGTTTAATACTAGAATCCAATACGTGCAGTAGTTTCAGAATGTAAAATAGAGTAATGCTGCTTCTAAAGACATACAGTATTTTGCTTGAGATTGCTTTACTCTTTTTCTTCATTCAGTGCTGCAGAGCTTGTGATCTTCCAGTCCTCTCCAGGCTGTAGATCAGCATTATAAATACATTCACACTGAAGAAATTATAGTCATAACTTCTGAGATAAATGTTTAGCATTTCTGTGACAGTGATGGATATAACTTGAGCAGAAGTAGGATTTAGTAGCAGTAGCATTGAACTTGAATAGAAGAATGAACCTTTTTATGGGTAAAATACATATACATAGCTGTCAGATGCTTTTGAAATTTTTTTATATAAATACATTTTTATAAAGCTTTTTTTCTTACTTTATAGGTGCAGCTTGTTGCTCCAAATCCTGATGATCCTGAGGATTTTCCAGCTTTAGCCTGAAGAACTATCATGAGTGATGGTATCTCAAAGTAGCTTTGGAGTAGCTGTGAAGAGACTGGCTTTATGCTGGTGTGTATAAAGAAAGCCTATTTCCTTCTGGAAAAGTTGTTTAGGTGTTTAATGTGATGTGATTGCAGCTGTCTGCTAATAAGAGTTGGGTCCTGGAAATATGATTGGACTGGAATCCTGTCACAGGTTCCAGTGTCTACCTTCATTTGTGAAAAGTATGGGAAAGCTTACAGTACTTCACTACCAGGCTTCAAATGGAGTTAAAGGGAAGAGTGTTTAAAAAATGTGTATATAGATATTCTAACAAGTTCTCCATGACACCATGGTGAAATGTAAACTGTGCAACACAGTCTACAACTGGGACTCTACTTCACTGTACATTTGAAAGCTGTTTTTTTGAGTGAAGTGTATATTTCAGACAGTTGCAAGTTGGAGTCCTTAGTTTGGCAAATAAAGGAAAATGCTCATTGGTTTGGGTTTGAGGTATTCTTTTAAGAAGTCAGAGTGGTAGATTGAAGCTTTTGCTATTTGGATGTAGTGTGGAACAGAAAAAAAACCCAACCAAACAACAAAGCCAAAACAAAACCCCCAAACAAACAAAAACCCCCTACCAAACCCAAACCTTAAACAGCAGTCCTTACCAGCAAAAGTAGACATTTCTCTAAAGGAAAGTGATCTTTAAAATCAAGGCAGCACAGGTGCTTTTAACTGACACCTAACCATAAGTCCTCTATCAGTAATAAGATATAATCTGCAACTACTTTGAAGATGTTTAAGTAAAGTAAGAATTTTGAGATAGACAGAACTAAATTGTTAGCAAAGCTTTTCATTTTAGCAGGAGCAACTACAAATTAAAATGTTTCATTTACCAAGAAGTTTGTGACATTGGGGATGAATGGAATATTCTTTCATTACAGCTTTAACTTACTTCCTCACTGAGCCAGATTCCCTTACTTGTTTTCTGTCTGAGGGGATGCACAAAGCCATTCTAGGATATCTGAGAGAAACAAGAAACAAGAGAGAAACAAGAAAATAGTGCCAGAAGTGATGACAGAAAAAAATGAGTGGACAACCACACTGGACATTTTGAAAGTAGGTTTCAGCCTCACAGAAGTCTTCAAATGCCTGGTCAACTTGAACACGTTCTTTCAGTTTACTGGGAAAGCAGATTAATATAAACCTTTTTTGTTTTTCCATTTCTGTGCCTCACTTCTAAGCAGTCTTCTTAGAGAGCAAATAGTGGATGAGACTTAGAAGAAAAAAAGGGTTTCGCTTTAGCGTAAGATCTAAGAGTACTCAGAAACTTAAAAGACTTCTCACTGATAAAGATTTACACAAGTAGGATATAATCCTACTGGAACGACTGGAATGACTACAGACTATTCTATATACTCTAAACAGATGATCTGCAGAGTAGTTCAGCCCAAAGAATTTTTTTTTCCACACTGTTAAATTACTTATATGACAACTCGCTATGAGATTTCATATTTCACAAGGAGTTCCTTTTAGTAGCATAGAGATACTTCAACAACTTGTAGTAGAAGGAATGTGTGAAAGCAAACAAAGTGCTGGTGTTAGAGGAACCCATGCTGCTGCTATTTGACTAATTGAACTGGATGAAATACACTCCTTCACCTTATAGGAACAAGCTGCTGCTTAAAATCTCTGCAGTTTAAGGTTTGACTGCTGCTGCCCTTTTTAAAAGGTGCTGTGTGTTTCGGCCAAAAATAGCAATTTAATTATTGTGGTATAGAAAAATTTATTGGAGGTCTTGGAATATTTTTGCTTGTTTTTCCCTTCCTGGTCCACTCATCCTATTGGATAGAGAAGAATGTCTGAATTTTCAATGTTTTTACTTGCAGGAGTGAGTGTATGTATAAACGTGCAGGGCTTCTTTGCAAGGTATGCTTCTATTTTTCATCATGTTTTGAAGGTGTAGCATCCTCTTCTAATACCTCTTTCTGCTGAGGAAAGCAGTGAAATACTTAAAAGTAACCCTCCCTTTTCTACTAAAAACTTGAAGCTTTGCTATGCTACTGGGATGAATCTCGTGTGATGCATCTAATTCAGTTCTGACTGTTCTTTGGAAGGCTGAAAGAATTATTTTTTCAGTCTGTTTCCTGCTGCTGCAGAGTTACTGTTTATTCCCCTAACTTTGATCTGTTTTTCAAAACAGAATGGCAAATAGGTTTTTGGCTTTAAGGGACTTGTCAAAGTGTATCTGTATAATCAACTTTTGGTTAGCAGATTGTGAAAAACTCCTGGTTAAAAAAAATGGAGGCTGTTCACAAGTTTGTTTAACTAAAAAACAGAACACACCAGCCAACCAAAACTAAACCCCACAACCCACCCAAGCCAAAACTTGTGTAAGAATGAGGGTTATTGTAGTTGATTACTGCTTAAACCCAAAGTTTCTTAGAGCAGCAACATGTAACAATTTTATTTTTCAGTCTGTGGGACTTGAATATGACATAAGAGTTTTTCTTGTTGATGGTATATCTAAGTATAAAGAAGAAATTATTAAGTAGTGACAGTGATGCAATTCTTTTGCTTGACAGTGATAACAGTAAATCTCAGCCAGCTGTCAAATTTAAGGTACTAAAATAGGTGTATCTGTTAAGCACATATCTGCATCGCAAGAAGAGATTAAATTGTGTTGCAGATCTTAGTCATGCTACTCTAATGCACTACTACAAGGTACTATTTGGATTAACATAGTGAGTGGCCTAGGGGAAATCACTGTGTTTCAACTATGAATTTTAGATTAATCTAAGTCCCAGTAGGTTTGCAAAGAAAGGACTTCACCTCTCTCCACGACTGTAATTTATATATGGTGGTGTTGATATGAATCATATGTAGTACCAGGGTTTAGGATTGGCAAGAGTATATTAATATGAAAGTGCCTTTAGAGGAAAGAGGAGAGGAATGTCTGTACTTAAGAATACCAAAGAATTAATAAAAACACTCAGAAGTAAAAAGCCCCGAGTTGATATACAGGAGCATTGGGCAGTTGAGCCTATGGGAAATGAGCTCTCAGCTCTAGTTGAACTTGTGTGAAAACAGGCTTTATGAGCACCCTTTGGGCCCAGAACCAAAATCTGTAGCCCTAGTGCACTTATGTCATTAAGATGATTCTTGCATGATTTTCAAATAACTTATTCATTTTTTTCAGAGCTGTCACTGGCATGTGTGCACATTCATGTAAAAAAATAAATATATGTATATACACATGGAGCTATACAGTGTTGAAAGTAATGCAACATAGACGCATTGTCATTGGATCAACAATTGAATGTGAAACATGGTAATCTTTGCATAAAATGTACATTTCAGTCACTAAATAATAAGCTTTCAAGTAGCACACACTGAGCAAGAACAGTTTGTGCATGGACGGGGGAGCTTTCAGTCTTTGGAAGAAGTAACAACTGTTACACCTTGACTCTGTTACTTAGAATTTAATTTGAAATACATGATCTCTTCAGCAGCCTTTTATTTGCAAACAAATACCTTTTGAACATGTGATACAATCAATGAGTGTTGAAGATAGCTGTGTCTTCAGAGCAGCTTTAGATACCACATCACATTTAATGGCAGTGTTGTGTTTGAGACAAACTAGCCCTTTAAACTGAATAAAGTTTTTGCTTAGTTGTTCCTGTTTAGGCTAAGTAGTGTGAATATTTGTAATCTGTGTTGTCTTGATGATCTTTCACAGCTAGTTAATTGGACTCAAGCTCTTGCCTGCTTTTAGCAACAGTAGTTCCTCTGTGTAGATTTGTACAGGAGTTACTATTTGAAAGATACTGAATTTTGCATAATGTAATTGAATTGCCAGGATAACTTTGCCAAAAAATAAAAATACCAGCAAGGTACAGATTTGCTTTTCTTTTGCCAGAAGGGAATAGTAAGTTGACATACTATAATTAAGGAATATTGTACTTGATAGTGGTTTGCTTATATTTTAGTTAATGTATGGATTGTGTGGTTATTTTTAGAGCCTTGTGGACTGGGACAGAGTTTAATAGGGAGGATGTGAACCAGATGTGGAGCTCTTTAAAGGACAGACTTTCTAGGTGCCTTGACAAAGTTGATATCCCATGGATGGAGGGTGTTATATTTAATGCCAAGTTTACTTAATTGAAGATGGTTCATGTCACATGGCATTTCTGTTTCAGAGTGATATAAAGTATACTGAAAACAAACACAATATAGATAGCAATTGCAGTATACAGTTAAATCCCAATGCCAGTGTGATTCCTATTACTGGTCTCTATGATATTATATCCTTACTTACCATGCAAGGTGTCTCCAGGTGTTGGGAAGGAGTGGAAGGGTTAATGTCAGTTCAAGCCCACTGGCCTCTTTGAAATTCTTTTGGCAGTTGTATGGGTTTTATATTCTATATATTCATTCTCCCCAGGCTAGTCTGGTCTTCACTCTAAAGAACTCTAGGAACCATGCCACTGGTTGATCCACTTAACTGTTGATAGCTATTGATTTAAAAAAAAAGGCCAGCCCTTTGTATTGAGATAAAATCATCTTTGCAACTGCTGTGGTCCATCACATCCTGCAAAACTCCCTGAGGTTCACAAGCACATTATGCTTGTCTGTCTCCTCTTGACCTTATTCCATTTTAGGGGCTTATTGTTCAGTCACATCTATGTGAAACCAAGCACAAAAGTGTGAGGAAAAAACCTAAGCATCTTTTCCTCAATAAACTTATAGTGAGCTGGGCTAAAAGCATGCAGTGTCTAACACCAGACTTGAGTATGTCCAAACAGTGCATCCTTTTGCTACAGCATGTTTTTGCCTATTCTTGATAGGTTATGTAGAAACTGTAATGCAAAGGAGACTAAATAAAGCCAAATAAAGTTACCCAGAACTACTGAAAAGAGATTATTCTTGTCAATGGATTTGACGTGGGCCACTGTTCAGTTTTTCTCTTGGATTCTTTTAGCCTCTGCCCTCCTCTGCCCAATGCCAGTACACCTTAAATTACTAATGATATGATAGAGCTTACTGTGTTTTCCTGTAGGTATCACAGGTATAAACTGGTGTTTTCCCAGGCCAAACCCATCATTCACTCTTCATCAAGCAACTGGTTTGTCAGGAAAAGGTGGTTTAAACATTCATGTAAGTTTAGAAAGGATCACCTTACAACAGAAGAATAGATTTTGCAACTATAAAAATGTATCTTTGGAGGAAGTGAAAGTTTACTTGCTTGTCAAACAAGCTCTGCTTGGTGTCTGCAAACGCTGCATTTTCTAATGTAGGAAAGGATGACAGATACTTACGTTGGTCAATATTTTTTGCTGTTGTACTTGGATTTTTTTTTTAGAAGACTGAACTACACCATCACCAATACTTCTGAATATTTAGTTTTTACTTCGTGGTAAGTATCAAAGCATATAGTATTTAAGATAATGCCTGTTTCCAAAAATTAGTAGTGTATGAGTACAGAGGAAGAAAAAAAAATAGCCAGAACCCCATTGTTCCATCTTACCATGCCTTTTTACTGTGTAACAGTATCCCAGCACTTCAAATACAACTATTTTCCAGACTGAGTTCCCTGAAATGTAGAGCCAGAAATTCTCTATTTTTGAAATTTTAAAAGTATGTGTTTAAGAATCTGTGCTTTAATTAAAGGTTTTCAGACAACTGAGAATGTTGCATTATTTTTCAGTGCACACATGAGTCAGTCTGGTACAGATACAATGGTTTTGTGATGTACTTTTTAGAACACTGGAAATAAAACAGAAAACAAACCTCTGATTACTTTTAATTTTACAGAATTCACATTTACAGTTCTCACTATTCAGTCTTTTGTATAAAGTCAAATGCAATATGCAGTATTTTCAAATGTGACACAAATCCATATTGAACTCATTAATATTACAAGGTAATATGAACCTTTATCTTAAAAATACCTTCAGCAAAATAAACTTCCATTCTGTCACTCCAAGTTAAAAAAATATGATTAGAAATATACAATTTAAAAATGATCAGGGTGCACAGTACTGATTAGTCAAGAAATTTTAGACCTTGATAGCCTACATGAGTTTATGCAAAACAGTCTGCAAATGATTAATATAAAAACTGCAATGCAACAAACTGGTGAACATCACATTTATTTTTTTTCTATTTTAATACATGAGTCTCTAAAAATCTTTTTTTGTTGATGTTATTTTAAATCAGCAGCACTTCCTCTGCTGTCATACTGGGGCAAAACCACAAGGTCAGGGTAAAGACAAGACTAGGGTTAACATCTGAGTTAAGGTATTGATACTATAATGGAGAGTAGCAATTTGACCCAAGATATTACAGCTTGTGAGTATGTAGCATACTTTTGAATAAGAGATCAAGGGAAAATGCATCTATCACTTCTTTGAAAGGGGAAGAATTTCAGAGGAAAAACTCCTAATTGATGACAGCAGAAAGAACTTCCCTCGGCTGCTCTCTGCTACAATGGTGTTGCAGCTGCCACCACAGTCTATTTTGGCACATAGAAACCAAGGGCTCCCTCACCCATGCCCACTCTTCATTCTTGTACCTAAGACAACTTTGGTATGGAGTAATAAAAATTTTAGGCAAAGTACTAAAAATTCCTGATAACAAACTAAGCAGTATAGTTAGATGGGATACAATGAGGTAATGAGATCATTTTCCATATAAGGCTGTTTGGAACATTCAAATATAAAATCCCTTTGACACGCGTTTTTCACTAAGATACTGGGTGGTGGAAAGGGTATCCTGACACGCACTGATGACAAACATGCAATTTTGGTTTACCTAGAGTTCCTGTTGTGTATGTTTGTGCACTTGTGTAGTGCAAATTTACTTCTGATGAATCTAGAAGTGCTGCTGGCTACTTTAAAACTGGCATGTTCTAGTTTGGAATTTGTAATAGATGGGATATAGACCCATAATTTTTGGGTTAAAACCAAAGATGCCAAAAGAAGCTCAGCTGAGAGAAAGGCAAAGCCAAACACAATAAATATTATTAAATCTCTCGTTTGGATGCTCACTTCAGTAGTTTCATCCCTTCTGCCTTTTAAAATAAGATTTTTCTTCAAAAATAAACAAATACTCATATTTGCACAATATACCTGCCATTCTGGTTACCAGTATTTCACCTTTTGGATAAGTAGCTTACTAAAAAACCCTAACCAGCCTACAAAGAAACCAAAACTCCAAACCTGAAGAAATTTTAATTGCCTTATCAGGATGAAATCAATCCCTCTTCTTTAAAATGCTTTTCACCTAGAAGAAAATGGTGGTGACTGTGAAGTTTAAGAGAAAACAAACAAAAAAAATATTTGCAGTCTGAGCCTCAATGGTCCTTTATTTTGTGCAATACTTTTTCAGTTTTCTTTGAATTCATAGTTGCAAATTTTAACTGTCCAAACTCATGGATGCTACTTGTAAGTTTACTTACACTTCACATCCTGCTTCCTCTCCAGCTCATGATGCTCTTGCTAGAAAATGTTTTCAAACCTCTGATTATTTATATTGGCATTTAAAAATCACCAGCCTAACAGAAATATTTCTATCTATAAGGATGTAGATTGAAACTAATCATTGAACATTTACATTCAGAAAAATAATCCTCCCTCTTACAGAGGTAATCTGTATCTTTAAAAAATTCAGTTATTCCATTACTAACATTTTAGATCTCCATTGCTCCTACTTTCTACTGTAAGAGTCATTAAATCAACAGATAACTGAATCATATTTAAGGCTATGTGGTAATAGTCCTCATCTGAGGGATATGCAGCTATAAACAGTTGGCAGACAAAGGTACATCAGCTTCGAAACATCATAATATGAAAAGCAGTAGGAAAAACCCACTGCCAGTGTTTGAAGACAGCCTTGTAGTGGATGACAACATCAGTCTCACATAGACTACTCTAAAAATTACACTGCTTTTTAGCAGAGATAAGCTGTAGTTCTTAAAGTGGTTAATTAGATGCCAAAAATTTTGCCTGCCCCTGAGTTCCACTACCAGTCTCGGTTGTATGGCAAGCTTACGTTCCCTTTTTTGCGTGCTGCACTCATTAAGTGCCTCTAAGCTAGAAAACAGTGATATCCACGTGTTATCAAGCATGCCAATAAAATCTGGGAGAAATTCTTACCTTTTAGATACGGCAATCTAAAGTTTCACCTAAAAGACTTGATGATAGGAAACAGTAACGACATTTCGATACAACAGCACTGCTTTAAATGGTAAACTTTTTACCCTCTCCATTAAAATTATACCAGATTTAAAGCAATTATAGCTAGTTAAAAGAGCTATTGGTTGTGAACAACTAAAATTCTGTCGCTATTAAAAACAAATTAATCACTTATAGTTAATTTTTCCTAAATAAACAAACAATACAACCTTTGAAAATAAAGCACTCTTTGGTAGACAATAGTTACTTAGTGTACTCAATACTGCAGCTTCATAAAAAAACTTCATACAAAATACAAAAACATCCAATGAACACAGGAGAGTACCAATACTACAGTAAGAAATAAAGCTTTTGTTGTTGGTTCTCAGTCTCAAGTGAAGACTTCAGCCCAGTCTGAATGGACAATACAGATTTATATATTTAGAAGCTCCCACCATCTTCTTGTTTCTGGTGGCCAGCAGCTAAGTGATTGCCATCACAATTTATACACATGCATCATACATATGGTAAAGCCCTCTTTATAATAGAGAGCTTAAGTATTTACACCTGAGCCTGAATGTACACAGATTTTGTTAGTTTTGTTTGAGGAAGCGTTAGCACGGTAGGAAAATGTCTACCAAACACATTCACAGTTCATTTTATTCTACAAGTATGGAAGAGATTCTTTGATTTCACTTTTTTGCTGAAAAATGGAGCCAAAGTAATCTTCCTTGAACTGCATCAAGTTTCCTCCAGTCATATCCCCCTCACTCCTCAATATCCTCTTCAACACTTGTGGCTTATTTGAAATTCAACGCCATACTGGTCTAGTCCTTTTGACGGCTTGACTGCTGAAATAAAACATGTTTGAGGGAAAGAGTTAAATATTACTTAGCATGTACTTCAACCAAACATTTCTGGCAAGGTAAATGATCAAATGATACTTCAAAGAAAGAAGCAGAAGGTAAAAGTTACTGCATTTCAGAGTACAGCAACACTGGTTGTCAAGAAAGCACAGACTGGTCTGATCACAGGCTATACACAGTTACGTTCCACACAGAAATGCAACAGAGGATTCAAAGTACCATAATTTCATTAAGTGCATTTGCTGTAAAGCATTTTTTTTCTTTCTCTCCCTTTGAGAAAACAACCATAGGAAAAGTAGAAATAGTAAAGAAACATTAATATTTTTTTAAAGCTAGGTTTAGATTACATATAGAAAAGCTCTGAAATGCTTCAGGTAGTCTTCAGTATTTGAACAAGGGTGCAAAAGGCTGCTTTGTAATACCCAGCAAAGCAAAAGCATATGAGATTTTTAAAGTGTATTCCTCTTTGTTAGCTTTTGTGATATTCCTGTTTGGTTAAAATAAGTAAAGAAATCTATACAATACAGTTTTCACATATTTTCCCTCATACTCCCAATTACCTTTTTCATAATAACTTGATCTGCATTCCCCTTAAGCACCTTTACCCATCAAAATGCCTTTACCACTCAAGATTTCATGTCTAATCAACTACTTACTATAGATATAATCCTAATTCTGTTCTGTGCTGTAAGATGGAAAAGATGGTTTCATTTGTGTCATAGTATGATTCAGTTGGTTCAGATGTGAAGTATGCACCTTGTTAGAACACAAACATGAACTTCTCAGTAACTGGCAGATTTACAAGAAAGATATCTTAACTGGAAAAATAAAGGCATCCACAGAAAAATACTGGATAATAGTCTACTAATGTGATTTTCTGCAGTTCAACAACAGTATTATTTCAATCATTAGATACGTGTTATTTCATCAGTACTTTCTTTCACAGATGGCAGCTGACATCTAGAGATGTTCCAGAAAGGAAATGCACTGAATGTTATGAGTAGGATTGAAATTCCTGAAATTCTCTTTGCAAAGCCAGAATAGAGTGTTTTAGTTGTAAACAGCTGTTCTGGCTGAAAAATCATTCTGGAGGCAATCCACAACAGTGTCTCCAACAATCTGAAGGATAAAATGTCAAACGATTTCCCCAGCCTCTGCAGATTATACTGCATTAGGCTGGGTCACAAATGTGTTTCACCTACAGAAAGCATTGACTAAAGTGACATAAAGCAACAACAAATGAGATTAATGTAAAAATGGTGCAAGATGTCTCCACTGGAATATATTAAGAGAAGAAAATGAAAGAATAATGATACGTAGGAATGTCAGAAGTTCAGAGAAGTAAATAAAGTCTTGACAAAGACAGATGTTGGTTAGGGTATGATATCAATTTTGTAATAATAATTATTCTTTACCCTGCAATCCACTTAATCTGGAAGAGGCCAATGAATCTGAGTACTGAGGTAATACAAATTGCACGCACTTCAAGAAATGAAAATAAATTCAGATAAAAAAAAGGCCATCCTTAAAAGTAAAAGTGAGATTTTTCTAAATGCTATAGGAAAAATAAAAGGACATTTATGATATTAACAACCAGGCACTGATTTCCAAGTCCATTAAATTGTATGGTCATATCAAAACACCCTGTGGTGGGTCCAGACCAAATTATCCCTGTCAGATTACAGGATAATTAAGAACTCCAGGATTGTGACATAACTAGGACAAATTTGATTACTGGATTGGAAGTATAAAGGGACTGAAATTCTCTGATCTTGAAAAATACAAGAAAGAAACAGTATGTGGAATTAAATATTTGGGATAAAAGTTTTAGAGAATCCATTAAAATATAAGGAAGTGGTTTATGAACATTGAGACCAACCTCATTCTTGCCTTCAGAGTCATAAATCTGCCAATACACCTGAAGGACTTCTTTCAAAATAAATGAAATCTTCTATGAACTCTATTTTAGGGATGTTGTTTCCTCCTAGGATAGGTATTCTCATCTCACACAACACACAGGTCAACCTGGAAAAGTGTTTTCCAGGAAAATGTCTGTCCAAATTACATATGTGCATGTATACTGCTACAAAACCCTCCAAGCAGATTAAAACTGGGAGAGGCATGAAGAATAAAAACAGCAGGTAGAATCCCATCAATTCTGCTTGGACCAAAACTGACATAGTAAAAATTTGGCAAAATGAATAAAAAAACCAACCAACCAAAAGGAAAACTCTGAAAAATATGCCTGATTTTAAATAAAACATATATTTCAGGAAAAAGAGATTATTTTTGAACATCTTGTTCAATAAATCAAAACGAAGTCAGAGCTAAAAGTTTCCTGAATAGGAATTACTGCAGTCTACTAATAATAACTTTCCATTGTTTGGCAGAGTGAATTTTTCATAACTTCTGGTACCTTTAAGGTAACAGGATGAAGGAGAAGGAAAAGCTTGTGGCGAAAAAGCTGCAAAAAAACTTGGAATTTTCAGGAATATTTACAAATCAAGCTACGCAAGAAGTAGCTTTTACTACTTCTTTACTACACCTTTTACTCTTCTCAACAAAAGTCTCTTTAGCACCTAGCAAACCCATTCAAAAGTTTTTCCCTATGAGCACAAGACAAATTCCAGTGAATTGTAACCATTGGAAATTTTCTGGATATTGTTTTAAGCTACACTTTCAGGCCCATCTTTGATAATGACGTGGAGAGTTGCCACAGAGGGGCATGATCACATGCAAACACAAAGAAACATAGCAGTAGTGTGGTCATATGCTTTTGGGCCCAAAGGCACTTTCAATAATACATAAATCCATTTGAATTTACAATTTCATTAAGCTTTACCAAACAGGTTCAATTCACATTATCAGCCATACTCTGAGAAAAATAAATCTCATACCATTATACACATGCATTTTATACACTTCACTTTTCCACTACTACTGCTTTTCAGTTGTCTATCAAATTTCTCATAGTTTTGACTTCATGAACTAATATTTGACTTAAAGCTATGAACTACTTTTCCACCTCTTATTCTAGGAAGAATGGGTTTCATCCCTCATCTTCAGTAATTCTGACTCACATTAGGAATTACAATATAAAATTCTCAAAGTTGAAGACT
>JAWWMP010000093.1:31981575-31997289 GCA_035047865.1 Dendrocincla tyrannina | reverse complement strand
GAACCAGGTCTATTTATTCTAATCCAGGCAATAGTTTCAGCAGCCGTCATCCGATAATGCTTCATGATGTAACAGGCAATAAGTGTGCCAGTTCGTCCAAGACCAGCTGTGTAAGATAAAAGAATGGCTTCTTTTATACACCTGTCTTCATCTGGAATCTGCAGACATTGTTACTTGTTCCTTGCCTAGTTTACTGAAAAAACCTGTACTGATCAAACTTGGTTAAGTGCAACTTATGCTCTGATATTTTTATATACAAAGCTACTAACATTCTCTGCATGTTTTTTTAAGTGAGATAACCTTCCAAAGCCAGTGACTTTACAAAAATTCATCTTATCCATCTACCTTTAGTTACCTATCTCTGAATATGTAGGTATGACAATGTTTTTATACATGGGATAAAACAGCTCGCTTTTTTTTCTGAATTCTCAAAGCATCTTATTTCAAATTGATCATACATTACACTGAAACCAACTGCTCTTCCAGTCCCTCCTCTAATTAATCTCCTTAGCTCCCGAGAAAAAGACAAATTTTGCAATAAGCAAATCTAGGTACTAGCTGGCATGGGCAAAAAGTACTCCGGAATGAGAAACCTTCTTTGCAATGGCCCTCGAAACAGTTCTATTTACCCTGAGAAACATGACAGGAAAGGAGGACAGCTCTAGCTAAGTGACGTCCCTCCTCAATCATTTGCTCTAAATGTTGATTACATACACCACCTTCCCTCATTTAACAACTGACTGACAAACACCAGTGTAAAATCTTGTGTATAACCCAACAGCCAAGACAACCACACAGCACTTTCCATGACTTGTCCAGCTTTAATAGGCTACATCACTCTACTCTTTCTCAAGAGCAGGCTCAGGAATATAAAGGTAGTCTAGACACCATTATTATGACATATATCAAAGAACATCTTAATTTGAATGAAAAAAAAGCACTTGTGCCTTTGATACTCAATATTCTGGTATAACCAATTAAATGATATGCCTGAATTTGTCACCTCAGTGAAGAATAACTTTTTTATCAACAGTCAAGATGCTGGTTTAAACAAATCTTTCACTTTCCAGTATAATTCTGTTAAATGCAGCAAATAGATGGCAGATACAGGAACAAAAATGCAGTCTTTGCAGGTCCAAAGCAAACAGGTTAAGAAAAGACCCTTCTCCTTCAATAGCAGCATTATCTGGTATGCTAGTGAGGCAAAGCTGTGAAGAAGAAATGTTTGATAAGACTATTAAAGATGGTGTGGGAAGGGAAACATACTGCCTTTAGAATCATAGAAAACTGAATCATTACACTAGCTACATTGGGCACGCTCTGAAAATCCTGGCAGTCTGCCTCTGGAGGAACAGATACTCAGAACATGTCCTATGTAACTAGTATAAAGAGTTTCTGAGGGATGCTGATTGCAGTGGTTCTGGAAGAACACTCATATTTTTTGAGGAATCTCATCAAAAAGCTGCACTGATATTTTCAGAAGTTTACGATTTGTATACTTAATCATGTATTTTCAGAAAGACCTATAAACCTAGCCCAGAGTTCAAATTTCTGCTCAAAAGCATTCTTTGAAAGTGCTAACACTTTCTAGCAGAAAGAGCTGTTAATATTGGAAAGCTCACTTTCTCCAGCCTCATTTTTGGGAATGGCTGGGAAGATTTTCCTGGAACTTAAAAAAATTAGAAGATGAAGTACTAAATAGAACCATAGATATAATTTTTATGGAAAACCTGCAGACTGGCAGAGATGTTAATAACTAGATAATAGAATCATAGTGCAAAATACCTCAAGAAGAGTAACTATAAGCATCACTTGTAATATAAATTGGTTTTTACACTATACCTTTGCAATGAACGGCTATAACACCTTCAGCATTTTCACAAATATTTAGAAATGTTTTAACTATAGTATCACTAGGTGTGCTTCCATCAGCAAAGAAGAGGTCAAAATGCTCAAATCCAGCATCTGTAAATCGTTTGGCATCATACAGTTTTTTGTTGAGGCGTATTATAGTGGTGACCTTATGTTGCCTGAAGTATGGGAAATAAGCCTCTGGAGCATGGTGGGGGTAGCCTATTTGAGAAAAGAAGTGGGAAAAAAAAAGTGCGTAAGGCTCAAACTGCAGAAGTAAAAAAAGTCTAAAAAACAAGAGATTAAAATACTTTCAAAATAGAACTCACATTCAACATAAAGAAGCAGACTAACCGAAAATGGAATTTTAACATAATCACCTACATCAGATACAACTAAACCAAGCATTAAAATTTTACTGCCAGAGTTCTTATCAAAGGAAAAGAGCCAAGGAAAAAACACACTGTTTGAGGAAAAATTTTTAAAGCTTGTTCTTACTGATAACAATCAACTAGGAAAGCAGTGGGCTTGTGTTCCCCACCTCCTCTTTTAAGCATACCATTTTCAATTTTACTCCTTGAATGAGGTCCACTGAAGGCAATGAATTTGTTTGGTATTATCCAGTTAAAATCTCCATTTTCTGCTCTCTGTCAAGAGAAAATGCTTGGTTTATCATTATCCCTGTATTTTCAGGCTTTTCCTTATTGTTTCAAAATACATGCTAGATAGAATTGATGCACAATTTTTGTCAAAGGAAGTTAAGCCAGTTGCCTGCTTTCTTTTTTATCATGAGGATGACAGGTGCTCTCAACCTCACTTTCCTTGCCTGTGTACTCATCTTTCTAAATCAGGGTTTTAGAACAATACAACTGATGCCCTTCAGATGAAGGGCAACTTCCAGTTTTTAATTTTGTATAGGTTTCTAAATTATGGCATTGGTCTTATGTCTGTTTACAATTTAAATAATGATTTTTTTAGGTTCTAGGAATACTTAATTTTCTCTTTACAGATAACTGGCAGCTTTGCATTTCCGAAACTGTGTGTAGTTGCAGTCCTCCATTGTCACAATTGTTTCCTACACCCCAAGGTGAATTTTATGAGCTTGGAGTTTACCAGCCCTGTTTCCTTCTTTACCTCAAAGAATGTTAGTATACCTTTGCCATGTGTTCATAGACACATACTTTCATTGTTCTCCAGCATTCAGTTAGACTTGGGCTTGTACACCCTCTAGTTTTTCAAGACTGCTCAAGAATATGCATGACCTCTAAAAGGTGTCCAAATTCAAACTCCTGACCAACTTTCCCAATTAATAGCAGAAAAAAGTATTTACTTCAATTTTGGTTTCTGCTTTTCTCCATGACTGAGCTAATTATGCTTAAATCTGAATTTTAATATTCTCTCTCACCATGCACCTTTATTTAACTATCATAGTTTAAAGAGAAAAAACTGAATTGTAACTTAACACTACCAAAAAAAAAAAAAAAGGCACAAATTACAATCAAACATTTTAGCATTAGTAACAGCAAACAAATCAGAAGATTGATACTGAACACTTACTTCATAATGCTCATATTCATTTACATCAAACGTACTAAAATCCAGGAAACCATACTGCAAAGCCTAAAATTCGGAACACAGCTTTTAGTAAAAATGCCTCTTCAATGAGGACAGTTTATCTCTCTTTCTGTCTACTGAAAATCTCTTAGTACCCATTCTATTCCTTCAAATAGATTTCATCATATAATTGAAGAAATACAGATCAACGTTGAACCAAGTCTTGGTTCAAAACAGATTTGTAAATTTCAATACAAGTGAAGTGAGACAAGTAAATCAACTGTTTCTGTTTTCATTGAATCACTGCAAAATCCCAGATTACTGAAGCATTCAGTCTTTTTTATTACTACTAGGTACACAAAATTAAAAATAAAGGGAGAGTAATGGGTAAAAAATACCTGTTGAAGTCAAGAGTACATTCTAAATTTAAAAAAAAAATGTAATAATTTGGGTAACTGATGGTTTATCCACTTGTTAAATCAGGAGGGACAAACAGATAATCCCGTATCTCCAGATATTTGAAGTACTACATTCTAGACTTCGCTTGCACTGCATAATCTTCTGTAGTTTTCCTTGCTGTTCACCAGCAAGAACAGTAATGTGCCTCATCAAAACACCCAAAAAAGCGGAAAATCACAAATCTTCAAGAAGCTGACTTAAGCAGTAAAACTCCAGTATTTGGCAGAGATATCCGCAATACAATAGACAGTAGCAGGCTGGAGAGGTGCAGCATTCCCCATTTCACTACTAATACAGACTAAAAGAACACATTTAGACTCCCCTGTCCTTCGATACCACATTACATCACCACTGTATTGTTATAAAACACTAGATTATGATAGTTTGTAATTAAAATAAGTACCTACCTCCTAGCATTTGTTCTATTTATATTACTAAAGCAAAACTTGAAATCATTAGCATGTGTTGCAAATGCTTAAAGTATATGACTAACAAATTCAAAACCACTTTCAAAGGCCTAACACTAAGGGTGCATGGGCATATAATAAACCTAACACACAATTCTTAGGGATTAGAGGTGTGAATTACTGTCCTGAAAGATTACATAAGTAAATCTCAAAATCCCCTCCTTAAAATCTTCACTAGTTGATTATATAAGGTATTAGTCAACCTCTATGGATGCTGTATCTAGTTTTGTTACAAGGCATAGTAAGCTAGGTAACAATCAGAAAACCTGCTACTTCACAGCTCTAATTGGATCCTAGCTTCCTGAACCTTTTTCTGATGGGTTCAGTTAACCTTAGTTAACCTTTTGAAATATGAAAAATACTGACCTTGTTTATTGCATGAAAACAGTCCAGCAATGTCAGATGAAAGCTGCTAGTACCAAAGGAAGCATCCCTATAAAAGAAGATGACCAAACCACTAATTATTCCATTTTAATCCAAATGAAAGCAATTGAAGATACTTCTCAAAAACACCTTTAAAAAATTGTTTCAAGATAATTACTATTATAGTGAAATAATTATGTCAAATGATTACTTCATTTTCCCCACCTTGCATCTTACAAGAATAACAAAATATAAAATCAGTTTTGTTAACAGATACAAGAGCTGGATTACTCCAGTTGCACTTTTGGTAAAGCTGTTGTTCAATTTCTGACATGAATACTGCAACTGGTACATTTTGGTATTCATCAACAAAGAACAGACAACAGAAACTCCTTGCAGCAAACACTAATTCTTAAATAAGTATCATATTCTAACACACATTCTTTGAATATTTTCCTAAAAAACATGCTTTCAAGAAAGTAAAACTTTAACACACTGCTTCATTTAAAAGAGACTGTGCAGATCCATTCTTTGTATACGTGAACACCATCTTACTAAAACTGTCAAGATAAACACCATCTTACTAAAACTGTCAAGATAAACAACTTTTTTAATTCTGTTGATCCAGAAATGGCATCGTCTTACTATGTGATCATTATTAGATTCTGTAAGCACCACAGAATTAGCATTCTCCAGGCATACTACAGTCAACTAAATTAATAAATTAAACTGCACAAATTAAATTAAATTAGATAGTATTATGTCTTGGCACACTTCTTTTGAGACCATGCTGCCCTTACCAGCAGAGAATCACTAATATTTCTAATAGGTAAAAAATGTATCATCATGTTCAAATTCCAACTGAGATGAGGAAGTATCTGGATGGCTGCCTCTAAAGTTGCTTTTCTATCCCTTCCTTCCTTATGAATCAGTGTGAAAAGTGCGTGGGGCAGAAATCAGCAGGAGAATAAAATAACAGAACCCCGTTCAGGTAAAAGACACATAACAGTGGCATTGTAGGGGGTATTTGTTAGACCACCTGATGAGGAAGAACAAATGGATAAAGCCCTCTACAGGCAGACAGGAGCAGCTGCCTCATGTTCACAGGCCCTGGTCCTCATGGGAAACTTCAACCACTCTGGTATCTGTTGGAGGGATGGCACAGTAGGGCACAGGCAATCCAGGAGGTTCCTTGAATGCATTGATGACAACTTGTCAAATGTATGCAACAATCTGAAGATACTGCCTTGTGCATAAAGTATGCTATTAAGTATTACAAGCCATTTGTGGTGAATGACAGATATCTTGATGTGTTTAACTATCAACTACTGGCACCAAATCAGACTGCCAAATGAGAAGCAATATAGATCAAAAAGCTCAATGAGAGTGCATACAAGGAAGTGTGGCTCCTTCATCTTGTGCCAGTACTCTTCTGTATCAGCTCCTAACACCCATTTCACTGAGTACTTAAAGTTCAGACAGTGAGTGTGCCCCATATAAAAACTTCAGCACAAAAAAAATGAACAACACAAAGTAGTACTGAAAAATGCTACATTCTTCTTCAAAATGTCAAGGTACGGAAGGCTCTATCAACTGGTTATTTACCTGAAAGGAAGATATGACATGCTTCCTGCCAATATAAGCCTGTACACATCTTCTGGGGATTCTCTCAGGTATATTATCTGATTTTGGAAAAAGACAGAAAAGGAAAAAGATTTTAAGACTGGTATCAGTAACTTCAAGTCATTTGTCTGTTACCAAAGGCATAATTATCACAGAGTTCCAAAGTGCTGGAAAAGAATGGCATCAAGAACAAATGTTTCCAAGTATGCAACAATAAAACTAACAAAAGCAATATAAAATCCTGTCAATCTAGAGGATTATGTATTTTAAAATGAAGTTTATAGATTTGTGCAGTTGTTCATCTATAGTCTACAGTGAAAAAGCTTCTATCCATCTGGATTGTTACATGTTTCTATGCAACTCTGCTGGACCCTTTTTTTAATTAAGCTTTTTAAATTAATTAAGCTCTTTTTTTGTAAATCAAAACACAAAACCCCACAGAGATAACAGCAAAGCTATGAATCATCTGATACACAGTCTGTACACTCAGCAGACAAGACTAAAACAGTAATTAATGTACATTTTGGTCTTCCTACAGCAGAATATTTGCATTAGTCCAAATTCTGTACTTCCTTCTTTGCACTGGTGAGGCAGTATGCAGTAACTAAACTCAGATACCATAAAATAAAATAAATATTTTCTTTTTTAAAAAAGAGGTAAAATAAATAAATCCATAGCTTCAGAAGCAAGATACCAAGAACTGAATGAATTAACATACTTGAGGCACCATGTATCAAACTTTCTACTGTCAAAGACACTCAGAAAAGAATTCACAAAAGACCAACTTACGAGAAATATCTGTATGGTCTTCCACCACAACTGTCTGATCTCTCTTGGATAGCCTGTAACACTAAGGTCGCTTTAAAGAATTCCTAGAACTCCTCTTTTTTCCATATCGCTTCTTCAAATAACAACCAAACACCACTCTCAGCATGGCCAGGAGGTAACAAATGTTAATAACAAGCTGTCATTAACAGGTCAATATTCAGTAATTTCAAGTTAATACTTTTTCTTTAAAATTGTATTAACTAAACTTTAGCACACTACAGAAAGTTGAATTTTCTTCAATAACCTTATTTACTACTTCTGTATTAATGACCCTTTTCCTTAGAGGTTATTTGTAAGTAAAAATCCTCATGAGTATTAATTAAGCATCCCCCCAAAATCCAAGTATGGCATATTTGCTTTCTACTGCTTTGGCTATTTTTTTTCCCTTAAATGTTGCCATTACCTTTCAAATCCCTTTGATGCTGCTGCAAAGCCAGTCTGAACAAATTGCTTAACAAACCTTAAACATCCTCTTTACACACACACAGACACACAGAGAACAAGAGTTGGAATAGATGTTGCTAAAAAACTCAACAAACAAGCCCATCTTGAAATGTATTCTAAACAGAGAGCTAAAACAGACACGGCAACAGGTGACCCTTTTGATTTTCGTTTGATTCAATTACTGTGTTAAGTATTTTCTCAGCATTCTTCCTCTGAAATTAGCAAAACAGACAAACAAACAAAAAAATCTTTCTTGATAAGTAGTTAGGTAATGAACACTGCATGGGGGTTTTTTTGTGTGTGTGCGCTTTCACTGGGGAGAGCCGATTCCTGGATTTACATTTGCAAGCATACACCTAAAATAGAAAGGATAAAAGCTGCCCCAAATATAATTGAATAGCTTATCCTCAGATACCAGAGTTAATTTTCTATTCTACAGGTACATTCATTGCCTGACTTGGATATAAAGGTTATCCTCCAAGAAATTCCAAATTGTGTGCTTTGACACAGTCCTACTTTTCATCTTGCAGCATAGCGAACACATACTGCGAGCAACTATATAAATCTAGCCCTTCTTTTTTATCAGGAAAAGGTCCCTGTCCCTAAAAAACTTACGAACCACAGACATGAAATGACATTAGCAAACAGATGGTAATTAAACAGGAAAAGGAGAATTTGTAGCCAGAAATGAGGCACCTGGAAAAAATTAGGGATTACAGAATCACAGAATGAACTAGGTTGAAAAAGACCTCAGAGACCATTGAGTTCAACCTTTGACCGAACACCACCTTGTCAAATACACCATGGCACCAAAGTGCCATATCCAGTCCTTCCTTAAACAACCTCTAGGGAGGGTGACTCCACCACCTTCCTGGACAGCCCATTCCAATGTCCAATCACCCCTTCTATGAAGAAATTCCTCCTAATGTCTGGCTGGACTTTAGTGCTGTCAGGCTGAGTAATATACGGAGAGTACTAGCTGTACCTCAGGCAAATTGAAATGCCACTAATACTAGCTAATTCTGTAAGAACTTATAAGTCAGAAAGGCAAAGGATTTCTCCCATATCTCAGCTGAGTTTTTATCAGCTTCTTAAAGAAAACAAGATTCAATGCAGAAGCATTTGTTTACAAGTATAACAGCTCAAGAGGCAAGATTTTCCACTACATGAAGTGTTGTATTAAGATTAGTCTAAACAATGTTGCACTGTACTGAACCATGTTAGTTCTTAAATACAAATCCCACTTCTGAAATTACATTACCAGTGAAGCCGCTACAAACACCATTTTAACCTGTATGCACGTTTATGCACACAGGCAAGGGCTTCCCTTAACATAGCTATATATGAAAATTTGCCACTTACAAGGCCACTTAAAAAACCCAACCTCATTTTGCAAAGCAAAAATAAATAGTACTTCCTGTATAAATGAAGGAAAATACAGTATATTTACTGAAGAAGGGAACTCTCAAATTTCTCAAAATTTTCTGAAACGAAGAGAGATGCTGCTATGCTATGCTATGCTATGTAGCTGTGACACTACACACAAAACATACAATATGTGAAGAGTTGTAGACAGCAATTGATTAAATGGTCAGATGGTGCACTTGGTGAGAAGTGGCTTATAAAAAAATTAGGTTAGTATGAAGATAGCTGGACAGGTGCAATGGTGTGGAGTGCTTCAAAAGGCAAGAATGACATTCAGCCTCTCTACATAGTAGAGAAAGACCATAAACAGATAATTACTTCACAAGGAAAATATCCTGGCAGTAACATAACACAAGTAGCTATGATAGTCGAAGTGGAGATAGGATCAGTTTCTGTCACAGTCCAAGAGAGCACCCAGCTAGAAATCCTGGATGCAAGCAAGGCTGGATGAAGGCTGAGTGTGGGTGGTGTCTGGGTTCAGGTTGCGGGTGAACCAAATTCCACATATGGAAACAGGTAAGACTGAAGGAGTGAGGGAAGGAGCAGCAGAGCTCAGAGAAGCAACAGATGTCAAGGCAGCAGAGGCCACATCTGCATTACGAAATGGTGTGCACCAGCAGAAAAGAATTTGTAGACTGAGAACAAGCACTGAAGATCAGACATCTGTACTACATACTTCTAGCAGCTTTTAAACTTTACGGCTAGTTTTAGACTAGTCTAGTGGACTGAATGCCCATTACCCGTTGGGATTGCCCCTAGACTGCTCCATGAAGTGAACAAAATCCAGTTGTCAAGGTTAAAGAAAAGGTTCCCTTCAAAAAAACTACTTCTGACACATCTATATAAAACTACAGATAACACTGTTTCTGATCAGCAGGAGGCTACTGAAGCCTTAAAGATGAATAATTTCATTAGAATTATATGGGTGAACAAAGGACTAAAGAAAGCCAGTAAATGGGAAACAGAAAATAGCAGTGATCAAAGACGTGTAGCAAACAGAAGTGTTGAAAGAGAGAAGGACTTTCTAAGGCAGCAAGCAGAACTGAAGTTTCAGAAAAGAAGAGAATGGAAATGTTGATATGATGAATAGCAAAACAAAGATATATTTGTAAATTCATGAGGTATATACTGGGGGAAAAAGGGGAAATGAGAAAAGACAGACTCCAGAAATCAAAATATACAAGAGCTGAAACTAGTTTGTCCAGATGCTAACTACAGTTTATGTTTCTGTTGTGCTTTCTAAGATGATGGAAACATTCACAAATAAAGTTTTTCATTAAGTTAATGCCTATAAAGCAACCTACAAGAACTACTATTAAAAAGACAAAAATATTGAAATAAATTTGAAGCAATGATGTTAACTGTTATTTAGCAGAAGCAGGCATTCTATGGAATACTTTTTGTCCATTTCTGTATATACAAATTATGAAAAATCTATTAGAATTTCACACTGATTTCCCAAAACCCTCCTTTCCTGTTGATCAGGGAAGTATTGAAACAAACAAACAAGCAAACAAACAAACAAATTTAAGACAATGCAGCAGGCCTAAATACATCATCCACAAGTTAAATTACTTTTAGAATTTTTCTGCAATCATATGTAAGTGTAGATGGATGTACATACACGCCTACATTCACATAAATAAACACAGAAAAGCTTAAAATAATTTACTTAGGTACCTTACAGAAAAATTGTTACTGTAAGGAACTGACGTCCTTTGAGTCAAACATACCATTTAATCACAATGTGTAGTCACTTCTCTGTACAGAGTTTAGCAATTTGCTTGCTTTATGCATACAAAAAAATATCCTACTGAACTTCAAAATACAGCCAGAATTTTGATATTAGCAGTTGAATCACTAACATTACTCTAATAATCCTTTTCATTTAGGACATCTGTTTCTTATTAAGGAACTACAGGCAGTTCTGTGAATGGTCAACAACCATCCAAACACTGAACACTGGAAAACGCGCACTCAAGCACTCCTCCTGCTGATATTGCTGTGCAGTCAAAGAGTCACTTTAAAGTTCACTGAAAAAAATAAAAGGGTTTTCAGGATTAGGCAACCCATTCTTTATTTGTGAGAATTTAAAATCAACCATAGAATGAGAGGTTTTAACATGACATGTTTTTGTCTGATTCATATTAGTGATTTCAAACCAGACTTATTTTTTAAGCAACTGTTTACTAGGCTAGAGTTACCATCATGAGAATGGTATTCACAGGAGCATGAAAAGTATTCCTGCTAGAAAAGGACGTGAGCCTCTGGTTAAAAAAAGTTCTTTCAATACATGGGATTACCAAATGAAATAGAAATCTTGCATGGAAGATAAAACAGGTTTGATAATAATAATTAATGACATAACTTGTTGTTTTTTCAGGAAAACTAAAAAGGCTATTGAAATATGCTTTACTGTTAGAAACTATATCCACTCAAGTTTGTAAATAGTACTCTAAATTCATGTCTGTGATGTGCTCAGTATACTCAAGTTTATCCACCTGCTTACCTTCAACTGCAAAATAACTTTGCTGCTACCAAAATTATACATTTTACCAACCATGCTGACTTAAAAGCCAGAAAATAATGAAATAATTCATTTGAAACCACTTACAAACAAATTTTATTTGATACAACTGTGCTCCAAAATTGTCACTCATCCAAGATAGCCTGAATTGCTGTAAACAGCAAATAATCACAACCCATCCATTCTGAACAAATGCAAGTAACTGCTGTGTGTGACCAGATTCAAACATAAGCTCGCATAGGTGTTACAACTTAAAAATACTAAATATTTTTTCATTAAAACTTCCATTGAATATACTAGTCAGTTAATATAATAAATTTTTAGTAACATTCCTTAGGAAAAAATATGTTGCAAAATTAACCCAGAAATATATTAGAATAAAAATCTTCCTGTATGGATTTGCAGTGTACATGTACACATGAAGCATGTGTCCGACAGTCCTTTCAATAGCAGAAACAGCGATTAAGCAGACAAAAGTGGCAGAGAGGGAATAACTGCTGGTCTCTGGCAACTCTCTTTGTTTCTCATAAACAAAAGCAAGAAACCACCAATTATCTTTTAAACAGTAGAGGGGAGGTATAGAAAACCCTATTAGCTCTGAACTGACTGGGCTGAGCATGCTTCACAACAGCTAAGAAGGCAAGCGAGGGACCCCCAAAAGAACAAATTTCTTCTCATACGGAGACAAGTGGTTGATAGGAACACCCTGAAGAAGAACCTAGCACAAACAGCAGGAAAAGCTGCTGCCATGAAGACTAATTATGATTTCCCAAATGCAATTCAGAGAAGGTAGCTTTTTAGAGGACACAAACACAGAGATAGCTAAGACTCCAGGCAACTTTTGCTGAAATGATGGTCAGTACTTTTCCATCTTGTTTCTGTCACCTGTTTGTCAAGCACCTTACCAAAATGCAACAGAGGGTAAACGTGGTTTACGCACTCATAATTTGAGCTCGTAATTATTCATTTATCACCACCCAAATTGGACCGCTGAACAGGTTTATCGCAGACTTAGCCAAAGATAATTCTGCAAGTGCCACAGTAAGAACAGAGCAGTTCAACATCACACCCATGGGTGTCAACTGTTTCTCCAATCTCCAGCTTCTACCCAGCATTAGGCCCACTGCTATGAAGGGCACTAACAAATTGAAAAGGCAAAAAAACAATACTATGGATTAGAATGGATGAAGGAAACGCTGCTTACCCTGAAGAAAGAAGATGAGAAAATAGACAAAGTACAGAGATGAGTCCTGGAGAAGGTGACCTGAATTACAGCAGTTCATGGGGCGGTACCCTGGGAGGGTCACCCTCCAAGTACATAATTAGTGCCAGGCCTGAGAAAAAAAACAGTTACTAAGTCAATGTAGCCAAAGGGAGAGGAGGGAGCTTGGGAATTAGGTGGATAGGGCACAGAGGGTACATTTTCTTTCTTAATATAGAAGGAGCAAAGATGGAAGAAGCAGACTTTCCTCACCCACAGCCAAGTCCTGGTGAAAATCAAGAGAAGCCACTGTAGATACCAACTCAGAAGATCACTGCTGCTTTGGTACTGTGGTAAGGCCTGAACAGTGCAGATAGCTTTCAAGGAAAAGATTTTTCTTTAAAAGGTGAAGAATAAAAACTTCCCCCCGCACCCACCCTTCTTCCCCTTTACCCTCTCCACCCAAATAAAGTGTAAACATTCATTCCCAACACACTGAATTCTGGCTACCCTTTGTGTGGCTGAATGAGTGGCTGCCAAATTTTTGCTAGTCTACACAGAATATTATTCCCATTATGTGGTATATAATTTGTAAAAATGAAACAAAATACAGAATTAAAATGGATGAAAGATGAACAATAAAGGGATTAAGATCTAATTTGTTAAGATTTACTCTAAAAAATATTTTATTTTAAAACTACATATATAACAATTATTTGTAAACTTTGTTCTTCACTTTTAAGGTCATGTTATACTGAAGAGCTTGAGTTAGGCTGTGCTGTCCCATCAAAGTACACCTGGAAGGAAGCAGCAGATGCAGGAGGGGGGAGAAAGTCTGTAGTCTGGAGAGTTCACAAACTATCTCTACTGAAGAGGGAAGAATGCAAGTTAGATGAAGGGTAAGGGCAGAAACATTAAAACATACCAACTGTGAAGACTCAGAACAGACTTTGCTTGAAAATGAGAACACTAACAGCTACCCTTACCACACCACAGTTAATAAAGACTTTTATAACTGCCTTAGTAGTCCAAATGAGCATATCCCCACATGAGAGATATAAACACACATATACATTTAAACAAAAGATGTTGAATGATAAACCATGGAAATATATCCTAGTTCCTCAAAGCAGAAGTTAAGTTCTGTTTAGGAATAAAAATTGAAGGCCAACAAGCCCTTAAAATTACATGTTCGGAAGCTGAATGTTTAAGAGGACATAGAAGTCCTAGAGGAGAACTAGTTATATACAGTTCATTATAGTTTTATAATTTCAGTGTGACTGTTTGGGAAAAAAAAACCCATAACCAGAAACCAAACCACAAATCAAGCACACTTAACTCTGCCTGTGTTGTTCCTGAAAACCTGGCAGCCTGTTATTCGTAATAAGTAACTTGCAGCACCTGCATCTACAGAGCGCCTTGCATCCAAAACTGTGCTTAAGTTCTCAAATGCCTTACAACACATGTAGAAAAGCACTATTTTCATGACTAACTCTGCAAAGGTCATGTTTCCTTTCTAATGTCTTGCTGTTCCCTGACCTAACCTGAATGCCTCAAACCTGATGCACTGTCACACAGTTCCTCAATCTAAGGTAAACTGTTGAAATGGGAATCTACCATAAAGCCAAAAAAACAGAATCAAACAAGAAAACACATTCAATCAAAGAAAACAAAATACAGTGTCAACCTACAACTTACACCATAAGATCAGAAATTAAATGATGACAATCAACTCAAGCAATGAAGAGCATCATCAACATGACACAGTCTGATTTGCTAAAATTAAGGCATTTTAAAGATTTGACCAACAGCTGGATGGATCCTTCATCAAAAAGAAAAGTATTCTGAACTGAAGAAGGTCAATGCTTAAGTCTACATATATTTTGAATACAGGCTTCAGTATTTCCTTTCAATCAAGAAATATACTTACAGACATGTTTATCATGCATTCTGAACAGATCCTATACCATTACTTGCCCCAGAGAGAACAATCCAATTCTATCTGCAGAAGGCAGAAATATAGGACAAGTATGTCTGAACCCTTGAGAAATGGGCACTGTAATTAAGCCTGCCTCTTCATGAAAGATCATCAAAGAGTGCCATGGAAAAAAGTAAGCCTCAGGGGTATAGCCTTTTTGACATGATCTTTCTTCAGTGGAATCCCTCCCACATGAAACTGGGAAGCAACTCGACCTTTCTTCTTGTAAAGAAAAAGCAGTACCAAAGCCAAAGTCTACAGAATCAGCATCTAGCCAGAGCTAACTCACCATCTAAGACTTGTGAATATGCAAGATACACATGCCCACATTCAAAGATGTGACTGATACTCACACTGTGCTTCACTTTGTCCTGGGCCTTTAAGGGAAGCTGCTGAAATATTCAATGTATACAACACAGTAACTTAAGATGGTGGTTTTGACTAGCATCTTTCTGCCATATGCCATCTGTCTGCAACTAGCAGTCCCACATGCACTGGCTAGTCAGTCATGATTTCCTGTCATACTTCAGCTGGATCTGTGTGAGCATCCTTTCTTTATTCTGCAACCCTCCCTTCCTTCACTCAGCTTTCTGAAGCAAAACTTGCCTAATGCTCTGTATAACAGCCTCCATTTTTAATTATTGTGCTTTGGATTCTCATAATCCACATGTATTAATGTTAGAGCTTTATTCAAGTCTGTTCAAGCAGACCTAAGTAACGGATCTGACTCTCATGCAGTCATGCAACAAACATGCATAAGGGCACTGCTGCTTTTGTGAGAATGACATTAAAGCAATGAAATAACCTGTGTTGTCTCTTGTGGCTATTTTCCATCCTCACAGATCAACAGCTACCAAACCAACTCAAGCACCAGGCAATGCACTGTTAACTTGGATGTTAACCGTAGATGTAAATTCAGGCTGTATGTCATCCGCTCAGTGTTTGTAATTAGGATTTGTTGCACTGTGTGTCTGTTTCCTCTAACTTGACCATT
>JAWWMP010000093.1:31924835-31936881 GCA_035047865.1 Dendrocincla tyrannina | reverse complement strand
GGTTGTTAGCTACTCTAAATGTAAGAAACTACCTAGAAGTATAAAAATCTACAAATACATGAAAACCCTAAGGCATCGAAATAAAACCAAAATGATACTTTTTGAAGTCTGGGAACCAATAATATAGACATACAATATTTTCAATACTGCAATGAGAAAACACACTTCAGACTGATAAAAATCGCTTCTGTTTAAAATTATGAACAGTATCACTGGTAATTTTTTTCTTAAGAGGCTTTAAAATTTCTATTTTAAAGGAGGAAAGTCCTTCAGTGTTCTCTACTTCAATGCTTGAGTTAACATTATTATTTAATTATTTTGGGTACATTTCAAAGGAAGCTACAAACATGATAACTGTTTATCATGTAGGATTTTCCTCATAAAATTTATTTTCTTTCATAAAATGATTGCATGTTTTAAACTCAGCTCATCATAACACTGTTTAATTCTACACTCTCCTTTTTCGAGAGGTTCTGAATCCTCAGTTTAGACAGCAGAGTTGTCATTACTTGTGGAACTACTGTCCTCCATGGAGTATTACTGCAGGCACTATAAGTTGGTCTGTCTAATGGGTTAAACCTGTATAAAGGAAAAGCTTGGAGGGTGTGTTGGAATGTTAACTCAAAAGAGGTAGAGGTGACTAGCTGAAGAAGTCCAAAAGGCCTCCTCCAAGGCAGTGTCTCACATCAGCATGTCTTCTTTCTATTCCCCAGCCTGGGAGACTGACTTCTACAAAGTGGAAGCTCATGAATGTACAACACTCATTTAATAGTTGGTTGACTTGCTGATACCACTGACAGAAGGGCAAGTTTGAGCCATCTGCAGTGGTCATGTTTTGGTGGACAACTTTGCTGTGGGATCTGATCTGAGATGGCCAACTCATTTCACACAGATTACCCAACAGCCTCCAGATATAGCAGTGCTGGTTGTTACGGACCTGGGCTGGATTCAAACTGGCAGTTAAAGCATGAAAGGCTCCATATGCCAGTATCTCCCCTGAGCCATTAGGTGACATATGGTTTCATTCTCAGAAAAATGATGCTAAGCTGATCTGAAATTATGTATGCAAAGGTTAAAGGCGTCTTTTACCATACCTCTTGGGAGCTTTTTACAGGTATTTATATCACAGGGGAGAGATCCATAGTGTGGAAACTATAAATCCCCTCATTCATTATGCCTATTCATGTTAAATTGAATGATCAGTGAATGATCAAATGACTGAAGAAGACTTTAGGCCTTACAGTAGTTTTTAAACTTGTTTTACATGTTTTTTGGGGGGTTTTGTTTGGTTTTGAGGGGTTTGTGTGCATGTGTGTTTTGTTGGGGTTCTTTCTTGTGGTTTTGGGGTTTTTTTAAGACAAGTGAGAGTAAAGATGTTTGCATACTTATTTACTACTTTCATCCAGCTATGTTAATTGCTTATGAAAACCATAATTAATTTAGTTTCTATCTGCATAAAAACTGCCATGTCATCTGTCCATAGTTCTTGTGTAACCTGGCCAACAGAACTCCTAAACCTACCTTTGCTGAACTCCTGTTTTTGTTCTACTCCAAAACACGTCCAGAAAAATCTTCTGAGAAAATTGTAAGAGATGATTGGAATACACTATCTACAATTGAAGATCATGTTGAAATTGTAATTTCTTCCGCACTATGGATAGAATTTAAAATGTTCAAGTTTCTTTTCCCTTCTAACTGAGTTCTGGTATCTAAACAACACAAAGATTAGCTTGACCTAATTTACATTTCCTACAGTCCAGCAGAAAGAGAATCATCAGACCACTTTTTCCTTCCCCTACTAAATTTCTTAGAAATCTTCTGAAATTGGGCTTTAAGTATATGAATATTTAGAATAGTGTGACCTCACGGCTAGGTTTTGCCTGCCAGTCTGAAAGACACCAAATGGGGAACCAGCCCAGGTTTCTTTACCACTACAGCTAGATTTGTCAAAAACAAACAAAGAAACAAACAAAGAAACAAACAAACAAATATCACTAGAAGACTGTGGTGAGCTTCTTAGGCATCTCTGCTGCTTAAAGTGAGGATTCAGATCTATGAGAAATCTCTTGAAAAAGAAGAGCACAGAATTAAACAGTGTCATGATGAGGGGAGGTCAAAACATGCAATTATTTAATGAAAGAAAACAATTTTTATGAGGCAAAATACTATATAATAACACGATAATGAGTACTTACAAAAATCTGGTCACAAATAAGTCTTCCAAGACTTTTGTTAACACTAGAGAATTTTGTTAAAACTACAGAATTGCTGCTGTGCTTACTTGTTCTCACCTAAAATGATTATGGCATATTATTTTGCTTTGGAAATGTGGCACAAAACCTGAAGCAGGCCTGGTGATTTCACTGAGAATTTTGTTGTGTTTTTATTCTCCTCACATTTCCTTCTTAGTAAGCAATGTAAGTGCAGATACTACAGTGGGCATAGGAGACATGTCATTATTGTCAGATGTGGGTCTACAGCTGTTGCACCAAAGAAATGTTACTTCTGATGCCCCTAAACTCTTGTTGTAAATATGTCCCCAGAAGAGTAAAATATGCTTGTTAAGGGAGGGAAGCTACACGTGAGGGCATGCCTCAAGAGGAAACAGAGAATGATTGAAGTTTCAAGAGAAAGCTACAGGAGAAAAAGTCTTTTATAAACCACAGAGAAGCCTGGAGCATACTCTGTGGGATCTGGAGGAAGAGATAAAACCAAGGAATAAAAAAGCATGCATTGATAGAATGATCTAAGCTACCAGGAGAAAGAAGAAATGCTTGTAAGGAATGAAAATGTGTATCAGACACCTGCTGGAAATGAAGGTGAGACAGACCAGGAACTGATTTAGAAAGTGATCCTGTCACTAACTATCTAAGTTGGTTCATAAGCAGCATGAATAGAAAAGGTGTTTTAAGCCTTTATTGCAAATAAAGACCTCCTATGTTAGTAATTCACTTCATATGTCATTTTTTGTATACACATTATAAAATACTGCTTAGTCAAAAATTTGAGTTAGAAATTTTAGACCACTGAGGACAACTGAGCAGACTGGAACATCTGGCTGCTGGAGTAATTCTGAGGACTGAATATATGAAATAGCCCACTCTTGGTATGTTTTACTTCACTTTGTTTCTGTTACTTTTCTATTTCTTTTTCTACTCTACGATAGCATGTATAATTAACTGCAGTTTGTTCTATTTTTTTCCTAAAGCAGCCTACAAAACTCCCACTCTGTGTTTGTTTTGCTCTCTTAAGCATAACCATGAAAAGAGCTGTCAGAGAAGCTGTCATGAGCCGGGTAGGGGTCAGTGCTAATTAACAGAAGGACTTGTAAGAGGAATAGTGTGACTCTGAGAATCAAGCCTGGAATGCTTGGACAGAAAAGAGCTAGGCAACACGTTTCTTCTTTTAATGTGAGAGCTCATAAAGCCACAGAGGAGGAAGCTGCAATAGTAAAGAGGAGGAGGTAAAACAGATGTTGGGATTTCAGTAGTGTTACTCCCAGACTGATGCTTTCTGGGTGGTAAGGAAGGAGAGAGACCAGACAGCTCAAAGATCAGGTTCAAGGTTTCAATCTGGGTCAGATTTTTCAGTTGCCTAAAATTTAGCAGTCTTGTTCAGTATTAAGTGTAAATCAGCAAACTTTCACTTAATAGAAGACCTGAGGGTATAGCTGAGAAGGCAGTGAGGAAAAACCAATAAACTTATCTGTTCATAGGAGATAGAGAAGTCACTTGTGCCATTGCATGAATGTCTTCTGAACAGAAATGACAGCTGAAGATAATTTTATTAAAACTGGTTGTTCTGTTCCAAGAATGAATTGTAAGTTTTCCATCGGAAGTCAGGCTGTTTTATCCCAGGGTGATTGTTTTCCATAGGGAAAATTAATGATTTACATTCAGGGTCTCAACCTCTGCTGAACTGTGTGAACCTGCAGAGAGCAAATTAGGATCTCATATGAAATTATTTACACCAGCCATGGATTTAGAGCTTTCTGGTTTCAGGCAGGTGTTTATTCTAGTGCATCTGTTCTGATTTTTGCTATTCTATTCTTCAGGGCTATGAGTCTCCACCACTTTCCAGTGTTTGGCTCTTAGAGAGGTTAATTTTTTTTTTAAAGTTGCATGCTGATCTAAATTTGATAATAATTATTAACAGAACATGAATTATATGCATTTTAAAGCCTTTTAACTTGATATAGTTAAACCAACATTTCAGTAATAAATAATTATTTTCTGCAGGTTAACCAAGGTCTTTTTCATTTGTACATCTGTTTCCAATAGGTGGCACTCCAACAATTTCTGTACATGTTATGGTTGTTTAAGTCTGAGCTCTTGCAAAAGCCAAAGTCTCTATGCAAATAATGAGAAATTGAATTGTAATTATTTTATTTTAGACATCATACAAAAACCTACTGTGTTTATAAATTATACATTCAAGGGTGTAAATAAAAGAAATAGCAGAGGAGGAAGATAAAGAAATTTGTGGAATTGTGTGTTTATAAAATTTTGTGAAAAGTGTGCTATGGCAATTTTATTTTGCATTCTCCAGTCATCTTCCAAAATTACTACAGTCCTTGCCCACAATGTCTGGAGTGCTTGGCATAGAGACAGTTCTTCTGCTTGTGGTACTCTGGCATTTGATTCCACAAAACAGAGATTCTTTTCAGAAGAGCTACTGCCAGTGAGAGAAAAAGGGAAAGAGTAAAGTTGAAAGAGGGAGCTCATTGGAGAACACAAGAAGCAACTATGATGCTGGATTTACCTAAATTCACGATGATGGTAAAATATTCTGAGCTCATTGATGTGCTTGCCCCTAAAGCTGAGCTGACTCCAGCTCCCTGTGATTCTTTGGCTGATGAATAAAGCTGGGAAGAAATCCTGGCAACACTGAATGCAATGACAGAGTTGGAGCTGGGATTTTGCCTTGTAGCACTTATCCTCCATCCATTCACAGTCATCACTTCTGACATAGAGAACAGCAGAGCTTTGGGAAAACCCATAACTTGTCTGGAATGCTCTCTAAATCTAGTTTATAACAAAGAAAATAAGTGTATGTTCTTTGCTTTACATGAAGCAAATCTGGTGAATCAGTGTGGTCATTCTGTGTGCTAAGCAGAGGAAGGGCACACAGTTCAAAAGACTTGGACATCTCATTCCAGAAAAGCTTGATCTGCCAAGGAGCAGTAGTGTTATGACTGAAAGCATGTTGTGCTGCTGGTATTACATGTGTTCCCCATGGATCTTCAATTTTATTCAGGATAGTCAATCTTGCACAACAAACATTTGGTAAAGTAAAAATAATGTCTTGGCAATTTCTTAGTTTACAGGTGCTATTTTAGACATTTAGCCTGTCATTCTGGGCAACAGTTCATCCTTCCTTCTCCCCAAAAGATGTAAACTTGAAGGTAAAATATGTTTTTAGGTGACTTACAGTGTAGTAGCAAACATCTAGCCCCATCTTCTAAAAGAGTCTTATATGGTTAATGGAGGTTGCAACCAAAATTCCTGAAAGGTAAAAGTGTTTTTTTTTAGCTAAACTTGCTGAAATCTGGCAAGACAAAAAAAATGTAATATTAATTGAAAAGTTTTGTTATTGAGTAGATTTAATTTCATGTTTGCAGTAAATGGCAAGGGATTTGCCTTCACTGAAAGCTTACCTGGAACACAGAGGGCTTTACCCTATATTAACTGAGTATTTGTTTTTTTTATAAGATGTGAGAGCATCAGTATGCAAACCCAATATATAAATATGCATTGTCTCATTGTGAGGAACTGTTTATAAACATATACTAAGGGACTTTTCTGAACATTAACTACAGTGTAGAAAGAGTTCCCTTTTTGCCAGCTGCTCCTTTTGTAAGATTGCTCCTCTACCATGCCCTCCAAATCATGTTTGGTCAGAGAACTTCACTGTCTTTTTGTGCTGTCTATTTTTGTGTTGATCAGTCTGTCACACCAAGTGACAACCACACTACAGCTGGACTATGCAATATACTTTATTTTTAGGTTTCTGGAAAAGGTATATGTCCTATGTAAGAGTCGTGGAGGAAAGGAATCATTATGGAGGAATCCTAATTGTAAATTGAACCACATAATTTCCTCCACCCCAAATTAGCAGTATAAGGTAAGAGATTGAATTTCGAGAGCTGTGGCACTCTTCCCTCAGTCCCAGTTTACTTGTCCTTGATTCATATGGAGAGAAAACAGGCATGTTAAAAAGCAGTATAAAGCAGATAAATTCCATGTGCAAACAAGCATCTTTCAGGACCATGAAAGTTTGAAAAATCCAGCTATTTATCATATTACATATTTCTCATTGCCTGGCTTCACATATCAAAGCAATGTGATCATACTTTTCAGGCAGAGGAGTAAATTTCTTATAGTGTCTTCCTCGTGAAGGGTTCAAAGTTTTAGCTCGTTCTTTGCCTCATTTTTTCATCCTTCCTGCCATCCTAAAAGGATGCAGCCTGCTTTGATAATCTACTTGCCCTAATAAATCTGGAAAGTGGCTGATTGGACTGCATAGACTAACCCCAACTTTTTCTTAGGGCTGACAAAAGTGGTTTGCACAGGCTGGCTGGCTGTGACAGCTTCAGCTGTGAATTTAGGACTCCAACAGATCAGCTTTGTCAGATTTAGCTACAGGAGTTTCAGAAATTACCACCCCCACCTGCCCATTTCTCTTTACCAGCTGCAGATTACTGCATTTCCTAGTCAGGATGACAGAATGGAAATTAACTTCTTACTGTTTGTCCCAGGTCAAGGACCCACATTTCAATGCAAAATCCTCATTCTTGACTCAAGCTAGTTCACCACATTGTACTTGTATTCTTATATGGGTTGGGAGTCTGGGAGGCAGAAAACTGGCACCAACAATTAGGTTTTGCAGTACTAAATCTGCCAAAACATCTCTGTTTATTTTCTAGGAAACCCTAGAAAACTTCAAAAATTGGAACTTCTACCTTGTGTTGTACTAATTTAGCAGTTTTCAAGCCACAGAGAATTTAATTTCTTGAAAAAAACCCCAAACCAAAAACCACTCAGATCTGCCCAGGAATTCTGGCCCTTCTTCTCTCCTTCCTTTTGCTCTGACTTATCAAAACCCACCTAAATTTAGGTTTTAATTTGGCTATGAATAAATATGTGATATCTTAAGTGGACAAAATCTATATGCATAATTGCTAAAATATTTTTGCTTATCATATGTTGTATTTAATGTTGAAATTTTGGTACATTATTTTTATTGAATATACAGATAATGTTTTGGTTTATTGCTCAGCATTTTACATTGTTCATATGTATTTATATTTTTTTTTATAATCTATGTCTAAGCAAAGTTATTTATTAACAGAAAGCATAAGTATCTTGCATTTGATTGTAATGAAGATCTAAGCTATACAAGTGTTAGTTCTATAGAAGGAAGAGTTGGGTGCCTTTTTAAGATACAGAGTTTTCACAAATACAATTAGAAATGAAATTTTAGGATTTTTTTTTTTTTGATTTCCTCAAAAAAGCAATACTGTGTATGCTCTTATAGTTCCATATTATGATATAACAAAATCTTTCTTCAGGAAGTAGGTAAAATAATGTCAGTATATTCCCTGGCAGTTGTGGAAAGATGCCAATTAAAGCATGATTTTGGTTACCTGTACTTATTAACCTATCCCTAATTAACAAGTCAACAAGTTCCTGAGTTTTGGGCTCTGAACTATATGGTGTTAAACTCTTTTCCCCTGTGAGAATTGCAGAGCTGCATCTTTTAATGATGTTTCCTCTCTTTGGAGATGCATAAATGTTAGATGTTGTCAGTATCCTCCTTCACAGTTTCTGTTTTAGCTCGGTCTTTTTTTCTGCTTTTACTGATTCCCTTGATGCAAATCTTATTGAAATCTCAATTCCTTGTAAATATGATCTCAAACTATATCTTGAATTTTATCTAGAGGAAAAATAAAGCTACAGAGAATTACTGTTTCTCTCTTCAAATACTCTCAGTAACTCCGTAGGCAAAGAATTATTATTTTACTCACTTGTATGGGACCTTTGCTCTTCTAGCTGACAAAGATATTTGTGTCTTGTAGGGCAACTTGAAGGTCATTAATGCTGGACTCTGAGAATCACCCAATGAAGAGAGAATTTTTAAAAGTCAGGACACCTTGCAAGTCCTGCTAATTTGATGAAAGGCTTAATCAGTGAAGATTAATTATGACTTTGCTACATTTCCTTTGCTGCTAAAGGTAAACAGAGCAAGTCTCAGGGTTTTGAATCCCTGGAAAACAAGATCTTCCCTATCAACCTTCAGAACTTCTCCAGGACTACAACCACAAAAGATTAGCGAAAAGGTGGTTGCTCATCCTCAGGTCACATGACTCATTGAATGAAAAAAGCATTGGGGAAACATACTGTGGTTATGTGTGCTGTGTGAACACAGAGCACCACAAAGCTGGAAGTAGGGAGCTCTATTTTTTGTGCATGGATTTATCACAGGCGCAATGAAAATTGTTGGTGTGGGTGCAGTGTATTGCCCCTGCTGAGGTGTCACATTAGCTAATATAAATGTGAAGGTCAGCACATACCTTTTCTCCACTGCAGTTCCATGCCCAGTTTGACTTATGTGATGTTTCATTGTGCTCACACAAGGAGGCTTGTCTTGGGCAAGCCAGGTCTCCCTAACCCAGTGAAGTCTCACCCAAGAAAACTTTGTCCAGGTTTCTGTGGTGGCAGAGGATTGCATTAGCATTGCTGTGTTTGTTCACAGTTAATAATTTGATTGGTTTACTTATAATCAACATCAGAAGATCTTGTCTTGACTTTGGTTTCTATTTTCCATTTCTCTCTTGCTTATATGTACCTTCCCTTGTCATAGAGCTGCTTGGGAACACCGAAGAGAAACACTGCATCATGTGCACTGACCGGGGTTCATCCTGTGACTGCCCTGCTGCTACAGGTGGTTGAATTTGGGACTGATATAAACGACCAGCAGTTCTCAAGCAAATTCTGTCACATGCCATTTCAGGGTGACAGAGAAGAGAAAATCAGTGTATGACTAGATTCCTGTCTTCAGAACCCTTTCCCACATTGCTGATTATAGACCTCATGGGCTGTTGCTACTCCTCCCAATAATGGAAGGGCAGCTGCCCTGAGCGGTCATCCCTCTTGCATGGTCTTCTTTGTGTATCTTTGCCATTTGGAGAAAATGATGGAACATGCTCTGCTCCATTCCCTAGTCAGTCGGTGACACAGAATAGAGGTGTAAAACAGGTTCCACAGGAAAACACAGAACTTGGTTCCAGAGGGATGGAGCAGAAGATCAGCTTACCAGTGCTACCAGGTGGATTTGAATGTTCCTTCCTTGACCTTGCTCCTCTGACAGACTCCCATACCCTGAAAAGAAACCACCTCAAAAACAACTGAAAAACAAAGCAAAAGAACAAAAGTCTTCTGCTTTGGAAGCAGTTTTATTTTGTGTTTAGGGCTTCCTAGAACCTGTGTGCCTGAGGCTTCTGGGGATGTGCTGGATCAGTGGTTTAGATTCCCTAACATGGTTTTCATTTCTAATGTATTCCTCCTAGAGCTGGCAAGCACCCAGGGGAAACTGTGCAGAACACCAAGTATTAAGAAACCAAGGGATAGAGGACTCTGACTGTGTTGCCTCCAGGCTGGAGATGGGACATTATAAACTGACATTTTCCTAAAATTGAGATTGGAATTGCTGAAGCATTTAGGATAGTATGTCTGCATGAACTTCTCTTTGGAACCAAATCCCTTATCTTTAGCTGTAGTCCCTGTCCCCCTTGTGGAAGGCTTTAATTGTTTCAGTTTTAGCTCATTATATGCTGCTGCTGGAAAAACTATATTTCCTCCAGGCAAAATTCACGTATGTGTGTTTAACTTGGTTTTCATTTTAATTTGCATTATATAATCTGGGGTAATTTGGAGCATCAAAAAGCGTAATTAATTGCTTTTATTTCTATTTGTTTCCAGTGATTAAAAATTATTTTTCTGAGACAAGTCTTCAAAATACAAGTTTCTTGTTAGAAAACATACGTGTACAAGACAAGAATTGCTCTACATCTTAGGACATACCGTTTGTAGATTAAGGACAGATGGCAATTACATGTCAGACCATATTTTTCCCAATTCAAATTTTGCACTTGTTTCTTGAAAACATAGAAAAAAGAGCTATTCAAAAAGAGAGCTGTTCAAAAATCATACAGCCTAGCTGTGAATTCTTGTTGCCTACTTGCCAACAGAAATACCAGACTTTCTTAAGTCTAGTTGAGGACTGTCAATCAGGAGAATTTGCACTTGGAAAGGAGCCTTTACAGCTGAGTGCCAGAGATTCTAAAGAAGAGAATGCCTGACAGAGACAATGGCACAGATAGAACTAGGCAGTGTACCTGCTCAAATTTTCTGGCTTTTGGTGAAAATGATAACTCAAATCTAGCAGTACTTGGGCTTGCTAGTATTATATTTTTCAAAACTAGCTTGCTGGAAGGAGTGCTAGTCTTATTATCAGGACTGGCTGTTTTGCCGGGTGTTCCCAGGGTGTGTAAAAGCAGTGTTCAACTTCAACTACAAATATAAAAGATAAAGTAGCTGGAGGTATACTTACTTTCCACATCCTTAATGTTTGTAGTGATACATTAACCGAGTGCTGTCAAAATCACTGTAGTAAAGATGCAAGATACATCTGTACCTACTTTGAGATGGTTTTCAAACATACTCTGGAATAAAAACTAAAAATAAAAAAAACCACCCAAAACAACAAACCCAAACCAAAAAAAACCCCTCTGTTTTAGTTTTGAGATAAAGGGGATATTTTGAAGTGCATCCACAAATTAAAGCAATAAAACATCCCATGAGACAACAGCATTTTGTCTGAACATAGTGAAGTGCTACATATTAATTATTTCCATGTATTGCTCCTAATGATCTGGAGTAGCCAAACAGAAAATAAACAACAACCAACAGAAAATAAACAAAACAGGTGCAGAAATTGTTTTGACCAAGGACATGCTACAGAATTTTGATATGGCCTCCAAAGGGGCTTGTTATAGGATGGAAGTACTGAAATTTGCCTCTGTTTTAGTCATAAAACTTCTTGAACCTGTGTGCATTCTGTTAGTTTGTTGATAGACTCATTCCACACAATTGTCAGCCCTCCAGTACATATAATAGAGGGGTCATTAGTTCTGGGAAAATGGAGTATTTTTCATCACTGTAGCAGACATGTGTAGCTATCATAAACGGAGCCTGAAGAGTTTTAGTTCCAGGTTATTAAGTGTTCATTTGAGATGGTGGATAATAACTGCTGTTTCTGATATTTTAGATTAGATGACCCTTATTGGTTGCAGGGCTTATTTTCAGTGACTGTTAGTCTTATTATTACAAATATATATTTAATGGCAGAGGCAGTATCAACAAAGTCAGTAAACACATGTACTGTCCAAAAGCTGCAAAGTATTGATTCATTGGTTAGCATTTTATCATTAACTAAGCTCTAACAAGAACTCTGCTGCAATGATATCCAGTAATTAATAAGACAGTATTGTTATTTGAGACTTTTTACATGTAAAAATGAACAATTGAGGTTTTTTTTTTCACTTAGCAGAATACATATAAAAGCACCAATGCAAATGCTGTAGTGGAATCACCATCACCCCAGGTAAAAAATTTAGACATCAGGGAAAACACAGGTAATTTTTAAAAAGATTCTTCTGAAATAACACTGTTGACCACTCCATTAATGTTGTATTTTCCTTGCCTAATTAGATTCATAGCCTGTACTGCAACCTCAAATTCTGACAATACTGATGCAGTTGTTAAATGGAATAGCACATTAGAGGGAGAAAAATAGCACTAACTATAGCAAAATATATTTGAAAATGTAATTTTCTACAGCTTACTTGTGAAGAGACAATACAGACTAAGCCTTTTGTATCAGTACTTTGCATATGTGTTTCATTTGATTTAGGTACTAAATCTAATAGAATCAAGAACTTTTCACTATTAATTCAATTTTTTGAACTGTTCCCTATGGTAGATCG
>JAWWMP010000093.1:31867155-31879016 GCA_035047865.1 Dendrocincla tyrannina | reverse complement strand
GTTTTGCTCCCAAAACCCTTGAGGGCTTAGATTTCAAAACAACAATGGGAAAAGGGTGTTTGTCCCCCATCTAAGTATGGGAATGAAACATGGCTTTAAAGAGAACTGAAAAACTTGGCCAGGACAGATTTGCTATTTGTGTGATTATGATAGAGAATATTGTTTTCTGGAAAACAATGAATGAAATAAATCATAATTCTGGGACATGAAATTTATGAATGAGCCAAAGCCATACACACTAAAAGTTTGCAATATTTTGGTCATTCTGCATGGGTTTTGATTGTTTTTGGCAAATAGGCTGTGTTTCTTGGCAGATAGTGAGTTGGACTGGTGTGCAGAGCTGCAATTATAGCGAAGCTACAGCACTGGCCAGTTATATGCCCTAAAACACAACCTCCCTTATTTTCCCTATCAGTCAAACAATCAGGTAATAGTTCTCATTTTAAATTATCTGAGACCTATTAATAAAAATGACTATCTGAATTCTAGGTATGTGTTACTGTTTAGTAGCTGGGATTTTATTTTTTTTTTAAATATTTGAAACAGTTATTGCTTAAGTATTTTTTTCATTGAAACAGACTGGGGAGTTAGCATGTTAAAGAGCTTGGACGTGGGCAGAATGGAGTTTTCTTTGAATAGCCAGGATGAGTGGTGTGCTGCACAGCTCTGCTCTCCATCAGCCATTCTGCTGACACCCCTCTATCTCCCGTGAAACTACGTGAGAAGGGAGAGAATAACATCAGAGAGCAATCTAGCCATAAACCACCTGAGCAAAAATATGTGTATATCTGTTTATTTCAACTGGATGTATTCTCTGACTTGCTTCACTGCACAGCCTCCCCAGCAGCTCTGCCAGCACAAGAAGAGAGGTGAGTAGACTAGAGAAGAGGCCAAAGCTCATGGCAAATAGTGGTTGCCTGCTCACTTATTTGTTAAATTACAGACCATGAATCACCCTGTGAGCTTATGTTGAGGGATTTTCAGGAAAAGGCTGGTCTTCTGGCCCTCCAAGATTTCCATTCAGTGAAGTGAAACCTTAAGGATCAAAGCAAAGCTTACCTTGAAAATCCTGCAATGCAGAAGTGACTGGCCTTGGAGCAAGCAGGCTCTGTTGCTGAGGACCTGGGCTGTGCTGTAGAGCATCCTCATGAGCTTAGCTGCTCCTTTTCACACTGTGCATCCTCCAGGATACAGTCTCTGTACTTTGACAGGTTAGTCACTCCCCAGAGGCTGCAAAAAAGCCTTTATATTTCTAACTCACTGGTCTTTGTTAATCTGACAGTTTTTGGGCTGTTGTATTATTGGACGGGGTCCAAATAAGAGTGCCTAGGGATTTTGGTACCATTTCAGTATGCAAATGCATGCATGTGTAGCTCTAGTAACCACTGAGGAACCTTTGCAGAGCAGCTTTTAGGGTTGCAACTGCTTCAGTTCACGGGACAATTCCACAACCCACAGAGCCTCACTGCTCTTGCTTTTGACACAGTTCATCCTCATTTCTGAAGCCACTCTCTGAGGGTAAAAGGCTGTCCCAGGATTTTGCCTTCAGTGTAACATTGCCTGTCAATAACCTGCAAACAGTATGAGGATTGTATGGCCTGATTTCAGTTTGGTTTTGTTTTTCAATAGACTACCCATACCTTTGCTTTAGAACGTGACCTAAATCATGAAACACTGCTTAAATATTCTGACAATAGGATTTAATCTAGGTAAATCAAGTCAAACAGAGATTGCATTTTTTTCCAGTTGGTTTCTGCTCTAAACTTTCCAATTACATTAACCTTAAACATCATACGAAGTTTCAGTCACAGCACTAGGACGTTAAATGAACTATTAGTTAGTGTGGGATTACAGGAACATCAAAGCCCTCACAGATTTTCAGCATTATGCAAAACCTCTCATTTTCTTTTTGACTTAGAGCACCATGAAGATGATAGGTTGTATTTAATAATTGTAGCAGCAATGTTCTTTCCTGTCTAGGGGTAAGGCTATGTCAGCATTTCCATTTTAATCCCATAGTTCCAAAGGATTTTATTACTTGTCCATAAAAAATTGTTCTGAGATAGAATTTGGTATTAAACTCTCATCCTGGTATAAGGAGAAGAAAAATTATTTAAACACTTGATGACTGCTTCCTGCTCTTAGAGGTAGTATGTATACTTTAAAGCAATCAGTCAGTGCCTGAAAATCTCTACCAGTTTTGCAATTCAAAACCAGCTCTATTTTCTACAGCGCATGTTGGCAGGTTGCTATTAGTTGCTATATGGTGGATTTGTTCATTCTCCTTCCTGAAGCAGAGATCGGACAAGGGGTCACAAATACAAAGCACTGAAATCTCAAAGTAAACTTTGCCAGTGACCTCTGACACCAGGGCTACTGCATTGAATCCTCTGACACAGAAGAGTGTCAAGATTGTAAAAAGGAATATGTGTAAGGAGTGAGATGGGAATAAAAACAAGCCTCTGGGAAAGGTTCAGTGCTTTTAGAGCAGCTACACATATCTTGCACACTGTGTTCACTAAAATGAAAATGGTTACAGATGAGGATGAAGAGCTGAGGGAGTTTTTTATTGTGAGGTATGCCCTGGTGGTGCTCACATTAGTATGTATCTTAAAAGAATGAATTGCCTGGGGTGAATCGTGTAGGGTAGGTTGAGGATGTCATACTTATTCATTAGAGAAAGGATTGTGTTGGCAGAAGAGTAAGTTAAGACATGTAAGTAGGGTATCCTGTGACAGCACTTTATAAACTGTCCCTGTACTGGGCTAACTCTGCAAATTACTACCAGCAGGTATAGACAGCAGGTTGTCAACAGAGAATTATCTTGGAAATGTAAGGCATAAACGAAAAGAGCTGTGAGCTAGGTATATCACAGCCATCTTCTCTGGAGGCTCTTAGACAGAACATGTCTTTGGGTATTATAATTTGATTTTCCCTTCTTACTGCAGGCACCACACTGTCTTTGCTCTAATTACAGAATCAGAAAATCACAGAATTATAGAATTATATAGTGGCTGGGATTGGAAGGCACCTTTAAATGTCACCTGGTCCAACCCCTTTGCCATGAGCAGGGACATCTTCTACTAGAGGAGGTTACTCAAAGCCCTGTTCAATCTGACCTTGAACACTTACAGTGATGGGGCATTGACCTCTGCTCTGAACAACATGTTCCAGTGCCTCACCACCATCATCATAAAAAAAAAATACATTCATTATCATGTAGAATCCAAATCTACCCTCTTTCAGTTTAAAACTGTTGCCCCTTGTCTTGTTACTACGGGTCCTGGTAGAAATTCTCCCTCTCTTTTCTCATAAGTCCTCTTAAGTATTAAAAAGATGCAACAAGTTTTCCCTGGACTCTTCTCTTCTCCAGGCTGAACAGTCCTAACTCTCTCAGCCTGTCTTCACAGGAGATGTGCTCCAATCCTCTGAACCCACTCTTAACAGGTTTTCTTGTGCTGAGGACCCCAGACCCAGACACAGCATTCCATGTGGGGATCTCACCAGAATGGAGTAGAGGAACAGAATCACCTCCCTTGACCTGCTGGCCAAACTTCTTTTGATGCAGCCTGGAATGCAGGTGGCTGCAGGTGGCTGCAGCACTGCAAATGCACATTCCTCCATTCTTCCATCCCCCAGTATTTCCATATCTTTCTTGGCAGGGCCACTCTCAAGCACTACATCCCCCAGCCTGTATTGATACAGGGATTGCCCTGACACACAGGACTGCTCTCAGAGTGAGATTCTTATTCTAAGGGGATTTCAAGTCCGACATGTACACTCAGAGGGCATTCAAAAAGCTATCTATATTTTGCCATACATTGTAATGGATATGAGTATTCCTCATCAACCTTGAAACTATAGAATTCTCTAACCAGTTCTTCTGGGAGGTTGTAACTCAGTTTGACACAAACCGAATACTCTTCATGCAGGAAGAGGGTGGATGCACCTTTTAGCATGAGGAAATGTCTTATCTTAGCATAGGAAAGCTCACATAATGCCAAGACTTAGGGTCCAGACCTATCTCTAATATAATTTCTGCTGAGTGGTTGCTGCAGATCATGTGGGGTTAACATGCACATGGCTGAACTAGCACCAGCAGTGATGTCTGGGAGAGGTTCCATGTTTACAATGGAAGGGTGAGAGGATGAGTTCAAAACAATAACGGCTGTGATTAACATTAGGCTGTCAGCCAAATCTCCTCAACCTTCCTTCAGTTTAAGACATTTCCTCTTAATCTTCTTTAACTTAACTCCCAAAGGTATCTATATCACTTCTTCAAAGTTTTATGGTGAGAATCCAGTTATATGAATTCCCTTGACACGTGATGTATTCTACCACAACTCTGGTACCTTTCATGAACCGGTTCAGGATGCTTTTATTTTTCACATCTGTTTATTGAAGAATCTGTCTATGGATTTCAGTTCCAGCTGAAGCAGTGGGCTACTGTGTATGTGAATCACATTCTCTTTGTAGAGCAATTGGGCCTTCATTTTGTACCCAACACACGTATCATAGCTCTTTCCTGACCCCTGGCTCTGGCCCATCTTTCCACTCCCCCTCCACTGTTTCTGTCCTGTTTACACAGTGACCTTTGTGTGCCTGAGATTATCTTTCACATTGCTTGTGTATCATGGGATCATAATTTCTGAGGTAGTCTGGAGGCTTTTCTTTAGCACAAAATAGTTCTTCTGTAGTTAATGCTACACCAAACACAGAACACATCAGGTGAACTTGGTATTGTATGGTGAATTTATTCGAGTTCTGACAACTTCATGCACCTCAGAACCGGCCAATGGATCTTCAGTGGCTGTGCTTAGAAGCCCAAAGAGGCATAGCTGCACAGACATGAAGTGATTGTGTGGTAGGGAGCACACAGACATTGTGTGTCATGCGGAAGACTGCCTGCTGTGTGATGCTGTATTAGTCTGCAGGACTATCTTCCTGCTCTGTCTCTACCATCTTAACAGAAAGATGTCTTGCCCTTTGCCTGACTTGTGTCAATTATTCAAATTCAAAACCTGGCCACACTGGTCAAGTTATGCTTAGTTACTCCTCAGAGAGCTCCAGAGAGGAGATCCTATTTTAAGGGAGGACTTTGGTCATGAAGGACTATGGAGTGAAGAACTGTATTTAAGCTGAGTCAGTTTGGGCTAAACTGCTAAGAAGGTTGTTAAGTTACAGTCATTCTTCATAACTGTCAGCCCTTATTCATGCACTAGAAGGATCATTAATACTGCTAAAATGGACCGTCTGTCACTCTTGTGCTGACAGGCAGAATACTTCCCATAAATTCTATTTAAAAGGAGTTGGGTCCAGATTGTTTAGTATTTGCTTCAGAGAATGATAAAACTTTACTACATTTGACTTTTCTCACTATTACAAGCTCTTTCAAAAATTTCTATACTGTGCATTTGTACCAAAAAAAGTGACATGCACTTTCTTGCCCACTGAGTGTCAGGATGAAGCAAAGGAATGGCAAAACAGTGAAAGCTAGGAAGAGAACCAAGCGTCTACCACATTTTAATTGCACATTTAGTAAAAATAGGTTGGTCTAACTCAAAATCTCTTGCTGTTACACTCAAAAGCGATGTGAAAATCTGGATAGAAAAAAAAAATCAAAGACATGAAGTGCATCTTCAAGGAGCTATTTTATAAATATTTGAGTTACATTTAACCTGATTAGCTTAATACTGTAGTCCTCTGAAACTGCATATTGATGGAAAATAATCTGAAGAGCATCTAAGCATCATCTCTAACCATAATGATTTTATAAAACCCAAATTATTTTGTCAGGTTTTAGCTGATGACTTTTCCAGTCTTGTAGTAAGGTTTCTCTAGTCCTTGTTATAATACCACAGCTCATTTCTGAGTCTCACAGGTATTGCAGTTTGTTTGTTTATTTATTTATTTCCTTCTTTTAATTTCTCTTGTGACATTTGAGGTAAAGAATATATTTTTGTTTAGAAATTGACAACCATTTTTGTCTTGGAGTTTGTTCCAGCTTGTGATAAAGATAGTTACTTGACATATAGATTTGGATTTTCATGCTATCATACTTTTTATTTTTGATGATTGACTCTAGATTATATTTATTTCCTGGATATGTTTTCTGTTTTGGGTGGTAATTTACAAATTTCTAAGTAGATTACATCTGCAAAAATGGTGGGTTTTTTATCAAAACATGTTGCTATTTTCTAGAAATGAAGATTACATAGCCCAAAGTCCTGAAACTAGCGCTGTGGAAACTGAGCCTGAAATAATTCATCCAGCCACTAGAGGTAAAATTGCAAAGCTCAGAGAAAAGTGGCTTAACTCTGGAAATATCTTTTCAGAACCCTTGGCCTTGGGCTGGAATAGATGCAGTCTGTAAAAATTAAGTTCCCTCTTATGGTTCTCAAGATATGATTTTAGGGAGTTCTATCTTGAGAGGGACCTGCTCCAAAGCATTCTTAAGTGACCACACAACCACACATGTGCAATGAGAAACTCAGGTGGAAGTAATTTCCTGGCACATCTTTCTTTTCCCATAATGGGTTTTCCTTATTATGACTTACTTTATGAGAAAAGCAAAAGGATTTTGACTACGTGAGATGCAAAGAAAAGCCTTTTCCAGGGTTAGAGTTTTAATTTTTAAAATACACCAACTCTGACTCCCTCTGTTTTGCACCTTGTAGAATCACTTAAACAATAAATGAGAGAATGCAAAATGTTTCCCTTAGCTCAGTTCAAGCTCTAATTTCAACCAAAATGGTATAAACCCTAAAGCTGTTTCATGATGGAGTTCAGGTGGAGTTTCAGTACGCACCAGACATAGACAGGTGATGGAAGAATTGAAGTGTGCTAACTGGTATTTTCCAAGAACTCTATCTATTATTTTCTGAAGCCAGATGTTAAGTTGTTTGGCTACCTGGTAATTGTTTATTTAAGCACAACTTTATTGTAATGATACTGTTAGCCTTCATATTCACACTTGAAGTTACTTTGAAAATTGTTTAAGAAAAAGAATAAGCTGAAGAACATGAGTTTAACAGCTTTTTTTCAGACGTCAAACACTACTCTCAAGTTTGGTGACATAGTCTCAAGGTGGTGACATACCTGCTGATGTTTTGATTTTTGAGTAAGTTCTCCAAGGTCATCCTTTTTTTTTTTTCATGCTTTCATGGATTTCTCAGGCTTCCCAAACATTATTTACATATTTAAATTCCCATAATAAATTTTGACTTTGGGACATACAAAAATGGATAAAGATAAAAAATAGCATTTCAAAGTTTTGTTTTGATTTAAAAAGAGCAGATATTCTAAATATTTGAGAAATTCAAACCCTTCCACTGTTCTCCTCCACTGGCAATTCAAGTCTTCTTTACTCTGAAGCAATATGAATAGTGTCTTACAAAAAGGGACTAAAAGGTTAAGCAATTCAGGGATTTTTTTTACCATGCTCCTAACAACCCATTTTGCAGTACATTACCCTAAGCATTCTGCTGGCAACAAAGCAGTCACCCTAAAAAGGAAGTGATTCGATTACACCAGGCAGTTGAAACGCTTTGATATTGTTTGAGGAAATGCCACGTTTCCTAATGAAGCATTAGAAAGGGAACTGGAAACAGTGTTGACTAATGACAAAAGTGGGAGAGGAAAACTGCCGTGATTCTGAAGGGTCTTTAAGGAATAAATGCTGGGTCTTAGAGGGAAAAAGTGTTATTGGAAAAAAACATGCTTAACACTTATGAGAACAGACGGTTGAGAAAGTGCATCAAACTACTCTGTGAAACAGAGATATCAATCCACTTCTAGAGCCACATCAGGTACCAAAAGCAGTCTCAAGACTCCAGGTTGTTTCATCTTTGGTAATATAGTATCTCAAGTTAGCTAATGTGCATTAACTAAGTTAATGTGGGTTAATTAAACAGCTCATGTAGGTGTCTCACAGCGACTGTTTATCTGGATATATAACATATATATCATACAGCATATGAAATATATATAATAATATATATTATATAATAATATATATTGTAGTATGATATATAATATAATTATAATAAGTATTATATAGAATATATAACATATATTATAATATAATTGTTATATTATATTAACAATTCCACAGATTTTTAATATGGCAGCTAAGACCTGTAATTCCCACGACTTTGGGCTCTACTAGTCATGTGGGATGTGGTGGCATTGTCTGAACATGTCCCATCTTCCTCAGCCTGAGCTGGGGTCTGTTGAATTAAAATTTAAAATCTCTGTTATTCATTAAAAAAGACATAAATTCATTATATTAAAGGCAGTCTGTACAGAAACGTAAAATGTTGAGGAAATGCATTTGCTGAGCAAAATTGTGAAAGTAAACTCTTTTCTCAGCCATCTACATCTCAGTGAACCATGATTTATTAATGTTAAATACTTCAGAGTACTACATTCTCCATTTATCAAATAAAGGGACAGATGCACAATCTTAAAAGCAGTAATTGACATTTCACATATGAAACTTCTAACAATGACACCTAATTAATTATAGCTCATTTAAGCTACAAAGTAAAATTTACTTCAGATGTTACATCACACCATCACACTTTCCTATCAATCAATTTTCTTTCCCCTCCACCCCAGCATATAATGAGTGTGGGATCTTCAGCTAGATGGGTCTTCAGGTTGGGTCCTCAGCATCTTTATGCGTTTTTCCAGCCTCTCCATCCATTCATTTCTGAGCCTAGGGACAGAAACATGGATCAGCTTGTCCCGGTATTTTTATAGGGAACAGATTTATACTCTTCATCTTTCCCACTCATGCTGTCTTTTGGTGCTTTTTCTCAGTTGTCATGCAGATTGTTCTGCTACTTTAGAGTTCTTTGCGGGATGGCACTTCAGGACTAGCTCTTAAATCCCATTGAGGACTCACCTGAGCTTTGTGTTTCATCGTCATTGCCACTGTGCTCTCTCTCCATTGCCTGTGTGCCAGTGACTTGTCATCTGCACTGGAGATTGCCTGCTGCCACCTGCTGGGTTGCATCACCCTGCGTTTCCCCAATCCCCCTCTTCCTTACTGCTATTTGGCTTGGAGACACTGCTCATATTCAAACCTGTGTTAGACCCATAGCAGACATCTTTAGGTGATAGTTCACACTTTATTTTCTCTTTGGTAGTATCTGGGTACCACTGAAAGAACTACTCGAATAGAAAAGAGAGGAATTTCTCAAGTGAGGAGTTGAAAAAAAAAAGAAAATTAGTTTAGTTGCAAATGGATAAAACATGATAGAGATTAATTCCAGTATTCCTTCATCCAGGCTTATTTATATAAAGCCATCCTTACTTTTAGTTTTCAAGCATCAATGCAAAAAAAGGTATGAGGGAGACTTTGAAAAAAAATGCTTTCTCATTGAAACATCTCAAGCCAAAATAACTATAATAAATAAATAAATAATGAAATCTCTGTCTAGATATATCTTTGCATATGCCTTCAACTGATGGAGATTTCATGAGAAGTAAAAGTGTACTGATCTGGTTGCAGACCGGTCTTTCTCATTGTGACGGATTATAGTAAAAGTGACTGAGATAAATACGGCTATGAATGGTGGTTGCCTTAGTCAGTTAGTATGCTTAGATCATCTATTTTATAATGAATTTACCTTACACAAATAAAGGCATCTTAAATAATTCAAACTATATTGTTATTAAAAAAAAGGCCACAGAGAAAGAATGGGAGCCAGGTACACATCTGTGCTAGCTCTGCTCTGAACATAAGCCTTCATGTTCAAGACAAGCGTGCACTGTCAGATGTTGTCCTGATAACTCCAGAAAGTTCTTTGTTTTGCACCCATTTATGGAACGAATGAGTTATTCTCCTATCGTATGAAATCATAGCTTAGACACATTAGCGTTAGCATGCCAATTTGGGAAGCTCTACTTTTTTTTCTTTTTTTTTTAAATCAAAACTACTTCGATATTTCATTGCATGATTTAAGTGTAGGTATCACTTTTCTTTAAAAAGAAAGTACAATGGAAACTCGTATAACCATTCAGGATGCAGATTACCCACTTTGTCAGAGCACTTCTTCGCTGACGTTCTTTTTCATTTTGCAGATACTGCGTTTGTTGTTCAATTGTCTTTTCCCAGAAGTTCCTCAGATCACTGGTTTCACATCCCCGCACTTCATGACGCATATATTGGCTATTCATTTTCTCTAAAGGAGAAATTTGAAACAACCATATGACAAGTTACTGGGTCCTTGACTGTTTTCATGGCTAAAACACAGTCTTGATGTTTCGGATTTTCACAGCATTAGGATCACAGTCCTTTTTTAAGTAGGATCAGTGGGCATGACTCACTATTTAAGCTTTTCTTTCCTAGCTCTGACACCTGAGGGTATGCTGTCTACAGTGATCAGAATTTCTACTTGTTCAGCTAAAATATCTCTCACCTCCATCTGATTGTGACCTTTAAGATCACAATCAGGATGTTTCTGTTGTATTCTCTAATTTAGTGACTAAGATATCTTTCACTGTACTCAAAAATGGAAAGAAAATATAAAAATTGGCACATCTAATGGGAATTTTGGCCTCACTATTTTCATGTGCATAAAATGATGGAATGACTATTGTTCTGGTGATTCGCTGCTAATCATTCTAACACTTGTCTTTATTTGGAAATGGAAAAAATCTATATGTATTAAAATATGTATATAATTTGGTAAGATGCTGACTTGCAGAAGACACCTTGCATACTAAGTAATCTTCCCTCTTCTGCAATTTCCAAAATAGAGAAAATTCATTGAATATATTTATATATCTGTGACAATGCTGTACTTTCCCCTTTATTTAATGTCACCTTAAAAATAATTTTTGGAGCGAATCTTATTCTAGGGGAAGGATATCTGTCTCAGGATTACTTTTCATGGGCTAATAGTCAATTCCCTCTATCCCACATTGCAGTGAGAAAATCATTTCATTACTTTCAAAACTTCGTTAAATATGGAATTAGTATATCCATGCTGCCTTTCAAATTGCTGTGTGGTTTTGCATGAAAATGCCATTATAATATTTTCCAGAACATTTAATTTTTTTAACAAGTATTTAGGGCTCTCTCATGCATTGTTTGAATTCATGGCAATTATATGTAATTTATTTTAATCAGAGCCATAGAGAGATAGTAAATAAGCCCCTCAAGGATTGCTTGGAAAAGCTTGAAGAAACTATAGCCATTCTTCTGCCAGGCATCATAAGAAAACATAAAACTGGGAACTGATAGTCTTTATACAATTTCAGTTGGCTGTTGTGTGAAAAATTGAATGATACATTATAAAGACTCTATGAGCAGAAGACAAAACCAGCCCTTTTGAAGCCCTTTTTTCTTGCTGGGTTTTCCCTGTGACTCCACTGTGGTTCCCTGTAAAACCTCCATATATTAACTCATGGCCTCCAAATGATGGAAGCGTAATACTTGAGCCTGCCTTTTGCAGAAAAAAAATTTACCGAGCGCATTTCCAGGTCCTGAACCAATTATAGCTGGATGTATAAGTGTTGACATTAGTCTGAAATGTGAATAAATATCCACAGGTACATCAATGCCAACCCAAATATTTCTTCCCAGGTGGCAGTTACTACCCCTTCAAACCTTTTGTGTACTGGGAATAATCTACAATTGTATGGCAAAAATATGGTAACGCCCATCTGGGTGAGTCTTACGGACTTTCCATTCTACAAGTTTATCTCTGAGAATAAGTCTTTCTGGAGAGCAGAAAGAAAAAGTCCTGTACATCCCTGGGGCTCTGAAATAAATTGCCAGGAAATAATGTCTCCTAGTTTCTTTATCAGAAAAGATACCAAAGCATAACTTCATCCTTCCAAATTACTAT
>JAWWMP010000093.1:31852534-31863924 GCA_035047865.1 Dendrocincla tyrannina | reverse complement strand
ACTGTACTGTTCTATTTCCATTTGCAGTTTGGCATTACAGACTACCAAGCTATGCTTTTCCTTTGTAAACAGTATTGCCTTGAGTTTGCAATGAAATGAGGGAATTCTAGGGAAGTGATTTATTCTGCCAGCAGTATTTCCTAGTTTGGCAGAATTTGAAGTACATGCTCTTACCAGGATGCATGTGATTAGTCAGGAGGTCCTTCTCTGCGTATAAATTTCAATCAATTTAATTGGACTTTTCCATGTAATGGGATTTTTCAGCGTGTGGAACTGACAACCATGCTGACATGTGGCTGAGCAATACTAGTAGGAGTTACAGATGTGTGTCTAGCAAATCAGTTCTAACAGGCAAGTTAAACAGTTTTAATATGTGAGTTGAAATGTTTGCAGTCAGGCACTCTGTAGAAGTCTCTATTCAGCCACTCTTGTTTCTCATTCCCACAGTCCATTATTACTTTTCTTTGAAAAGCTGATGGGTCTGAATCTATTTTTCTGATACAGAGAATACCTATTCTTCAAATGCTTTGCACTGTAACAAAATTTGGACCTATATTCATGTGATATCTTTATGACAAAAAAATACATTAATACATTGTGGTAGCTATGTGGTTTTTGCATGTCATCCTGCTACACACTACTCTAAATCTCCCATGCCAGTCCTCCAGCCCAGTCTGACTGATTCAGACCTCTGCTTTCAAACATCTTTCTGTCTGGTTTCCCAGCTCTGTTGTTCCATCTGGAAAATCTCTCTTCACTTCTTGCTAGAGCTGTATTTCATAAAATCACAGAATATACTGAGTTGGAAGAGACCCATCAGGATCATCGAGTCCAACTCCTGACCCTGTGCAGGACACCCCCAAGAACCACAACATGTGCCTGAGAGCATTTTCCAAACACTTCTTGAATTCCATCAGGCTTAATGCTGTGACCATTTTCCTGGGGATCCTGTTCCAGTGCTCAACCACCCTCTGGGTGGTATCTGACTTAAACCTCAGCTTCAGGACATTTCCTTGCATCCTATCAGTGGTCACGAGAGTGAAGCGATCAACTCCTGCCCCTTCACTTCTCATGAGAATGTTAACGACAGCAATGGGATCTCCCCTCAAACCAGGTGACCTCGGCCACTACTCATAAAGCTTTGCCTCCAGACCCTTTTTCATCCTTGTGGCCTTCCTTTGGATGCTCTCTAATAGCTTAATGTCTTTTTTATATTGTGTTGCCCAAAACTCCACTCACGCAGATCTCACTAGACTATCCCTGGATAATCTTTTCATTGCCCCTCTGCTCCCCAGCTTTTCCCATGCCCTGCACCTGGCTCTCCGTGGTGGCTGTTTGAATTCCCACACATCTGCCAGGACTGTGGTAGCAGTTGCAGAGGTGAGTTTCAACTGAACAGGCATTCATAACCATTGTGCAATACAGAATGTCCAAATGCCTCTCCTGAGCTTTCTACAGATTTGTTCAACTTTTATTGAATTTTAATTTTCAGTATCTAAGACATATTATAGCAGCTGTAGTTTGCTTTTGAGATCAAATATTGTTTCTGATTAGATTTTCCCCACTGCCAGATACATTTGAAGTCTGCTCTTATGAACTACTGCATTCATAAGATCAAACATATAGAATAAATTAATATTTATTAGTCAAGGATCTTGAACACACTTTGCTTTGTTGTTTGATTTTTGGGTACAGGAAGACTTGAAGGTGCAGGGTCAAAGAAGATAAATCTTGCCTAAGGCTCATGTTCTTCATTAGATCATCCAATTCAGAGAAAACATGCAAGAGAAACCTGTACTGATTCATGTGAAGGTGTCTACTATTGAATTAAAAAGCTTCTCATCAGCAGATCACTGTTAAAAACCTTTGAGAGAAGAGTGTGTATGTGAAACCTTGGCTACCATTTAGCCCATCAGTTAAGAATGTACAGCCATATCCCTTGGTGTTTTATTCAGTATTGTGGCATGGAAATTATCCCTAAATATTTTTTCTGTATCAGTGCTACTCAGCTTCCCTAGAATTCTGCTAAACTGGGCACTCTTCCCTGGCATTTTCCTCACACTCTCATCTTTCCTAGAATATATTTCTGTGAGAATTAAAGTTAGAGAACAAACACATTTTTTGTCATTATTATGGAAAACTCACACCAAAAACCAAATACTTCCTTACCTTTGGAGCTGGACTCTTCTTCAAATAAATCCTCTGTGTGACACAAACAAATGAGGAATATTACCACTGCAGCCCTGGCTTCTCCAGTGTCACAGGGCAGTAATGAAATGCATCCCTCGGTACTTTTTATTTGAAGTGGGGGTAACATAAATCCTTCATCATATCAAGGCTATTTTGAACAGAACCAGCAGCAAGATAAGATCATTTAATGAACTTTGCAGCCCCCTGCCTGAGATGACCATGAAACACAGGCCCTCTTGAGAGCATGCATCCCTCCCACACTAGCAGATATGACAAAGAGCGTGACTTGGCAAGTGATGAGCATTTTCTTTAAAATGCATGCTAGTATTATCCATTTTAATAATGTCCCTATGAAGCTTTAAAAATTCCACACTACTATCTTAGCTGTAATGGAGGCTGAAGTGATGTGACAAATCACGCTTGGTTTTGCATTACAGGATGACTTACAGAAGTACACAGTGCTTTGGAGCTGTTAATCTAAGGATGTGTGCTTGATTATGACCTACCACACAATCTGTTTTCTTCAAGAAATTGCCATAGGAATAGTGTGTTTGGTTAGTGTTAGCTGACGAAATGCATTAGACCAGCACTAGTTTTACCATTTGGAGTGGTTATAACTCTATTACAGATGAACACTTCTATCATTACATTTCATTTTCTGAGGAAAATATTTTGTAGGTTTTGCTGATGACAGATGCATACACTGATCTAAGTTTTCATTAAATCCATCTACATTGCTAATATACCATATGTGGTTGCTGGCTTAAGTAGTACTTATACCACTGCTCATTATTTTAACTTTTCTTTGTTGTAATTTTTCAGACTCCAAGTAGTAAAAGCAGCAGCCATTAGATGGATGATTTCTGTAGTTCATATTTGCTTATTTATTTTTTTCTGAAGTGTGCTTTACAGCAGAAAACCCTGTGCAAACCTGGCAGCTGCAGCCTTTCTTTGTAAAGAAAAGTTCCACCTATTTCCAAATACCAGTGAATTCATTTAACTCCCTACAAACAATGCCTATTAACATTCTTTCATGTGTTGTTCCACCTCATATCATATGAAAACACAGATATCAAGTCGTCCCTTCACACATGTGATAACAAAGGTAATGTGGTCTCAGAGCTTCAGAACCCTTATACATATATGGCATCGAAAAAAGAAAACAACATATCACAGGTAAGGTTGATTGCTCTGTTTTTGGTAAACCAACTCCAGCTCTTTCTGACTTTGGAAATTACAAAAAAAATAGAATTTGCTGGGTGAGTATTAAAATAATATGATATTACAAAGAGAGGTTGGTGCCCAGGAATGATGCAGCAGTGGTGCTAAACCCCATGGTACTAAAGAGTAACATAACTGCTTTGTTGCTATTTGACTCAGCACTTGACTATTTTCCCCTTCTCAGTAAACACTATCCAAACTTCTTTATTTTTTTGTTGGTGGTTTGGTGGTTTTTTTTGTTTGTTTTGTTTTGTTTGTTTGAGGTTTTGTTTTTTAATGTTATATTGTAGTTAGTACCTTCCATAAACATTTGTAAAGATCTAATTTCAGGGGGGAACTTCAGTATCCCAGGTCAACAGACCAGAACATGTATTTCTGCACCTCAGCTATTGTTTACTTCATAAGTGAGTCTCAGAGCTGCTTACCAGAACATACTTTTATAACAGCTCTCATCTCTAGTTTGCCAAAGTTCTTGTAAACCCATGCTTAATATTGTTAGCAGAGACCAGAGAAGAATTTGCAAAATAACTGACAAAGTGTAAACCTTTGGGGGGCCTGAGGTGTTACTCAACCGTAGCAATCAAATTCTGCCTTGATGTTCTGGCTGTGTGCTGCTGTTAGTGTGTGGGAGAGTTGGAAATAAAAGTAGCAGTCAGCTTTTACTGTTACAAAAGTAATCGTGGTACATTTAGCCTATATTTTGTCAGCCTAGCCCCTTTGCCCGGTGTATATTCTTAGAGCTCAAGCTAAAGAAGAGGAGGTGAAAGGAAAAGATGTACAGAATCTACGTAAGCTTGCCAATTAAGTAAACATCTCATGACTCTTTTCCTTTTCAAACTGGAGATAATAAAATCCAGAGAGGTAAGTTGTATAAGCAGATATTGTACTGTGTTATTGGGGTAGCTTTCTTTTTGTATTCACTGTGCATCTGTCATTCACATCCTTCTCATTGCTGATTGATGCAATGGTAATTGAGAAAGTATGGAGGGATTTTGGACTTTGTCTTCATTGGTCTGGGAGCAGGACAGGTCACAGCAGCCTTCTGTCACAACGTAGATTTTAGCAGCCTTCTCAAGCTTCACAAATTGCAGAATGGACCAGATGACTTAGACTATAGGTAGGAGGAGTCTGACAGGTTTAGGTGTCTACCTTCCCAAGAAAGTTGGTTGATAACTGCTTTTCTTGCTTCTATAAAACCTGTGTTTGAAAAACCATCAGATTACAGTCTGGTAGTCCAGAGCAAGACAGCATGCAAGAGGTTCCTCAATTGACTCTTCTGCAGCCAATGCCAGGGGGATCTGATGTTTCTCCTATTCCCCTGTTGCACATGCATTGGTCTGAATCCTGCTTTGTTGTTTTTACACCTCTTAGACCACATCTGGAGAAAACACACTTGCTGGATATGACATTGTGTGTTGGATTAAAGTACATGAGAAAAATTTTCATGACTGGGCAACTGAAGGAGTCAATGTCACTGAGGTTTACAAAATAATTTTTCTTCTCTTGGGCCAAGCATTGGATTGGGCAGAAAAAAAAAGTCAGGATTAAGTAGGAGCAGGAATTCCACTTTGTATACAAGAGTACCTTTTATCTACACTGGATTTTTCCTCAGTGCGTTCTGGGTGGATCATACATCACATCACACATGCCTATGAAGCACAGTTGTTTTCTTCATAATGCCACTTATAGGATAATCTCAAGGTCAGTAAAGCAGCGGACTGAAGAGCTGACATTTTTATTAGCTGAATGAAACTCCTTATTGACACCACTTACCTGATACCTAAAATAATTGTAGAGGTCAATTAGTGTTAATTGTAATCATGATATTGTCTTTGTGACATAGACTAGAATAATCAGATATGTAAAATCCACTAGTACATTTTGGTAATTCTCTTGTTAGCTGCCTGCCTGCAGCTTTTTCATGATTCTATTTTTTCCAGGACTGTAAAGTTTTCAAGCAGTTTAAAATGTGTCAGGCTGAAATTTACCCACTGGAGCTACTAGATACACAGATGCTTTTCCATGGAACTGTAATTAGCCTGGCTCTGTGCACTGCAGGGGGGAGTTTTGCTACAAAGGGAGGAAAAAGCTGCTAGTGTCACCTGCTCTCTCCTAGCTCTGCCATGTGTTTGAAACTACCTTACAGCCCAAATTCACTTCAATAGTGACCTGTCCAGGAAGGCTTGTATGATGATGTGTTGAATTTGCCTGCAATTTTGCCTGCAATTTTGATCTGGGTATTCTTCCATCTTACTATGGCACTGGAGGTAGGAACAAAATGGCTCTAGACACCATTAGGCATCAGTTTAATGAGTGTAGGAAAGAGGGTTTTGATCCTCCGTTAAAATCAGCCAATGCAGAGCATGATCTACTGCACATACTGTTTGAGCTGGGGTTGGGGCACACAAATTGTGGAGAGAAACAGTATCTCAGAGGAGTAGTGCAGCTTCTTGTATTTTTTTATAGAGTTTTAATTCCCATATAGCCTAATTTTGGGTGCTTCAGTTAGTAAAATTAAATGGGATGAACTGCAGTAGTTGGAGACTTCAAATGTGTTGTTAGAAAATAAACAATGGTCTACAGAGGCTTTGGTATTAGTACTAATTTCCATGGGATGATGTCAGATTCTTGGTGACAGGAAAGCAGAGAGTTAGGGTAGCATATTAATTGTACGAGTTTTTCTCTTCTTTTAATATTTCACAAAACTTAAATGTCTGACCATTCTCTGTGTGTGCTGGAGGCAAATACCGCTTCACTGTTTTCTTTATGGAGGCTCAAGATCATATTTGGATGAGTTTGGACTATTTTCCTTGGGAAGAAGGTAAGGTAACAAGAAGGATGATAAAGGTCACTATAAATTCCTATTTGCTTTTAAAAGTAAATTTCATCATCATGGATAAATCTGTGATTGGAATCCCTGTGTAAGTACCTCAAGGTTAGTGTAACTGCACCTCTGCCATGTCCCAGCTGAACTCCAGTTTTAAGTCAACTCACACTCTACTTAGAACCAAGCATAAACATACTCAGTTGTACTCACTTTCCAGCGTTTCAGAGGGAAGGTATCTGGCTACATTGTGTCTCAGGGCTTTACCATGCCAATTAACCAAATGATAAGCAGGATATCTTTTGCTGTTTCTTGGATCTTATTAAGACTATGTCAGTTAGTATTATAAAGAGAGCCCAGACTTTATTCTGGCTGGCCTGAGAGTTTAAAAAAGAATGTGAGATCTAAGGGCCCATTTGGCCTTTACTGTACTTTCTAGAAAAAAATCTGATTTTAAGCCTTGGACTCAATCTAGTCATGAAAATTAATGTCTAATATGAAAGATTGTCACCAACATGTTTCTAGTAAACAGCAAGTCCTATTAGCTCTTAGAAGCTACCATTACAATAGTCTCTTGCCAAAACAATCCTCAGTGAGCAAAGATTGTTGGCAAGATTATGAAGGTACCAGGTATGTGTTAATTAAAATTTAAATCATGGCAGATTAAGATCATGTAACTACAAGAGAGCATGGAGTGGCCTGGGCCATTAGAGTAGTGGATTTTGGCATCCCCAAGCACTGCAAACACTCTGCTTGTTTAGTTGCTGAGACAGTCTATGTGAAAAGTTTGAAGACAAAGATCTGTCATCTGTGAGACAGCCAGACTTTAAGGAGGGATGAAAGCAAATAGAACTGTTGGTTGGGCTTTTTTATCCTGTTTCTTTTCCTTTGCATTAGTGTATATAACTAATGGAAATTAGTATAGGTGATAAATGGTTCTGAGTGCCAATTAGACCATTTTGACTACTTCCCAAGTATGGACTTAAATGCCTGTTATTAGGTATCAAAAGTTAAATCTTTTGTTCATAGTTGAAAGTGGACCACAGTAACTTGAAATGAAATAAAAAAGGAAAATTATATGTTGCATCAGCTAGGAATGTTTTTCTGAACATGAGAAGAACAAATTTTTTCCTTGCTTGTTGTATTCATATGTATTGCTGATAAAATTTTAAAATATTTAATGTGTGAGACATATAAATCAAATTCATGTAAGGAGCTATTATATACTTAGCAATTACCAAAAGAACCTTCAAAAGTTGTATTATACAGTGTGTTTACCTTGGAGTCAAAATTTCTTCAGTATACGCTAAAGTTGCTCTAGAGTTGCTTTTTCCAGAAAATAATCTCTCATTTCAGGAACTGAGTACAAGATTGAATATTCTCATAAAGTACTATAGAACCATGTCAATGTGTAGTGGTACTGTTAAAGTCTATCTCCAGACTTCGGTCTGCTCCCTGGAATATCATCTTGTCTTCCTGTTCATTGTGTACACAAAGTGTTTGTGAAGAGACATGGGTGGTGGTCACTAAATGCCCTGCTCCTGGCTTGTGTTTGTGTCCCTTTTGTGATTCTACTCTGCAGCTGAGCAACTTGGTTTTTGCACAGTGTAGATTATGACCTAATGGATGAAACACACAGTTCAGATATGGGGGAAAGCATAGTACATCTTAAAAAAGGGTAGAAAGGAAGACTCAGGCAAGTATTGACCTGTCAGCCTTACCTCCATGTCTGGAAAGATCATGGAACAGTTCCTCCTAGGAGCTATGCTTACGCACATGGGGAATGGGGAGGTGATTCAAGGCTACCAGCATGGTTTCACCAAGGGCAAGTCCTGCCTGACCAACTTAGTGACCATCTACAATGGAGTGATTCCATGAGTGGACAAGAGAAGGGCTATGGATGTTAACTACCTTGATGTCTGAAAGGCCTTTGACATGATCCCCTAAAACATCCTTCTCTCTAAACTGGAGAGAGGTGGATTTAATGCATAGAATGTTTGTTGGGTAAGGAATTGCCTGGACCAATGCCTCGATGTCTGGATGAACATGGGAGAGAAGTGGTGTCCCTCAGTGGTCCATATTGGGATCAGTGTCATTTAATATCTTGATTAGTGTCATAGATGAAGGAACCAAGTACACCCTCAGCAACTTTGCAGATGACACCAAGTTGAGTGCTGTGGTTGACCTGAGTGCTGCAATGCTATCCAAAGGGACCTGGATGAGTTTCAGAACTGGGCCCATGTGAACCTATGAGGTTTAGCAAGACCAAGTGCACAGTGCTGCACCTGAGTCATAGCAAACCCCTGTATTTCAATGCATTCTGGGAGATGAATAGATTGAGAGCAGCCCTGCTGAGAAGGACTTGGGGTGCTGGTGGACAAGAGGCTGGACATGAGCCAGCAATGTGCACTTGCAGACCAGAAATGAACCATTATTGCATCAAAGAAAACATTTCCAGCAGGTCAAGGAAAGTGATTCTCCGCATGTACTTCCCTCTCACGAGAACCCAGCTGAAGTATTGTGTCCAGCTCTAGGAACCTCAACACAGGAAAGACCTGTTGTAGCTGGTCCAGAAGAAGGCCACAAAAATATCAGAGCACCTCTCCCATGCGGAAAGACTAAGAGAGTTGGGCTTGTTTAACCGGAATAATACAGTATTGTGGACTTTCAATACTTAAAGCTGACCTATGAGAAGAATGAGGATAGATTTTTTAGCAGGGCCTGTTGTGACAGGAGATGGTGTAATGGTTTTAAACTGAGAGTAGATTCAAACCAGATAAAAGGAAGAAATATTTTATGATGAGGCTGGTGAAACATTGGAACAGCTTGCCCAAGGATATGGTAGATGACCTATCCCTGTAAACATTCAAGGTCAGGTTGGATTGGGATCTGAGCAACCTGATCTAGTGCAAGGTGTCACTGCCTATGGCAGGGGTTTAGGATTAGATGACCTTTAAACATCCCTTCCAATCCAAAGTATTCTAAGATTCTGATTCCATCTGACAACAGACAAAGGACAACCTTCTTCTGCTAGCTTTGCAAAAGAATTAACAATTTCTTTAAATGAACCAACAAAAATAGAAACTTCTAAGTACTGAAAGATTATTTTGCCTGAAGCAAGACCTCTAAGCACCAGAAGGCAATATACTTCTTGCTTTCCACCTGTGTTTAGAAATTTTTTGTCTTGAAGGGAAGACTATTGTCAATATTCATGTCATTGTCACTTCTGATCAGGACAACAAAGTACTCACTGGGCTTTGCCACTCAGGAGAGGTGTTTGCTGCACTACTTTATACTTAAAGCAAGGATTTTTTTCCTTGGCTTTTTTCCTTCCCTCTCTCCAGTCCTTTCTATCTACTAACTGCTCAAAGTTTCTGGCCACTATGTTGTACATATACATACAAATCGATTGTATCAAACTCTTCTGGGAAACTACCTATTTTAATGTGATGAGAGAACTTGACCCTAGTGTACCGTATTATGCATCAGTTGCCTTCTGACTTTGAATACATTAGTGCTGTACATTTTGTCTTTCAAGCAGATCTGAGTGTCTGTCTTTCTTGTCAGAGAGCTGCCTCATGGATGAAGGCATTGGATGATTGTAGAAGTTCCTAGTGGAAGTCCATTAATTTGAGTGCTTCAAACTAGTAGGGTGAAAACATGAAAGTGTGGAAATTTCTGAGAAGTCTTTAAGTGGGTTGTTCTCCTGTTGTATCTATTCTTTTTTTTCAAACAGTGCAACTAGTCATGTAGATATTCTTGGGACCTTGGGGTCAGCAGCCAGAACACGTTTTGACAATTACTTAGCAGCTCTGAAAATGAAAAGCCATATGGACAAAGGAGACTGTTGATGCAGAGGGTGCAAGGCATCCCTCTTGCATGCTAGTGTTAAGGTAACCATGTAAATCAATGACCCTATAAAAGAAATAGGCCTGAAATAGTAACCTCCTTCAGTATAATGTAAGCCCCATGAAATCAGTACCAATGGTTCTTCTGATCTTGGCAAGAAGGCTGCCAGTGCTGAAAGTGCAGCTTGAATCCCTTGTAACTCCCCCATTTGACTTCATGTTCACAATCTTGTGTAGGCAGTTGAGAGACATATGTGATTCTCATCACAGAAATTGATCTTTGTATTCATCCTTTGCAGGTGTCGTTCAGCAATCCTGCCACTATTTCTAAACTATTTTTTTAAGACTTTAAGGGAGCTGACAATTTATTTTCAAGGACATTGAGCTTTTTTGGGGGAATTTGTTTGAGAGTATCTTCCTTTTACGCTGGTGAGCTCCTATCATGTTCCTGGAAGTTACTACTCTTATATGACCACTTCCTCCTTTTCTGCCATGGTTTTGCAATGAGGTGGTGCTGAAGTTACCTACAAGCAGCAGTGTGAGGATGTGCCCTGGGCTCTTCCTCTGACTAGCTGCACTAGGTGACTACATGGGCCAAGGCAAAACATGTAAGGTAATATGAAATGTGCAAATCTAACACTGTTAATGACTCCTTCTCCAAATAACACAGTCCCTATACCCTGATACTTCACATCTGTACCCATGATATGCTCCCCTGCATTTTGTACATATCTCAGCATTCTTAAACTAAACAATAGGAAGGATGCCTCAGGATTTCACCATATACTAAAAAGAAACTGGCCTCTCCTTTCCAGACTTACTTTCTGGAATGAATTTCCAGGCTTGTGATCACTGTACAACCACTTGTGATGGAGAAAATTGGGGGCATTTTTTTTACCAGGTAACTCCAAAAACAGTTAAAAAACATATTAGTCATAGATTCTGTGTTGTCAGTCCTTCCTGAAACACAAATATTAGTGTACAATAAGAAGGGGGCCAAAGAAATATGTTGCAATCCAGTTTATGGAGAAGTATAGATCCTTCAACTAAAATGAAATCCTACCCACTATCTCTAAAATCATCTGTTGCAATTTTCAGCCATAAATGAAAAATGTTATGTTATATGTTATGTTATCTCACATATCTCATATATCTCATATGTCTCATATATCTCATATATGTTATGTTATGCTATAGGTTATGTTATGTTATCTTTCTGTTGGCTGGATTAAGGATGGGGAATAGCATTTATCAGGCTTTGAAGTATGATACTGCTCTGGTATTTTTTCTTTCCTAAATTAGATCGG
>JAWWMP010000093.1:31502328-31516151 GCA_035047865.1 Dendrocincla tyrannina | reverse complement strand
TGGTTTTGTTTTGAATACTATTATTTACCTATTAAAAATACATGTAAGGATGGTGTTCTTCAGCACAGAATAATTGTGCAGTTTATGCCGCAAGATATTATAACCTAGATGTTTAATGCTTAAGAATTTGAGTCTTGGTTTTCTTTTTTGATTACTGCTATTTGGAGTGCATTTGTATTCCTGAAAACAGCATATACTGTGCATCCCGTCAGTAAATCTGAAAACTGTGAGTGTATGATGCTCTTTGCACATTTTTGAGTGTTTGCACATCTAGGAAGAAAAATATTTGGTCAGCACGGCATTATACTGTTGGCATTAGATAGTTTGGGTGGGAACAGAAAAATTCAATACAGGCTGTCTATGGACTAAATTTCTTCTGGTCCCAGAAAGTTTGAGGGGAAACAGTAGAGATCCAGAGATCACGGAAACTAATTTTTAAGGAGTCTGTTCTTGATCAAAAGGACAGGAAAAGATTTTCTGTGGGATTTGAATCAAGCTATATGATTGCTTTAAAAATTTCATTTGAGTACATACATAATTTATTTCTATCTGTATTAATATAAGGTGAATTGTATATGAAACACATAAATAAATGTATATTGCTTTAAATTTTATAAGTATATTAATTTTATAAGTGTATCGAACCAAGTACATCTAACAGAAGACCTGTGAGAGGTGTTATAGACTAGGCATTTAAAAAGAAAAAAAAATACAAGGCAATAACAAAAATTAGGAAAAAATGTATATATTCAAAACCTTAGGAAAAAGAAAAAGCTGCAACATCAGTTTTGTGTCCGTGTCTTTGAAAAGTTTATAGCTTTTTCTGCCTCAAATTCACTTTATTAGTTCAGAGGTCTCTGAGGAGCTATGGATCCCTTCTTAAATGGTGTCCAGCAAGGGAACTCACTGCAATTGCAATTAAGCATGTATGAAATTGAAAGAACCTTGAGAAATCATGCTATCTATCCATGTGGACTGAAGTGGTATTAAGTATACTTAGATCATCTGTGTTACTGTTAGGTATTCTGTAGTTTAAAAACTTTCAGTTTAGTTTTTATAACCTTTACAGGACAGGACAGCCTTTACCCCTTTTACTCTAATTGCAGTAGGCTTTAATTTTTGACCTGTGGTCTCACAAGACATTAATTTTTCCATTTTCATTGCAGAAAACTGCAATGTTCTTTGAATTAAAGCAGAGGATATAGATGAAGTGTTTCCTCACGATGCAATTTATTTTTTCTTCTATACATTTGGCTAAATAATTAAGTGCTACACTGAAACTGAAGGTGTACTCCAAAAGATAGCTCCCTAGAATAAGTAGAATAGAATAGCTGTCATTATTGTCTTATATACAACATTCGTGTTACTATATACCACAACAGTAGCTGCCTGATATAGTCATTAAGAACAGCATTGTACTTTTGACTCGTACCCTATTTTGTCTATTCAACAACTATTTCCCTTTTGCAGGACTTCAGCTCAATCCATAATTTTCTATTTTTACATTTGTTACCTCTTTTCCAAATACAGGTCTTTGCATTAATCTTTACTGAATTTCATCTCACTGATTTTACGCAAGATCTCAAATTTGCAAAAATATTTTTTCGGTTACAGACTTGCTTTCTGAAGTATGTCCAATGTATTTCAAATAATTTTTATTCTTGAATTTTCTTAACGGCATTTTTATGCAATTTAGTTATATAAAAAAATTAATGTTTCCTCTAACTAAAGCAATAGGCCTGTCATGAAACAGTTGTTTAGTGTGATTCTTTTTTTTCTGATTAATTTACATTTGCTGTGCTTTTTATAACCTTACTAATTTTCTATTTGCATGCAATTTGCTCGTAGCCATTCATTCCAGCATTATTCCAGAGACTGAAATATGAGATGACAGGTTACTCTGATTAATATTAATATATTCCTTGTCTGTTTCTATCATCTTAGATATCCGTAATGTTAATTCAGAAAATGAATTATTTAGTTTCTTAAGTATGTTTCCTTTATACAGCTTTTTAAAAGGAATAGAAAATATTTTTTTAATTTCACTTGCTTAGATTTGATTGCTTTGAAATGTAGAAGTTTTAATAAATATAACTTAAAAAAAAGTAGTATAAAACAACGCATTATTCTGTTACGTGCTAATAGAGCTATCTCATTAACACAGAGACTTCTCCCTTTTATAGTTTCTTATCAGTCAAGCTTGAGTATGTGAGAATATGGTGGATGTTTAACATACAAGGTTAAGGGGTAAATTTTGCTGTGAAAAATTAAGTACGTAAAAAACAGAACTGAGGGTCTGTATTACATAAATGTTTAATAACTATAGATTATAAAAATCCCAGATTGTAGGCTTTCACAACAGAGAGAATGTTAAGATAACCTAATTCCAGCCTGTGTCTTGGTGTTTTTTTGATACTCGTATTCACCTTCTTCTGTATCTATTTGGTTTTGTATTTTAGTTTTCCTTTTTTCTTGTCTTTCTATTTTTTCTTTTCTTTCTATTTTTATATTCTTTTATACTATCTAGTTTTCTGACGCGTTCTGATAGGGGGAGAAAGGATGAGCCACTCCGATTTCGGGGTGCAAGCAGGAATGGCCATTTTATTGAAAGGCACATGGGACTTCTATAGGTTCGGGTCGGAGGGTTCTGGAACTAGGGAGGAGTAACGGGCGGAGTTAGGGCGGAACGTGACACATAAGGGAGGGAAGGGTGGTAACCACGACATACGAGGGAAAAACAGGGGGTGGCCAGCGTTGTAATGGAGGGGTGCACTGTACCACAGGCTGGCCAGTAAAAGGACGGGGATACAGCAACCAATCACGACAATTGAACAATAGAAATGGAATAAAAACGGAATAATGCCTATTCTAATACAGAATGTTGCTAACTGGCTAACAAGAACATTTAAAAACTTTTAGAACGGCAGAAACGGCGACCACGGGTCAGCTTCACACGGATTGGGTCCGGTCCTGGCCCCGGTCAGATCTCTGTTTAGTTTCGTTTTCTCTGGGTCCCAGTGCCGTCTCAGTGTTCTGCTGCTTCCAGCTTGTAAAATAATCTGATAGTTCTCCCACAGTTTTCTTTTCCAATTACTATAAAAGCTGAGTAAAATTCTTCCCATCACCCATGAAACTAGTTGCTAGTAATTTAATTTCAAATGTCTATTACAAACCACCAGGCCGTGGCAGTTAGTTCTTAGTTTTCTGTGCTTTGTAAAGTACAGCTTCGGTGTTAACTTACTCTGATTGTCAGCTGGGTATAAAATGTTCCAGAAGCCTCATTGTACCTCTAAGGGATACATTTTCCTCTGTCAGCACTATATATTACACCCTGTCTAATTAAAATAGTGTGTTGCAGGAACTGTCCTCATCATTTACACTTCCTGTGTTTTTACGTCAAGACTATCCCTCTCTCCTTTTCCTCCACTGGCACATGCAGAGAGAATGGTTGCTACTGGAAATAGATCTTCCTGAGAGTATGCTCCTCCCTCTGCATGTTCTGCACACCTTCCTTTTGCCACAGAAACTAGTTTCTACAGATAGTGTGTTCAAATTGAATTCTGGTCCAGTCCTGGTATCAAACCTGTCCCTCAAGGAAACCTTATTCCACTCTTTAATGTGTTGCCTAACACTCTATAAACCTCCATCTCTTAATTTCTTTTAATAACAAAGTGAGTCATTCTGTGACTAGGGATGCAGCCAACTGCTAAGGGCAATAATCATCCTAAGAGCACCTCCCAGGGTGTGAAGTTGTAGGTAGCCAAATTTATAATTCATGCTAAGCAAACTTTTTGAATGCAGCAGCAGTTCCAGCCAGCTCCCACTGCCCTGCCAGCTAATTAGCAGTTAGCAGAGGTACCAGATGGAGCTGTGCTAAGTTCCTCTTGGATGGAAGCTACTCTTTTTAGAGCCTACACCAGTCATTACCTGCACGTTGCATTTATCCTTCGTATGTGGCTACAGTCATGGGTAGCTGCTGGATGTGTAACGTTAAATTCCTATGGCATCCGGCATGGTGAAACTTGTATTTGGCTCCTAACAAGGAACAGAGAAAACAGATTGGTGATGACTGTAGAAATAAGAGAGCTTCTCTGGCCATGCAGCACTCCCTTGAGAGAAAATACAATTTTTCTACAGTCCCAACATCTGCTTGCCAAGGGACATGGCTTCTGATCTAGGGAGAGTTTATTTCCTTCCTTTATGAAATGAACTCATCATGTCACTACAAAGCAAGCTCAGGGCTTCTCAGTGCTGTCAGCATATAATGAACGACTGACTCAGCTGGGAAGGTGTTTCTGTGGTTGAAACTGTAATCAGAAATTATGATGCAGGTCTTTCCCTTCTACCGTGTAAGTCTCTAGAGGGCACAGTACACACAATATTCAATTACTTATGGAGTGGAGGCAATGTACTGGGCAAGGAGCTTCTCCAGGTCATCTACATCTGAGAGGATTCATTGAGAAAATGAAGAACAAAAGAGTATTTCTTGTGAAAAATACTTCTGGTAGAGTCTATTTTAAGATTGTTTCTGGTCTGAGCATTACCTTATTTGTCTGCTATTACATTTTTCTGATTATAAATATATATTCATGTTTATTATATTTCCTGTTATATGCTAATTATATATACTATTTGAATTATAGACAAAGTTACCTAGTTATTTATAGTATCTATTTTGCATTGTTTTTCTAATTTATGAGTATTTTGTGTTTTATGCAAATAATTCACTCAGCACTCACATATATAAGAAAATAAAATATAGCACTATCTGACAATTTCAGGGTGCGATCTTATTCATATTTGTTTATATTAGACTATATATTATTTTAGACTAGTCATCAGAAAAATTACTATTGACAGAAAAAAACATCTCTCCTGTTTCCATTTGCATCTGAAAATCAGGATTTCCACATGTGCAGTGCACATCCAAGGCTATACTTTTTCTAGAACCATAGAAGAGGAATTTGAATAAAACAAACCATATAAAATTACATGCATTAACACAGTATATCTAGAATCTGAAAAAATGGTTGGTTGCTATCTAGTCCAAAAGTCTGAAGATTTATTTTTAATTCATTCATAAAATATTTTCCTGAGCTGCTGCATCTAGACATAAGTTATTGCTATATACTGCTTGGAAATATGATAGATCATTAAATTGTAATGAAAATTTGAAAAAGTTTTACCAACTTACAAGTTTGCAGAAGAGCTTAATTCAGGTTTCATTTGCTCTTCCTCCAACCAAAATTGAAATGTAATGATGTAGAAACCCTCAGGATCCTTGTTTATCATGGTATGCTTTACTGCTTCTCTTATACATGGAACTATTTAAATCTAATTTATATGACTCTAGCAGGTTATCTGGAAATATGCAAATAGGATAGATGGTTTAATATTTGCATGACAGCTACCTTCAGTTAGTAATTTTGCATCAGATAATTTGTTTCTCTTGCTCTTAACCTTACTGGTAAAAAAACCAAACTGTATGATGAAGGAAAAATGCCAGGTTGACATCTGCTGTTTTCAGCTAGAGCAGTAGTCAGTGAAAAGCAGGGTTAGCAGTCTGCACAAACTGCATTTTTCTGGGGGAAAAGAAAAAAAATAAAAAAAAAATGCAGGATGAATATAGAAGTAAATGTGGCTAATGTATGGATTCAGAAACCACCACAAGTACACAGTGCTTCTAAAGAGGATACGGAACAGTGTCAAGGTTTAGAATTCAGCACACAGTCTCTGAATACAAGCAAGAATAATGTGCACATAATAAATGAATGCAAAGAACTGAAGAGTACTGTAAATGTGATTTGGTTGACTATAACTTCTGAGAAGCGTATAGAAAGAGAAAAGCTGATCTATTATATTCTGCATAACTAAAAAGCCAGTGAAGATGACTTCTTTAGTTGCACTTCATGTGCAGCAGCCTTGATTTTGGATGCCAATGGGAATGGGAAGAATGGAATGGCTTCCCACTCACGTTGAGATATATATAAAGCTGATTCATATCCAGAAAATGTAACATTAGTTTCAGGGACAAAGCAAGAAAATTGCACCAGTATTTCTGCATGAAACCCCATTTTTATTGTTATATGTTGTAGAACATAAAACACTGTAACATTTTTTCATGGGAAGAGAAGTGCAAGGAGGGAAGAGCGAGTAGAACCAGCATAATTTTTGTGTGTATGTCTTTGTATATGTACATATATATGTATATATGCTGATAAGTATACAGGGAAATACTTGCATGAATTGTTTAAATAACACTATCTAATGTAATGGCACTTACTGTTTTTATTGACATGGCAATTGCTGTTGCTTAAAGCTTGGATATAGATGTATGAGGACATAGTGTTGAAGGGAGAAAATATGTCTTGATTATTTGTTTTTCTTACTTTGTAGCCTTAATTATTTCAATCATTGGTAAAATCTAAGGTAGAGAAGAGTTGTTTTAGTTTCCTCAGAAACTATTTCATTTGTGTAGCATAGGTATGGAATATAAAACAAACATATTATTTGTATTTTCTATCTTATAATTTACATATAAATTTGATGAACAGGACAAAAAATGCTCCCCAAATGAATGATGGATATTACAGTTGGCTTTGAAACTGTCAGATTTATTTTTGTTGGCAAGTACATGCAGTGGTATGGTTTTGTTTGAACCCACAGCAAAGGTGTAGACAAACTCAATGTGAATGCAGTTTGGATAAATGAAGATGGAACTGCACAGCTGTATAGCTACAGCTTACATCCTTAACTGGTCTCAGTGATGGAAAGAGGCAAAACAATATATAAATTTTATACATCCCAGATGGCAAATGCATATTGGAGTTTGTTCTCAGATCAAATGTTGAGAAATTTGTATTTATTGTCAACTATCTGGATTTTTTCCTCCCATCTTTTTAAAGTAGCATATGCTGCAGTTCATCTGATTTCTGTGAGTATGAAGGAGTGAAAGAAACTTGTTTATGTATGCCAAATGTTTTTTGATTAAAGCTAGTTATAAGCATAAGGTCATGCTGTGAAGAGTCTTTGACTTTAGTATGAGACAGAATAGCCAAATAAAGGAAGTTCATAATAGGAAGAGGAAGGAAAGAGAAATATTAGTCAATATAAGCCAACTGTGTGGAACATGACAGCAGTCACCATAACAAGCAAGCTGTGTTATTTTTGTTCAATATCCTGGTAAAAGGAGGCACAGAAGGACACACTGCGACCGAAAAAAGAAGATAAATGGAAATAATAAGCACCATCACATATTTTTTCTTATATGTGGCCTTTCTTACAATTTCTAATGAATGGAATAAATCCCAAAACATTGCTGTATATGAATATCTGTGATAATGTTTTGGTGACAATTTAGCACCAAGTTTTTTGAAGTCAACATAAGCAAAAAGCACTTTCAAAAAGCAGTTAGAAGAAATCACTTTTATTTTCAGGGCAGTAGATATCTATTCATACTAGAGTTCATGATACCAGTTTACACCACTGTGTTTCTTGAAGATATATATAAGGGTTCACATCCTATGAATGAGCCTGTGACTCAGTACATTAAAAGTGCAATGGAGATTGACTGTTCTTTCAACTGAGTCATAACAACGCTAAGAAAACTATTTAAAACTAAGTTAAATTTACCTGATATTTCATATTTTAAGTGAGATAAGTGGCAGCAGTTTAAAGTACTTGAGTAAAGTTTCAGTAGCTGGTGATTATGACAGTGAACTCGTGAAAGTATTGGAGTCAACAGCAATACATTAGGCAAATAAATAGACCTTAGATTTAGTTTACTTTCAGTGATACTGTGATGGGACAAATAGGAATTCTATATGATGGATGTTGAACACCAAATTATAGTTCTACATGAACTGAATAGAGCCTTCCTTTTCTCATTAAAGTCCTTTTGCCTTTCAGGAAATCTTGATTTAGTTGAATACTTGCTAGCATCACAAAAATATGTATTAAAAAAAAAAAGCCACAACAAACCCAAGTAGAAGTATTGTAATGAAAAAAATGTAACTCATAGAACTTAGCTTTACTTTTTTGTGGCACTACATACCCTTCAAGTTCTTCATTTTACGATGATCAAATTTAGTGTATGGTAGTGGAAGACAAATACAATGTGTTTAACTCCAAACTCTTTTTGTTATAGATTTTAATAGATTTAACAGAAGTCATCTTTACAGCATGGTCTCGTAGTGGTATATTGGAAAGGTTCTACTGACTTTTCTGGAAAAATAATTTTTGAAAAAGAAACCATATTCAAGGCAAATCTTTAGAAAAAAAGTATTTGAACCAAGGTTAAGAAAGGCTTAAGCTTTTCTACAGAAGAGATAGCATATTTTATATGAATGATACTACCCAATGAATGTTTATTACAGAACATCAGTGTGACAATTACAGCAATACCAAAAGTTAAACAATTGGGAAAGAATTTGATCCAAACTCCTTGACCAGATTTTGTTTTCAGAAACAATTGTACATATTCTATTTTCTCCCAGTTCTGCAAGGAAAATATGATACCTGAAATAGAGAATTCTTTCTTCAAAGTAACTTACCACAGTTTTCTGCTTTCTTAGTTTGTGTAATTTGGAAATGATCGGAAAAAGCTTTCTGTTCTTCATTTACCAGCTTTTAGGAAATACTGTTTTTCTAATGAGAAATTAACATTCTTCTAATTCGGTGTGCTAGAAAAGTTATAGAAAAAAATGCTTCACCCTTTTAACCCTGTTAGCAATGGGCTCAGTACATTTCTGTGTTTCCAGAGAAATACTGAATATTCTCTACCTAGGATGGTTCAAGGTATGTATAATTTACCTTTTTTTTTTTTTTAATATATATATAAGGATTTTTTTCATTTTTCATTGTTCTTCACTTATTGTCTTGTTTCAAGGTCCTTTCAGTAAATACAACTCAAGGTGTTCTAAAATTTTTTTATGGTACTACAGTGCTACATTCTGGGAAATGCAAGTTCTGTATGAAATATGGCTGCTGGATGTGCTCAGATGCATAAATGTAAGTTAGTCTTCTCTTTTCTCACCCTACAAGCTTACTCGTGATTTTAGGAAAATATTAATTTCATGACAGATGTATACCTAAGATTTACCTTCTTCCCATTCCTCAGAAATTATGGCAGAATAAAAGGAAAGAGCCTCTGGTCAGCCCATAAGACAGTAAATCCACATTTATCTTTGTTTTTCTCTGAGGACTATCTCTTAAAATGTATTTATTTTTCTTGGAGCAAGGACATTAATTCACTCAAAAATAAATAGTTTTTGCCTTCTGAAACACAAAAAAATAAATAATGAGGCATTTAATAAAAAATATTGTGAAATTCAGGCAAATTGTATTTTAAAGTAATTTTCATACTACCCTGATTTACACTAGCTGAATAAGCTGCCCTTTAATTCTTGACAATAATCTTGATTTTATTTTAAATTTCTATTGCTAAACAAAGAAGTAAATATCTTTTTATATGAAAACACATTAACCAATAATGGATTTCCAGGAACAAACCGCTGTCAGTTCTGACAGAGTAAAAAAAAACCCAACAAACCTAGATCAATAAAACACAACTACAAGTCCAATTTTCTGAATTATTAACTCTAGGTCCTGTATGTAACTTATAGTTGCACCTGTGATTTCTTCTATATTCCTTAAGTTACTTTCAGTTTGTCCTTCAGAGCTGACGTAGTTGTTGACTCTCCATCTCTTACCCTCCATTCTGTTCTGAGCTTTTCTTTGTTGGAGACAAGCCTTTGCAGTTTTGTTAATTGCAATACACTTTTCTCACATCACCTGCTTTGACTAGGTTTCCTCTTTAACAGAGGAACAAAGTAGAGATATATTGAAGAGATTTTAAGGAATGAACCTCAACAACATCTTAATTAAACTAGATACATTTTAGTCTTAAATACTAGGCATGATTTCAAATTAAAATTAATTTCAAAATGAAACTGAAGTGCAGCAGAAGCTTGTCAAAGTTAATCTGCTTTATATTTTTAGATGTTGCAAATAAATACTCTAGGAAAATGATGTTGTCTAATAAACTTTGTAAAACAACAGCAACAAAAAAGTAAAGGGAATTGTCCCTGATCCATCCATGAATCTCTCCAGGACAAAAAACTTCTGCAGTAGCTGTGAGGAGAGGGAGCCTTGAGACATGTGGGTGTATGTAGGAAGTAATCTATACCACACCATGTCAGTTGCTGAGGGCTGGGGCGGGGGTAAGAGACTCAATTTAAAATGAAAGACTGTGAATTTCTCACTTTCATATGATCCCACCTGCTTGGCTTGAAACATCACTGTATTGGAAAATATGGTGGGTGTGACTCATGTCAGTTTTGGATTCCTCACTACCAGAAAGATAATGAGGTGATGGAGGATATGAGGAGCTGCTGAGGGAGCTGGGGCTGTTTAGCCTTGACAAAGGAAGGCTGACTGGAGACTAGTCAGCTCTCCACAACAACCTGAAAGAAATTTGTAGCAAGTTGGGAGTCAGTGTCTTCTCTCTAATCACGAGTGATAAGACAAGGAAACAGAAATACTTTCAAGTTGCACCAGGGGAGGAGGTTTAGACTGAATGTTAGAAAATATTTCTTCACTGGAAGTGTAGTCAGGCATTGGAACCAGCTGTCCAAGGAAGTGGTGGAGTCAGCATTGCTGGAGGTATTTAAAAGTTGTGTAGATGTGGTTAGTGGTGAACTTGGCAATGCCTTGTTAATGGCTGGACTTTATGATCTTACAGGTCTTAAAAAACCTATATTACTTACATGTATTTTTATTTCTCTAACACTGATTTTTGAAGAAAAACTTTAAGTTTAAAGTTCCACTTTAACTACAACCTGTGAAGTAATTGGTGTGTATTTTCACACTGTATTAGGCAGTTGTCTGCTACAATCAGCAGAATTGCTTTCCTAGGAAATGATGAAATCTTGAATGCAACCATGCCTCATCATACATGCAAAGTTTCCCTTGTCTTATGTTCTAACTTCAGTAAAAAATGTACTGACTAATGATGGTAAAGGAAAAGCAAGAAAAAAAGGTTTTATGTCAGAGTTTGAACTGTGAATTCTAGTGGAAAGTACCGCACACTTTATACTGATGGCAAATGTAGGTCTTTAAAAGTTTCAAATAACCTTCAAAGGCCATGTAAACCTCTCATATATTAAAAATAATGAAGAATGTCAGTGCCAAAAGAATTTTGTGAGAGTCTGTTGCTACACAAATCATCAGAGAATAACAGTTTCAATGAACTATTTTTATACTATGTGACGGCACAATTCATGTATTTGTAACAATGTCAATGAACTATTTTTATACTATGTGATGACATAATTCATGTATTTGTCTTTGGAGATAAGTCCCCAAATATAGTTCTGTAAGATGAAGATTCACATATTAATGAATAGAAAGGCTGAAAAGGCTGCAATTAGGCATGAACCTGGTCTATCTCTTTTCATCCCATGTATCAAATTCCAGCTTGAAAGCAGATCTATTTACTCCTGTATAATAAGGTAATAACTTTAGTGCATATACAGTTAAGAGGTTTTATCCATTTGATCTACACGCTAGAGTACATCTAGTTACAGCTGGATGTGCTTAAATCCACCTGAATGGCCTAGCTTAAGATCTATAAGACGGAAGCTTATTAAGACCTTAATTGACCAATTAAAATCTCAACAACATGGCTACTGTAATTAAAATAACACTATAAACTATATACTATGGGTACTTGTTTTGTTGTTTATTAATATCTGCACTGTGCAGATATAATGGCTTTTTCAGTGCATCCCTGGGTGTTTTATAAATTACTGATTTTTAGCATATTGACAAGCAATTTATTTCCATATTTTCTGTAATTTGGTTTTAAAGTATTTTTAACATCTCTGCTTTATGTGTTTTGTAGCTATTCACTCTCAGAGTTATCTGGACCAACATATTTGCATTACTGTTCTCTGAGCTGACTTTCTTTGTTGTCTTGTTTAGGTCTGTGCATTTTTCACTCCTTAATTTTACTCCCTGTGCCCCAGGATCACTCTCACAGATCTTATAGTCATTCAGAATACTGTTATTTGCGTGACTTCTTTGAGATTATTATCATTCTCCATTTGTTTCATGCTGTTTATACAGGAAAAAACTCTACAGGGCTTTATTTTCTCTGCAGTGTGTGCACAGAACTGTCATTATGGTTAATGGAAGTTTCATGTGCCCACTGAATTGCAGGATCAGTTCAAAAAGAAGGGAACTCTAATTGGCCTATCTTTTTGCAGCATGGTAACCTCTAGCTCATTATCTCTAAACTAAATCCAAAGAATAAATTAATTCTACAAGCTAACTTTAAATATCACTACCAAAATTAATTCTGCTGTCTGTGCTGGCAGCTTTCTTCAGTGCTTGTGTGAGAAAGTGAGGAACAGCAGTAAGGTGCTTAAAGTGAGATTTCCATCAAGTTTGGGAGATTTGTGAATGTGTTATATGTAATAAATTGTGTACAAGCCCTCAGAAAGAAAATTTTTTGGATGTTAAAAAACACTGGGTCATTCATAGAGTTGATATGAAGGATGTTACATGTTCTGTCAGACTGCTTTGATATGAAGGTTTGATTCTTTTTTCTCATTCAATTTTCTGAAATAATTATCTTTGCTGCAAAATTCCATATGTAAAAGAATGTACGTGTTGCAAATAATCAGTAATATTCTGAATTATGTCTTTTACAAATATATAAAGTATTAATGCAAGCCTTCCTGTTGGGAGATATTAGTTATTTAGCCTAAATAAATATGTTTTAAGTAGAATGAGTTGTATAAAGTTATAATATTGTGTGATTTACTGTGTTGTTTCATTAGCTGTGCATACTTAGCATGAGTAGATGCATTTGCTGAAACCTGGAGATCTAAGCTGTGAACTTACACTTTGATACATCTTTGGCTGGAAAAGAATTAGTTTTCTTAGTAATTTTCCTAGTAACTGGTATAGTGTTGTGTTTTATTTCTAGTATAAGAAGAATATTGGTAGCACACTGATGCTTTCATTCTTGAGAAGTAATATTTATCCTAAGTTTAGGGCTTAATGCTCTAGCAGCAAGCAAGTGCACATGAAGTCCAAACCAGAATACAAGATGACTACAGACATCAGAGTGAGCATGTATGTGTAAGAGAGGAGTTGAAAGAAGCACCCTTTGATTCACTGGGGCTGCCCACTGCAAAGGGACTATGGTCCCAGCAGTTATAGTCTCAGGTGGTAAGTGTGTGAGTCCTTGAGTAGTGTGAGAATGTTCAGGCAGTAGCTTCTCCTTTAAAAGTAGGCTGTTCCACTCTGAACACATAGGCACAGCAAAAATGAAAATAATGAAACAGACTTGGATATCTTAACATTTTCTGAAGATACAAGTACTGAGCTGCCTTAGCAGCTCACATTTGATAATATTATTGAGTCAGGTAAACTGAAAAAGGCAGGTAATTCACCTTCCACATGAAAGGTAGTAGCTTCTGCATTTTAAAGCACATAGAATACATGAAATTGTTATGTAGGAGCACTTGTGAAGAATGCTAAACTAGGAAGGGCTGATGACTCTCTTAAGGACAAGAGCCTTGCAGAGAGATCTAGATAGGCTGGAACATTGGTCAATTATCAATGACAAAAAATTTAACAAGGTAAAATGCCAGATTCTGCCCCGAGGTTGTGCAACACTAGGCAGAAGTGTAAACTGGGAGAAGGGTGTCTGGAGAGCAGCCCTGCAGAGGGATCTCAGGGTGCTGGTCAGCAGCAGCTCAGTGTGAGCCAGCAGTGTGCCCGGGCAGCCAGGAGGGCAAATCCCATCCTGGGCT
>JAWWMP010000093.1:31489667-31502228 GCA_035047865.1 Dendrocincla tyrannina | reverse complement strand
AAAAATGTTGTTCTCCTCTTATGTACCCATTTATTATAATACTGTCCAACATAAACTGAATGTAACTGCTTAAATTTCAAACAGAAAGGTCTAAGTCTGAATCGTTCTCTGGTCTGGGTACTTTCACTTGTCCATTATATACAATATACTCATCTTCTAAGGTAAGTCTTTCACATTGCTTTATAAAGAAATCCCCATCAAGTATTTACCAAAGTAATGTATCAGTGTAACAAGGTCAGGTTTCTGCTCTACTGAAATAGTGAAGTCATGCAAATTAGCACTAGCTGAGAACTAAGAATCAGTAAAGCTATGTAAATGAAATCCAGCTGAGGATACGTCTGATCAATGGAATATTTTTGCCTTTGATTAAATAGTATTACACCAGTGCTTGCCATCTGTCTTCATTCTGGGAAGTGATCACTTTTACTAGGCTCACTAAGATAGTTTCCTTAAAACTGTAGATGCACGTAAGTGCCAGATTTTACTTATGGAACCAAGAATAAAATTTCTGGTAGGTGGGTGGTAAGTTGCCTGACTTCATAGATTTCACTTTACATTTTAGATCCCAGAAGTTATAAAAATGAGGAATGAATTATTTTGAATGAAACTGCAGAAGCAATGTGCTAAGCTTGGATTTGCTTCAAATAAAAAATTCTAACAGTGTTTTCTTGAAAATAGTTAATGTTTGGATTGGTACAGAAAAAAACTAGTTATTCTTGGTAAGAAAGTCTAGCTTTCTAATTCCTTTTTCTCTTTTAAACATCATTTTCTCATTACTCAAAATCTGATTTATATTCAAACCACACAGCTTTAGTTCCTTAAAATAGTTTAATTAACATTATTTCAAAATGATACAGTATATTGCTTTGTTTTATGCAGTCTTTTTTCATTCTTGGGTACTTTCTATCTTTGGGGTTTCTTTTTTGTTATTGTTGTTTTGGTTAGTTCGTTTGCTTCATTTTAATATCATTATTATTATTATTATTTAAATCTCCTCAAAGGAAACTATTATCAATATACTTAGCAGCATATTGATGTATCATGCAATATCGTGACAGCATTGGTGTTAAAATTTTTACACTGTCAAATGATGATTTTGAATCACCATTATTTTTTTCTCCTTAGTAGGACTTTTTAATTACAGAGGAGTGATCCAAAATTGCCAAGTTTCTGACTGTTTCTCAAAGAGCTAACCCCTAAAATCAGTCTTAAAAGAAACTCAGCATTTACTCCTATTCAGTATATACATACTCTTCATGTGTCAAGAAAAACTGAGAATGATAAACCTGAAAGATTGAAGCTAAACCTCCCTCCAAATTAAGAAATACTTGACTCTGAAAATCTTACTGAAACAACATCTTATACGAAACAACAGCTAGAATAAGTGAGGCTTGGGTATGTATATCTCTAATTTTCATAAATGGGCCAAAGCTTTCAGTGCAGTCTGCAGTAATATTTGTTGCATGTCTAGCTCAGGACAATGCCAGGTTCCAGCTTTTCTGGTGCAGAAGAAGGAACAGTCTTGCCATTGCTCATGTGTACCAGCAGAAACCTTGTCTTGAAAACTTCATTTCTATGTTTTCCACCACTGCACTGTGCCTTAGATTTTATGATGCTTGGCCATTTTTGTTAAGGACATGTTGACACATTTGTGAGCATATATGGAAGTACTTAAGTTTCCTATGCTAATGGTTTGTTTTGTTTTGTTATATTCTAGGTTTTATAGGCACTTTTCCCAAAGCACTATAAGCAGAGTATAAGGGAATTATCCTACTGGTGGTGCTGTATCTTTCCATATTAACCTTCCTTTTAGCAAATTCTTCAAGAATATTTGAGATGCTTAAATCTGTATTGTGCAGCTGTCCTCAGTATACTGCTGGGTGACCCTGTCAAAGCTCTGTCTCTTCCCTATATGCTTTTCTTTTCCCTTTTCTTCTTATTCCACCATAGTATTATCACTTGTACATGGAACTACTTGTTCCACGTAGTGCTGTTACAATTTGTCAGACGCTGTGGGATTCTGCATAATGAATGGACTTATGTAAGGGTTAGATGGCATTACACTCTTATTATGGCTTCTTATTCTAGGTAGTGATTCCTTGCAGTGTTTCTACTACGACGACAATGTACCAAAATCCTGGTCTTATCGCAAAGACAGCAGAAGAGTTTATTAGTGAATGACTAGAGTATGTCATCTTTGGAGATGAGATTTTTGGATGCTTTGCTCATGAAATTCTGGTAATTGAATTTGATTGTGTGTAAATGGACTCCAAACACTTGAACTAAGTCTGTCTGTGCTCAGTGGGTTCTTTCAACTAGTTGCAGAGACCTTGGACACCAAATGAGAGAGAATGTGTTGTTAAGGCTAATATGGCACCAGTAAAATATGAAGAGAGGAATACACAAGTAAAGCATAGTGGAAACAGCACAGTATGGTTTTTCTCTACTTATGTATCTTGAACTGAGCTCAGTTTGATATCTGGTTAATCTTTATCCTTTCTTTCACTGCCTGTTTTCATGATCATGGTGAGGAATTTTCTGAGACCTTTACTTCTTCACAAGACTTGGCCAGCAGATTCAAAAGTTATTAGTGGGGAAAAGGGAGGACACAAAACCAGACAGTGCTATCACAGAAACATAATTTCCTTAGGATACAATACTAACAAAATGGAATAAATGGCATGTGTTAATAATGAGCATGAAATTAAGGTATAGGGAAGGGAACGGATTTACTGAAAAATAAGAGGAATTAACATTTCACTCTGAAAGAAGCATGCATACTAAAAGTCTAAAGTAAATTTTTTTCTTTTTCTGCTTTCTATGACCTTTCTGATCTCTCAGTTAATGTCTTTCAAGAGTTTTCTATAACCTTTTTCCTTTGTACTGTTTTTACTTGGTTATTCTGAAGGCCTGTGTCCTTGAGTTCTTCCCTTCTTGGGTATCCCAGAGTGACAGACTTCAAGAAGCAATCCTGCATACATTTACCAGTTATCTGAGCTTAAATAGGCTCTAAGAAATTTATATACTATTTTAACATAAGCTTGCAGGCCACAAATATTTATGCTTATTTGATGGTTACAAATAAAATGTTAATTTGCTTTATTTCCAACTTGTTCACAGTGTATTTTCATGCTTTCAGTGAGTGTTTTGTATCTTTGTTTTCTTTGGAAAAATCAAGGAAATTTGCAAGAAGTGAAGAAGAAAGCTGTCAGAATGTAAAGTACACACTGGAACTTTGGAGGTATGCAATGAAAAAAATTGTATTTCTATCCAGAGTTTGTGAATGGCTCTGCAGTATCTGATATGGGATGGAGGAGGCAGAAGCATAGGAAAATGATACACAGTAATTCTGCTCTCCTAAATTAATTCAGAAGATAAATGTTTTGACTGAATACTTATGAAATCATATTGGGTGCTATTAAAGCATTTCAAGCACAATGCAATCACCAGGCGCAGTCAGTGTGAGTTCATAAAGGGAAAATCCTGCCTAATTCATTCAATACCCTCCTAGAATAAGATAGTTTGCTTAGTGGATGAAGGGAAGAATGTGGATGTGGTTTTTCATTATTTTATTAAGGCTTTTGATACTGTCCTGCACAGCATGCTTCTGGACAAGTTGCCCAGCTGTGAGATGAGCAGAAACACAGTGTATGGGATGAAGAACTGGGTGAACAGCTCCAGGGGTTGTAGTTCATGGGGCTACATCTGTCTGGTGAGCAGTCACCAGTGGTGTTCCTCAGGGCTCAGTTCTAGGACCACTTCTGTTCAACATGTTTATCCATGACCTGGGTGCAGTACCATTATCAAGTGTGCTGATTATACCACACTGGAAGGTGCTGTTGACTCTCTTCAGGAGCAAGAGGCCTTACAGAGGGATCTGGATAGACTGCAGCATTGGGCAGTTAGTAGTGGGATGGAACTTAGCACAAACAAATGCTGGTTTAAATGTTGGATTCTGCCCCTGGTATGGAGTACTGCCAGACACAAGTGTAAACTGGGAGAGGGGTGTCTGAAGAGCAGCCCTGCAGAGGGATCTGGGGGTGCTGGTCGGCAGCAGCTCAGTGTGAGCCAGCAGTGTGCCCGGGCACCCAGGAGGGCAAATCCCATCCTGGGCTGCATCAGACACGGCATCACCAGCTGCCAAAAGAGGGGATCATCCCACTGTGCTCAGTCATGGTGCGGCCTCACCCTGAGTCCTGTGTGCAGAGCTGGGCCACACAGTTTGAGAAGGATGTGAAGGTCCTTGAATGGTCCACAGGAGGGCAACGCCACTGGTGGAAGGGCTGGAAGGCATGTCCTGTGAGGAGACGCTGAGGACCCTGAATCTCTCTATTTTGGAGAGAAGGTGACCTCATTGCTCCATACAGCTTCCTGAGCAGGAATGTGGAGAGGAAGCTGCTGATCTCCTTGGGATTCAAATGACAGGATGCATGGGAATGGTTCAAAGCTGTATCAGGGAAAGTTCACACTGGACACTGGGAAACTTTTCTGGGAGAGTGGTCAAACACTGGCACGGTCTTCTTAGAAAGGTGGTTGAGCCCTGGGCCTGTCAGTGTCTTAGGAAGAGGCATTTGGACAATACACTTAGTACCAGACTTTAACATTTGTTCAGCCCTGAATTGGTCAAGCTATTGGATTACATGATCATTCTAGTACCTGCCAGATGAACTATCTTTTTTCCTTTTCTATTCAGTTCTATCCCTTAATTTTGGCAATGTTCTTCTGTCACCTTTCCACAATATTTAAAAAAAATATCCTTGAACTAGAGTTAGCACAACTATGGTATCTGATAATATGTTTGATTTTTGTACTTGAAGTGATGGAGAAATATTAGTAAAATTCTGTCTTTAGGGATATCATCTGTGACCCTACATCTAATAAATGAATTAGACATAATATGGGGGGATTTGTGTATATGAAATGTATAAGCTTATAATATTCATAAACTCTCTTGTGCTAATGCTATGTTCTCCTTGTATTACATGAAGGATATTCTCTTAAAACTTCTGCCTCCTTGAACATTATAGGCTGTGAAAGTTCATAATTAAGTACTAGCTGAAGCCAAACAGCATCTGGAAAGTAATTGCTTCTAGGTCTCCAATAATATCTAGTGTGAAAAGTGACCTCAAAGTCTGAAGATGGGCTTGCATAATTTTTTTCTAAAAGTGTGATGTTGGCCCACCTTTTACTTAATAGTGCTTAAGAGTATTTTGCTAAGATCACAGTAATTTCTCTGCATGTTTCTGGTTCTCAAAGAGTGTTACAGACTCTAGTTCAAAGGTGAAGGGTACATGCATTTAACAGGTACTCTCTTTTCCTAAAATGTACAAAATATCTTTCATCTGAAAGACAGTAAGCATCATTCTTCAGAAATTATCTGTGTTGCTTGTGTAATCTAGTACTGAGACATGAATCCAAGAAGGGTATAATTGGTTTTCTGGATCCTGCTTCCAAAATTCATTTGGAATTTAGATTTGATAGTCTAGGAAGTGTGTCAAAATTTACTGGAGCAAGAAACACAATTTGAAGAACTGTTCTGACCAAAATAACCTTGTGGGGTTTTTTGTTTGTTTTTTTTTTTGGTTTGTTTTTTTGGTTTGTTTGTTTATTTTGTTGTTGGTTTTGTTGTTTTCTGGAATATATTTTGTAGGCAGGACAGTGTACATTTTCTTAACTTGTTTGAACCTTCCGCAGTCATCTACTCAAAAACCAAAACCCTAAAAAAAAAAAGAAAAAAAAAAAAGAAAAAGAGAAAAAAAAGGTCCGGATTAGAGATGACACAAAATGTCAATTTAGAGCTTTCATGCTATTAGTTGCACTGAACTAAACTTCCATGCAGCAGATCTGTGATGTTTTCTGTGATGGCAGCCATGATTTTTCTCTGTTCTATACTGGAGATTCAAGCGTTTGACTCAGCTTTCTGGGACTGATGCTAGAAAATTGAACTATATGTTCAGTTCAGTTCAGTCCTAAAACTCAGCATAAAGACTGTGATTTAGCCCTTGGGGTGGTTGATTCTAAAAATTTAGGGAGAAAATAAAGTACTTTGTATGGTAGTTTATTATGCAATTTTTCATCATTGATTTATGTTTGTTTCTGATAAAGTAAGACAACCCATAATAATATTTCATATCCCATATAAATAGAAGAAAAATGGCTTTTTAAAAAGAATAAATAATACTTCAGAAAGCATTTTTCAATTTTGACTAATATCTTCTTTCTCCTGTTGTTCTTTTTCTTTACTTTAGTCTTTCCTAAGTTATCCTTGAATAAATAATTTTATTAATTAAAAGTAATATTTGCAACCTGATTACCCAGTCTTGTTGTTCTAGTTCTTTTTTTGCTCTGTTTTGATATTAGAATTTATGCCAAATTTGCTATTACTTAAAACTGATAGTGTGTTTATATTTAGAATCCTCAAACTTTTTATTGCAAGTGGGGATGAATAGTAACTAATGCATGTTGAATGTTTATTACCTCAAATTATATATGTGATGTTAATTTTGTATTTTAGAATATAATGCATGCATTAATTAAAAGCACTTCTGAGTTTTCCCAAGCAAGCAGGATTATACTGTTATTTGAATAAAATATCTAAAACAGTTTCATAAAATTCTGTAGACAGTCTCAGTCAAAGATGGAGCCAATGAAGGGGAATATGATCTTTATTAGGAAAGTAAAAATCTACTTTATTGATTATAATCCAGACTGGTGATTAGATTGCAATTTGTATGAAGAAAATGAACTTTAAATTGTCTTCATTAATATAGAAATTAATTTTAATTTAGAAAAATGAAACCAAGACACATAGCAGCTGCCTTTAAAATGACAAATCATAGTATTTTTGTGCAATGAGCAAAACTTACAGTTTGCTTAAATGATGTGAAATGTCATATATATCAGCATGATCAGGGGTTGCAGAATACATAAGAAACTGCCATTCATTTTCGGTGAGACTGAAATATACCTGTTACACCAAAATAACCGTGCAAAAATGAAGGAGAAGATTATGAAGGAGGAAATATCCTGCTTTGCAGAACTCAGGTGTAAAATGGTGTCCTACAGCTAAGACTTAAGGACAATATATTCTCCTCTCCTGGTTTAGAAACATGCAGCCAGTTTCTTTGCTCATATAAAGGGTTGTTAGCATGTTTATTTGAATTGAGTTCTACAGATTCTTGCCAAGAAAATTCTTGCCAATTCTTGCCAAGAAAAGCAAGACAGGTTTATTATGTAAAAACAAAAACAAATGAAAAAAACCCAACCAAGCAAAAAACCCCAAAACATTGAATGCAGTGATGGAGGGTAGAAACTAGGAAATTTAGGAAAACATGGTAAGTCTTCTGTTTTGTTGAAATGTACAAAAGAGAATGGAGAAAAAAAAACCCACACAGTTCTTTTCTCTAAAGTTTGTGGAGAGAGTCTGAAAAAAAAGTATAGGGTAAAATAACCTGTTTTGTCTTCTCAAAAGTCTTGGCTTTGTATTTCCTTGAGGGAAAAAAACCCCCCAAGCTCCCACGGAAAAACAAATTTCCAAGGCTACAGCTGAAGAATGGGTAGGACTGTGACATTTCCTTAGGGAACCAACTTCTTGATATTTACTGTAAAGTTTCAGCACTTATTGGTGTGAATGCTGATTAAATTCAATTTTAAGCTTGAATAGTTGTATGTTGGCCAAAAGCAAATTTCTATTTATTTATTTGATTTTAAATTTAAACCTGATGCTGTGCTGGTTAGTTACATAAATCACAGAATAGCAACAATGTCACTAGAGCTGTGCAATTAATGTGCACTGCTCCAAGCCTGAGCATTCATCACTGAAGGATTACATGAGGAGGAGGAAGTGCATGCTGCAGTGAGGCTTGAGTGGTTCTGCCTAAAGAGTGCAGACAATTTCATGAAAAGTTCATGGACAGATAAAGACTAAATTGTTAGACTGCAAAAATAAAAATGAATTATTCATCCACCTTTTGTAATAGAAACCTTCAGGCTGACAACTCTGTTAGTCAAGACACTGAGACTGCCTTTTCAGATGCTATTTTAAAATCAGGACCAGAGATTTCCATAAGAATTTCAGTGAATTGTCATGTATGGAAAAAAAAAAAAAAAGAAAAAAAAGTAAGATTTATTTTACTTTCACATCCTACCTTTAATTTTTATAATTTTATTGTCTAAGAAGTTAGATAGCTACAAGCTTCATGTCTGATTTAATACTATATTTTCTGCTGATCAGCTGGTGAGGCAAAATGGGGGTTTTGCATATGTATGTGTTTGCTTTTGGCATCAAGCTAGGTTGTTTTTGGTTGTTATTGTTGTTTTTTCACCCCCAACCCCCTTGATATGTATCACCTCAGCATTAGGAAAGTCAGGAGCTACACTTTAAATGCAGCTAAAAGAAACTCTACAGTTAAACAACAGAAAAAGTCTTTCTTCAGGCCACTATAGAAAAGGAGAAGATATCTACTCAAAATATATAAAAATAAGTTCTAACAAGCGCATTCAGTTGCCTAAAGAAGCTCTTACGCTGACAGTTGTTATGTTCAGACCATGTTTTGGAAACTACTGTATGTTAAATGACTATTTACACGTAATAGGAAAAGACAAGAAGGAAGAATGGGGATATGGGGATATGAAGTAAGTAATAAAAGAATAAGTGAAAAAAAGTAAGTGAATAAGGTCATGGGAACCTCAGGTACACCCTTTAGCACAACAAAGCCTGCAGGGAGGGAAAGTAGGAGGAGGTGACCTTAGTGAACCCATTTGCAGTAAAAAGAAAGAATGCATGGGAGAGTGGAAAAGATCTAGGAAAGAGGACAGCAACTCCTAACACTGAGTATACATGAGTTAGAAATCTTTTCTTTTTTCAAACTTCATTATAAATTTAAGCCTGCAAGCAATATCTGAAGGATTTCTGCTAGTTACAGATACCAAAAACTGTAATTAAACTGGTATGTTGAGAAATAGTATAATATTCAGGTGGTAATGATTCAACAGGGTAAAAGTAGTTCCATAAGATTTTCGAATATTAGTTTCTTTGATTTCTGATGGATCAGAGGGTTCCAATATTCCCCAATATTCTCCAATAAATTCAGGGGGAAATAAGAAAAAAATAGGAAAATATATTTGTGCAGTAACAACCGTAACAAGTAATCAGAAGCAAATGATTGTTTGAAGAAACAGCTTGTTGAATATGAAGATAACACCTTTAAAACCCCCAAATCTTATTAAATTTTTTGTACTGTATTTAGTGTCTATATTATTAATTATTAATTGTATAATTAATGTTTGAGATTTTTGGAGGATTATTTTGATGCTGAAACACCTATATTACAGTGATACTGAATTATTTCCTTGGAGAAATATTAACCTTAAAAAAAAGAAAAAACAAACCTAAAAAAAACCCAAAAACCCCAAACAAGCAAAAAATACTATACTACAACAAGGACAAGATATAAGTGTGCTTTTTCAACTGGAGATTAAAATACTTTGTTCAAACTCCAGTGAGATTATTAAGGTGACCATTCTTCCAGAGTTTTTATAATGTAATGTTTCAGTGGTGGGAAAGTAATCATTAAACACAGTTGGAAGAAAATTCCATTTTGTTTACAGTGCCATGTAGCACGTACTCACTTCCCTTCTTTGCTTGATCAAAACTTCAAATGGTATTCATTCACTCCACAAAGATTATTTGTACCTAGACAAGTCCTTATGCACATTTGCAGCAGGGAGTGGTAGGAGGTACCATAAGCAGGTACTGGCCAGGGCATGCTTTCCAGGGAATGCTATATGAAAAGGTAAAATGAGCACAGCTACATTAGATGTCAGCAGTACTAAAATAAATGAATGAATCATCTTTTTAAAGTGAAGAAAGCCACAAAATGGTTGGCCGTAACACACAAGTTTAGAGGAATGCTTTTACAAAAAATTATAGCTCATTTAAGGAACGTAGGTATAGGTCAGAGACAGAGGAAAAGTGGGATGAAGTGACTGTTTTTTTTTCCCAGATCCTTGACAGTTACGTGATTTGGGAACTTGGAGAAAAATATCATAACAAGAATGTCTCAATTTTCATTACTCACTTTGTTTTTCCATTGCTTTCTTTCACAGAACTTGTGATCTTACGGCACTTGGAAATCATATTTAAAGCTGTTCTCTGGGGAAAAAAAACAACCAACCAAACAACAAACATCACTGTCAGCGTTAATTTGACAAACTCATTGAGCTTTATTTTGTTACTACATTTATTTTAACACTTATGAAGAGTAAGATATTTGACAGTTTTATTTTTTCTTAATCATTACTTCTTATCATGGTTGAGCACCAAATTTGTCCATATATGTTTTGTTTTATTTGCATATTAAGCATTGCTTTAATATTTTAAACTACTACGGTTCATGACTAATAAATATATTACTTCCCCTTGGAAATTTATCAGTTATTTATCTACGCAGTTCTTGGCAAAGTCAGTTATTTGTCATAATTAAGATATGAATAACTCAGAGAGGACATGGAATTATAAATTATGTTTTCAGCATACAAGCACCAAACAATATTGGATCAGTAAAATATTCTAAAGTGTGTCATCACCATTATTATCCATTTTGACTGTTTATATTATTATGGTTAAAAAATAGGATTGTTTTATGAGTCTGAAATCTATGATCATGGTAATAGTTTTGTAAAACAGGCTTTTAAGGATAGCAATTACTTTCTTATAGATGTAAAAGAAAAAAAAACCACCAAAATAAAATTGGTGTTTTGCAGATATTTTCTTCAGTACTTCATTAGAAAATACTTTTTTAACATGTCTTTCATGTTTTAAAATAATCTGATGGTGAATATCTAAGCTATGCATGCTTACAGGGGGAAAAGAAGAGCTCAGCGTAAAAATTATAGAAGCTTTTGAGACTCATATAGCGCATAGGATAACTATTTTTATTTTTTTTCATAAAGCAAACTTTTTAAATGTATTCCTTTTTGAAAGTCAGCATTAGAAATACCATGGTGGCTTAGCAAATGTAAAGACACTTAATACAGAAGTTTTCAGACATTGATAGCATGATGATATCTGCCTCTTGCCTTGATATCTGCCTATACAGCAACCTCAGTCTTTTGCAGCAGAATAGAGTGTTGGATCATTGGCTGTTGTGGAGAGAGAATGCCTTTGGTACAGAGTATGGAGCAGGTGATGGGAGAGCAGATGGATGAAAGCTATAGAGGGATAAAGATCCTCTTTAATATCTCCTTTAAACCCAATACCCTACTCCAACTATATGTAGTCTTAGAGGCAAGGATTTACAGGGTGACTGGTGCCCAACGAGGGCCTGGACAGTGGAAGGACTGGAGCAGGAGGAGATGGTGAATACCATAATGATGAATAAGGCTGCTGGGTCTAGTTGTAGAAGGTGTAAGATTCGCAAAATATTTTAAGTATTGAAAATGTTAAAAAGTACATTTAATTCAAATCTATAAGAAGGTATTTGGGTCTTATAATATTATAAAGAAAAACAATAAATTTACTGGAGGGTATTTTAAAAAAGAACATTTTTTCTTAAGTGCTTAGCTTTCACTTTTTCTCCATGGACACCCCCTTGTCGCAGGGGAGAAGCTTGCATGCCCTTATGGGGATGCGAGCTGTGCTGGCTGGTACATGCCTCCAGTAGGGTCTCCCATTCTAGTCAGGTCTCAACTGAAGGGTCAGACAAAGTGTGTCCACAGGCAGAATGGGCTCGCTAGCTCCCCAGCAACCATCCTAGGAGAAGGACAACTCTATCTCCAAACCCAGGCAGATGGAGCTCACTTAATGGTGTAAGGCCGTTCATCTAAGAGAAGGATACTCTAACCAAACCTACGTCCTGAGGACTTCACTGTCACCATCCAAGCTTGCATGGCCCTGGCAGATGAACCCTAGGAGTAAAGGGTGGGGCCAGTTCTGTGCACACTCTGCCTCACCTAAAAAATCCATTGTCCTGGCTCTAGGGATCCTCCCACACTTGCAAAGCCCTGTAGCAACAGGTGAGGGACAAAATGGCAGGTGATAAGATACACTGGAAGCTGCAGCCCCAACCCTGCATGCAGGTGGTTTAGGACATTGGTTGCTCGAGACTGACCCAGTGTGGTTCAGCAGCATCCTGAATGACCAAGCAGCCATTTTCAAGGAGAGCACTGCTTGCTCCACATGGAGAGTGGCCTAGAAAAGGTGGCCCAATCAAAGCCCATCTCCACCCTTCACCCAGTTGGCTTGCCACGGCCAACAGGCATCTTCCTTGGGGTCAAACAAAAACAAACCGAAAAAGACAAAGGCTTGCACCTACCTCCAAAGGTGTGTCCAAATTAACCATTGCATGTTGGAACATCAGAACCATACTCGACTCTGTAGATGGTGGACGTCCTGAGCATCGTCTGCTCTAATTGCCCACGAACTGTCATGACTCAACATCAACATTGCTGCTTTCAGTGAAGTTCATCTCCATGAGGTAGGCACCCTTAAAGAACAGGGTGCCAGCTACACACTCTATTGGTCAGGCAAACCCAAAACTGAAAGTCACCTTTCAGGAGTTG
>JAWWMP010000093.1:31474012-31484616 GCA_035047865.1 Dendrocincla tyrannina | reverse complement strand
CCTTCCTTTAGATAGGAATAATAATTTTTTAAAATTCTTCAAAAATCTTGCATCTTCTTTAGCAGAGTGCAGGAACTGAAGTGCTCAGCTGTGTTTTGAGATTCAAATTTTCAAGTCTTCCTATTTGATTGCTCAGTAATCTGCTGTCCTCTTTTTAAGACTTTACATACCCAGATGAAAAGTAACTGATTTCATCTGTAGTTGAAGCATCTAGGATTCCATACAAGTATTGCGTTCTGCCATTACTTCCTAGATTTTCTCTTTTGGCCTCACACTATATGATATCTTATGAATACTATTATTTTCTTTCACACATTTTAGGAACAGTTTGCATAATTTTTGTAGCATTCATCTTCTCTTTTATCGGGCAGCATTATTTATATTATCATTACTGCTGATTTTTCCTGAACTATTTTCTTGGACTGCATTTTCAGAAAGGTTCATGCTGTTAAATGTTATCACATGGAGGCCTACTTTCTGCCCCTAAATGCTGTATGGCTGTCTGATTAAATTGTCTCCTAGAATTTCTCTAGTCAAACCCCATTGTTTTACATTTTCTTGTAATTTTATCGCCTGTACCTGATTCAGTTTTGTTGTCTGAATTGAATATTCTTCGGAATTCTTTCCCCTCCCTTTTGAATTTGAACTTTATTCAGCTGAGATATGTTTCCATGCTGTCTCAGTGAATTTAGAATTATCTGAGATGTCAGCCAAAGGTGAATTCATTCAGAGGTGATTTCTAGGTTGAGTGGTATTTTGCCTCTTCCATGTCAAGTGTCATCATTAATAGACAAAACAAAATTCTAATAAGACAAGTTTATTCACACACTTTATTCTGTGTAATGTAATTCTCAAGTATTTTATATGAGCAATAGAAATTCAGATATAGTTTTACTTTTTACAGATATTGCCAGAGTTGAATACCACTGTCCTATTCTGAGTGGTCTATGAAAATAGTATCAGCCTTAATTGCATATTTGTCAAGCTGATTATTTTGTCTCTCTTGTTGCTGAGAATATAGGGGTTCCCTACTTCAGTAGAAAGTGCAATTAAAACTGATTACATCAGAAGTGGGAAAAAAGCTGCTCTGAGTCACAGAAATATTTTCATTCTGAGAAATTAAAAATAATATGCATTTTTAGTTTATTTTACAGTACTAATGCTTAAATAAAGCAGCATGCTTTTTCATATTACTGTATGTTGTATTCTATATGAAAAGAAACTTTTTAGTAGTTAAGAGATCCCACTTTCATCATCCTGCAAGTTGAAGTTTTAGTGTCTTTCCAGACAAAAGGAAAGGGAAGAATAAAATTCAGATGTTTTCAGCACTATTACAATGGATGAGAAGCAAAAATTTAGTTTAGATGGAGTTCAAAATGCCTCAAAAATTAAGTAAAAATGCTCAAAAAGGAACAACCTCCAACATTGAAAAGAAATTTTTAATCCTTTTATTTTGGCTATTCTGCTTGAGATACCAAAATTGAATTTTTAAAATATATTTGAAATATATTCTCCAAAAGTCAAAGTGTTCAATAGTAATAATATTTTAAATTGACGTGACAATGTCCAATGTGTATGTCAAAAACCTGGTGTTGACATAACAATGCCAGTAGTGAAGTATGAAAGAAGATAAATTATTCTGTTTCTAAAACATTCTATTTCAGAGTCAGGACTTGCTTCTTTTCAAATTTTTGGAGTTCTTTATGGCTACTGCTTCCTGAAATGTACATAATGATATATGATCTAGATTTCTGCTAAAAGTAAGAAGAAATTAAGAGAAAGGAAGTGTTGATTAGGTTTTACAGAAGCAGTCAGTGAACTTAAATCATTCAGTTCCTTAAAAACAGTAGCTCTGGAAAACAGGGTAGTATTCTCTACAAAAGACAATAGCTATCAAGCATTGTTACCATCTGAGAATGTGAATTAAAAATAATTAAAAACCCAGTTATTGATAAATCAACTTTGTTTCATTTTGGTGATTCTCTTGTATTAAACTTATTTCAGTCATAAAAACTGAAGAAGAAATATTTTAATAGCATTTTCCCAGACAGAATTCTACAGAGATCTATTTACTTCAGCAGGGATCCATTTTGAACAAAATAGTTCACTGATGTTTATCTAGAAAGAAGTTTTAGCCCTAGAGTATCTATTAATTTCTTGAAAGTCCTTAGGTGAAACACGTATTCAGAGGTACTTTGGGACAACATTTGTGATATTTTAAAACTTATCTGCATGAATTTATTTACAAATCTTTAAAAAAGATAATTATCTTATTATGATGTCATTAAGATACAGTTTCTGTGTAGGCTGCAATATGAATTGCTAAAAGGAATAATTTTAAAGCCATTAAAATGAAAAGAGTTTGCCTCAAGCTAAAAATCTATGTGTTCTTTAGTAATATCTAGTTTTTAATCTGTGTATAAGTAGCTGATTACTAAAAATTAATGCAGCAACCAATTGACACTAGCTAAGCTACATTATTAACTTGAAGATAATGAGATAAAATGTTTTCTCATACATTTGCACAGTATTACACTCTAACAATTAATTGACTTGGTCAGATATTTGCTGATTAAGTAATCTAACAGATCTTTTCAATATGTTTTATAAACTCCAGCAATGGTATTTTTGGAACAAAATTCTTTTCTTGGGGACGTCTTCATAATTTTAGAATAGCTCTGTTCATGTTAGTACACTTAGACTTTTGCTGATGAGGAATGACAAATGTAATCCTTTTTTAAGGTTAATTTAATTAAGAAATATTCTGTTGCTGACATAGAAGAAATCACCAAGGAAACCAGACAGTGTATTTCCTGCTGCACAGCAGCATAGTCCTAACTGTATTCAATTTCTGCTGCTTTTTAAATATTAATGATTAGTGGGATAAGCCCCATATTTCACTCCACACTAGAGTGACAACACATACAAAGCTTAAGTGAACTGAGTTATATGACCAAGGAGAATGATGCACCTGTCTTTTTGCTATTATTTTGATATTATTTCTGATCTTCCTTTTATCTTCTTCTCCTCCCCCATCAATTCTGACGAAGATATGAATTTAAATAAATCTAAACAATTTCTCTGTAGAACAGCAGATGAAGTATGTGACTTAATTTTCCTAAGACTTGAGTCCTCTCTGGAGGTGATTTCGTTCTCTTTTTGTTTGTTTGTTTTTTTATTTTATTTTTTTTCCTTTTTTTTTGCTTCAAAAAAGCGTCATTGATACTAGCTGAAGTAGCAAGTTTCAAAAAAGACTATAATTGTACTTGTTATGTTTAGAGAGCACTTTGGGAGGCAGGGAGGAAGGACATGCCTGTTGTGCTGCTGCTGAACCTTCCTTTCTGCCAACACTGGACAAGATGGCAGAGACTTTCATGACTCATCTTGAAAGTTAATGAAAACTTTCCTTGCTGTCAAAATCTGTTCTTGGGGAAAGTTGAATGGATTAGTGGAAGCTGTTAGGTTCAGGAGAATTTTTATTATCAGAGCTTTGATCTAGAAGCAAGCACATAGCAAGAAAGAAAGATCATCTAGTCTGGTTGGATATCATCTAGTCTGACTGCTGTGCTAAAGCAGGTTTGCCTGAAGCATGTTGCTCAGGATCGCAACCAGCTGGGTTTTGAAAATATCCAGAGAAGGAGACTCCACAACTTCTCTATGCAGCTTGTTCCAATATTATGTAAACTTCAAAGTAAAGAAGGCTTTCCTCATATCCAGATGGAACTTCCTGTCTTTCAGTCTGTGATACTTGTCCTTTTTTTTTTGTTGCTGGACCCCACTGAAAAGCCTGGCCATTACCACCTGCCTCTGAGTTATTTGTATGATTTAGAATCATAAAATCATAGAATTATTGAGATTGTCAAAGACCTTTATAATTATGGAGTCAAATCAGTAACCAATCACTGACAAGTTCACCACTAAACCATGTCCCTAAGGACCACATATACATGACTTATTTAAACAACTCTGAGAGTGGTAAATTCCACCACTTCCATGGGCAGCCTGTTCCAGGGCTTTGACAGTCATTTTGGTGAAGAAATTATTCCTAATATCCAATAAACCTCTCACAGTGTGACTTGAGGCCATTTCCTCTCATTCTGTCACTTATTATCTGGGAGAAGATACTGACCTGTTTACAGCCTTCTTTCAGGCAGTTGTAGAGAGCAATAAGGTCTCTTCTCAGCCTTCTTTTCTTCATGCTAAACACCCCCAGCTCCCTCAGCTTCTCCTGGTCAGACTTGTGCTCCAGACCCATCCATAGAACCATGGCCCTTATCTGGACATGCTCTATCAGCTCAAAGTTTTTCCTGTAGTTAGTGGCCCAGAACTGAACACAACACTCAAGGTGTGGCTTCACCAGTGCTGAGTACAGGGGAATAATTCCTTCCCTTGTCCCACTGTTCACACTATTCCTGAGACAAGCAAGGATGCCACTGGCCTTCTTGGCCACCTAGGCACACTGCTGGGTCATGTGTAGCCACTTGCACATGTTCAAATGACCAGCACACCCAGGTCTTGCTCTGCCAGGCAGCTTTTCAGCCTCTCTTCCCCAAGGCTGTACCTTTCTTCTTCCTTTGACAGGAAAGCAGATTTTGCCTTGGATTTTTCCAAATGCAGCAACCCTATTCTCTGTCTTTTTTGATTGCAGCAGCTAATTTCTATTTTCTTTGATTACCTTTCACACTAAAGGATCTTGTAATGTTGCAGTTTAGATTCAGTGTTGCTCTCTGGAAAGAATTCAGCAACCTTAGGCTTTAAACTGTGATGGAAAACACCATTACTGCATGATTTAAAATCAATCTTGTTTACTGCAGAGCTTTACCCTGTGCAGTACAAACAACAGGTTATTTGAGAAGTCTTTTCAAGAGAAATTGTGATATTAAACGCCTCACTAAGGTAATGACTGGAAAATCTGTAACATCAAGGAAAATCTAACCAGTTGGGCAACCTATTTTAATTCATGTTATCACATAAGCATTTCTAGAGGTTTGAAAAATAGCTTTTTTATAAAAATATCTGAATGACTGTTGATAAACTCTAACTGGAAAGAAAAAATTCCTTTCCAAATCACCAATATAGCAAAAGGTATTCCATATGTTTCTTTCAGATCTGCTATATTTTTATTTCCACCAGTGAAGGGCATTTTAATAAAATGGCCTGTGTATTGTATTCTTTGGAATGACACCAAGCAATGCAGTTTTAAAGGATTGTTCTTCAGTGCTGATCAGCAACACATTGATCTGCAGACAAAAGTCCAGGAGGAGATCAACAGTTGCTAAAGATCTAAATCTAGAAGACAGAAAGAAAGAGTGAATTAATTGAAGATTTTCAGTTTGCAACAGAAGCAATTGAAGAAAGCCCTGATAACAGTCTTAAAAATTATAAAAGCATGCTACAAAGAGAAAGGAAATAATCAGTTCTCCATGTCCAGTGTAGATAAGACAAGGAGTAATTGGCTTAAATCTCAGCAAGGGAGATTTTATGTTAGACATTAGAAAAAAGGTACTAAAATAAAACTGCTAGGTATTTCAATAGTTTACCCGTGGATGCTATTGAATCTTCATTGCTGAAAGTTTTTCAGGAGGGTGTAGGCTATCATGAATGACACTGGTATTTTGCTGGTTTTGTCCTGTGGCAAGACCACTGGCTAGATGACCTTTCAAGGCTTTTTTCTGCTCTTTGACTTTAATAATACAACTGATAAAAGCTTCTGACTTTGAACTGAAAGCTACAAAGTATTAGCAGGGAAAATCATTATCATAATTAGAGATTTCCTTGATCCAGGCTAAATCTGCAATGGTAAGAACCAAGTGACTAGATAGTGTATCAGGTTAAAAGACTTTGTGAGTAAAGTAAATGAATTACAGGGTAAGACAAAATGGATAGACATATTACTAAATCAGGAAGGAAAATACTGCATGCTTTTGGAGAAAACAAATTATATTATTTTCATTTAGGGTGTGGATTACTCTGAGGATAGTGTAATGCTACGTTCACTTTGTGACTTTGAATTTGAAGTAATGTAAACAACATTAATGCAAATTTTCTTAAGGCTGTTTACTGCTAAGGAATTTTCTTTAATTATCTCCTCTCTCTCCACCTCCACTTAGAAGTTCTGAAATTGCTGTTTCAAGAAAACAGAAGGGGGAAATGAGAGAGAGAGAGGCAGAATACTTTCTGACAAGACATTTATCCTGACAGTTTTGGTCAGGAGGGGATTTGATTAAAATCTAATAAAATTGCTATTTTTTAAATCATAACTTTACCATGTATCAGGATCACACTCTCCATCCAGTAGTTGTAAACTGAGTTGTAAAACCTGACAGTGCTGTATCCACTAATGCCACAGCAGCTCTAGCTGGTTCTGCTTCTCCAGGCTTTGATGCTAACTCTCAAGATCTGAACAGAAATCTCATCACTGTTCTCTAAAGAAGTATAATTATACTTGTTAAAAGTCAAACATATACTGAATTCTCCAAACACCCCTGGTGTCCTAGGTGTAGGAAGTGCAGGTGGAGGAGGGGGACAGAAATTATGAATCACTAATAATTTTCTTCTTCAGTCCTACTGTATAAGTGGCTAAATAACATGACTGACTTAAAAGTACTTATAAAAGTTCAGCCTTATATAAGTTTTTCAGGATTTAGAAAAACAAAGAGGTAAGTATCTGTTTGTATGGGGTAGGACTCCTTTGACTGTTGGGTATTAATTTTTTTTTTTTTCTCCCCTGTGAAGAAAACTGTACCAAAAAGCCAGTGAGAATTTTTCCTGTGTAAAAATTAGTTATGACTACATAGTTTGGCTCAAAAAACTTTTTATGACAATTACAGATTTTGGAAGTTTTAAGAATTACTGTTTGTTTATTTTTATTTCTTGATGCTGAAAAACCTCGGTATTAAAGGAACTGCTAAGAGAGTTTGCTCTTTTAGCAGCAAAGGTATTTATTCAAGCAGCGCTGGAAAGCTAGCCAGGTCATGCCGGACAAACTAGCTTTGAATCAACAGTGCAAAATGAGCCATTTTATACATTTCACTACATGATTACAACATATAATTTTGCATAGTAATAAGATTACAATATCTGATTATGCATATTAATGATTAGGCGGAGTCTGGGTGAAGCCTTCCAGAATCTTCTTTTGGCATCAGGATTAGGTGGTCGTTTCCGGTTTTCAGCCTCACTCTAGGAGTCTTTAACTCCTTCACCTTGACCTCTTCAGCCCTCATTGTTCATGACCTAGTCACTGAAGCTTAAAAAAACTACTGGCTTAAGGCCATTTTGCTCTATTCAAATGTCTACATAGTCTTCATTAACAGCACTAGGCTGTTTGTATATAGTCTCTATGATCAGGTCCAATGGTTTGAACAGAACACAACTCTATGTTCTCTGATAAAACTCAGGCAAGGTAGGTGCTGAACAATTTCTAGTGATCTGGTTAACCATTTCTGGAGTCTATCTTAGTTTCATTCTTATGCTTCATTTTACACACAGAATGTTTTGTTTCCTTAGTCACTTATTAGTACTGATGTAAAACAACCTGAGAGAAGAATGTTGCTGCCCCTACAAAAAAGAAGGGTAAATGAAAAGCAAGAATGTATTTCAGATTTGCAGATTAATTGCAGTGACTCACCCAGATCTTAGGTGTCGGTCTTTGAGGTTTAAGGGAGAAACTTTCAGCAAAAAAGGAAGAACAAGTGCTGTTCTAAATACAGAACTTGTTATGTTTAACTACCTTCTTGGTGTTTTTTTGTTTTGTTTGTTTGTTTTTTTTTGTTTTGTTTTTTTTTGTTTTTTAATACTGAACAAATATGGATAAATATACCAGAATTTAAAACTACCCCTTAACATTTTTTGAATGGCTTACATGCTGCTGTGTTGCTTCAAGAATAGAATGCATTTTTTTTGTTAAAGGTGAACCTCTGATGCAACTGCTATTACTTAATGTACTCTATACTGTCTTTTTAGACTGGTAATTGAAAATCATAATGGAAAAATGAAGGCCATGAAATTCTTATTTCCAAGTAAGCAAAAGATATAAAGAATTGAGAGTAATATGTTGAAATTTGTGTCTTAAACATCAATGGAAAATGAGAAATTTTATTTTTTTTTCCAATTGGCCCTAAAAAGTAACAAGACATAGATTTTTATTACTGCTGCTTTGTAAGTCAGTAGTACAAACAAAACTAGAAAATTTCTTGTATTAAGCAATGAAGATGGCTGCATGATTCTCTGATGGAAAAATTAGCTTTGCAGTTAATGTAAGGTTATAGTGCATAATATATTTCTGCAAATTCTTTAAAATTAACAAATGAATCAGAACATTTTGCATAATCAGAATACGTTGCAAAATCAGAACTTGTTATTTTCATGTTTTCATAAATATCCATTATTTTTATTGCCTTGAATGGGCTTCGTAGTCATGTTCCAGTTAGCATCAGTGTTTATTTAACAGAACAGCTGTGATCAGTAGAACTAATATTGTAACTACCAAAAGACTTCATGCTTGATTAATGTTTCTTTTGGTAAAATGTTCTTTCTGTGTCTGTATTATTTGTCTCTTAGAGGTTTCCTTTCACATAAGCTCTTGTACTGTAGCTTTTGATTCTTTATTTATTACCAATACTGCTTAGTCGATATTTTCTGTTTAGCTTGTTTTGTCCCTTAGTTGCTGATGTTGTTTACTGATTCTGCCCAATACTTGATGAAGCATAAGCTATTCCAAGATTGCCTCTAAGCTCAAACAAGACAAAAGATGATATCTAAATATTTATATCTCATGGTAGTAGGGACTTTCATATATTTTCTTCCAACTTTTCAGTGTTAGACTTCCAGCACAGTATTGCTAGAATAGCAACTGCAATTTGTTCCAGTGCATGATCACCTATACAGTAAAAATGTTCCTCTCCATATTCAGGCGGAACTTCCTGTATTTCAGTTTCTGCACATTGCCTCTTGTCCTTGTGCTTGGCACCACTGAGAAGAGCCTGGCTCTGTCATTTTGGCACCCTCCCTTCAGATACGTAGAAACATTGATGAGATCCCCTCTCAGTCATCTCTTCTTAAGGCTGAACAGGCCCAGCTCCCTCAGCCTTTCCTTATCAGAAAGATGTTCCTGTTCCCTAATCATCCTTGTTGTCCTCCACTAGACTCTGGAAGCTCCATGTCTCACCACAGCTTGATAGAGTACTCCAGGTGTGGTCATACCAGGGCTGTCAACCTGTTGGCAATGCTTTTCCTATTTCGCCCCAATATACCATTGGCCTTCTTGGCCACAAAGGCACACTGCAGGCTCACAGACAGACAACTGAGGGGTTAGAACTAGGAGATTTTACAGTCTCTTCATACCCAAACCATTCTATGATTCTATGATTTCTTTCCCAATGTCAATGCAGTGAAAAATTCTACTTTTTTTTGAAAAAGCTTTTGATTTTAATGAATTAGAATTTTCTGTCAGAAAACTGTTTAATTGGAAAATCTCTGGCAGTTCCATTTATTGTTATAATAATTAGTATCCAGAAAGAGATCAGATAAGAAATTAATTTGGAATGATGATAATATGATTAGCATGTTCTGCACATTGTGGTGCTCTGCCTGTCAATATTCTATTCAAACATCTCTAAATAAGTTTTTTCTAAATAGTGCCTGATGATAACTGTCTCTCTATAGGCGAAGTGTTTGCAAGGTGCTTAATTTGGTAGGAAATTGCTCGTGAGCTTGCAATGAACTGTTATGAAAGACACAGACCTTATTTTGAAAGATTCTTTTAAAATTTGTATTATCTCACACAGTTGCTAGAAAAATATGCCACGAGTATCAAGGTACACTAAAAACTGCAAAATAAAAATGATTTGTGGCTTAGTTGCCAGAGAAAGTTTTATGGTGTTACAGAACACAAACCACATAAAAACACAAGAATGCAGAAAAAAGTGAAAGCTACCAAATTATATAATTGTCTGCAAAATTTAAAAGGTAAAAATTATTTTAAATTATTTATAAAAAAGAATAAGTTTCATTTTTAAACTTCTTGCTTTTTTTTCCATGACTGATCCTACACTTATATAGACAGGTTTATAATTTAGAAACAATTTTTTTTGGGATCAAATTGTTCACAAGCTTTGTCCTGATAGCATTATATTTTTTACCAACTATTAGTAAAATTTTACTGGTCTTATGAACCTCTTAGTAGTAAATGGTAGTAAATCTTCTAAACACGCTTTAGAATAAACTTGGTTTCACTTCTCAAAAGTACTTTTCAGGACATAATTCTTCTTCTGCCATTTAAATTGATTATTTCCTTGAGGTAGCTGAAAATATAAATGTTGAAAGAAAAGACATTAACTAAGGGGATAACGGCTTTAAGTGTCATAGATACTGCAATTTTACCTATATATCTAAATAGATTGTGAGATATCACAGAATTATTTTCCTTGAAGAATCACTGTCAAAGATCATAGGAAGACCCATGTGTGTCTGTGAATTATAAACAGTTAATTATTCTACAAAGTGTTTTTTAATGGATGGTATAATACAAATGCTCTTTGACCTGTTGTAGGAAAACTCCCCTAGATGCATCAGCAGTAGCATCAAAGATGTGGAAAAACTGA
>JAWWMP010000093.1:31225811-31238662 GCA_035047865.1 Dendrocincla tyrannina | reverse complement strand
ATTTAATCATCTGGATTTTTCTTGAAAAATGACGAAAATAATGGAGATAACTTTAGATAACTCTTTTTTTTTTTTTTTTTAATGATGACATAGAATTTCTATATATTAATGTACCAAAGGTGTTTCAAAATATTTCCTGTTACCCTGCTCAGTTGATATTCACTACTGTGATTCTTAAATTTCATTATATGTAGATATATTTTTTAATCTGATACCAGAGTCCTGCCACACAATTTATTAAGCATATGTATTGTGCAGCAGAAAAGGAATCATAGAAATGAATCAGTAACATATTTTAAAGGTGACAGAAATGTGTGAGCACTACTCATATGTGCAGTGCTGAGTGTTACCAAATCCTATTGATCAATTTCTTTAAATGGCCGTATTCTTCTAGAATATCTCTACAACTTTAATTTCATGTTGGCATGCTATAAATACAGTCAGCTAACATTATCACAAATGTTGAGAAAAAATCATTAATATTTCAATAATTTTTATAAATTTATAAAATAAATTGTTTGTATTGGTCTTGCTTTCTATGAGTATATAATATACTTCCTTGAAGAGACCAATCCATTAAACCTAAAATCAAGAAGTCAGGTACAGTAATTGAATGCTAAATAAAGGAGTCAAAATAAAAAAAGTGCAAAGACAAATAGGCAACTGGACTGCATTCAAGTTATGATGCATGACTTTTCAGAAGTACCTAATAAGTAACTCTCACTTGAAAACGTATTCAGGGGAGTGCATGGTTTACGACAATTCTCTAAGTAAATGTCCTACAAGGAATAGATTATTGATGCAATGAGAATATATGATCTTTTAGTTTTGAATCATCTAATGAAGTACTAAATGTATTATGAATGCAAGTAAACCGTCTCCCCCATGTTTTTACATGCTATGCTACTCAGTTATTCTGTAGAATTTATGTCTATCAGATAGGACAAAAAACCTGTTTAAAAAAGGACATCCTTTATGGAGTACAATTTTATAATTTAGTTTAAGAGAGTGACAGGAGAAAAAATAAGCAATAACCTCTCTGGAGAATGCTCAAATCACCCTGTGATCCCAAGAATATCTATTTCACATTGTTTGACAGCACTTTTGAAAAATAGGTATTTGCTATTAGACCTTTTTGCATTCTTCACCTATCCAAAGGTAGATTTCATTAAAAGAGAACTTAATTAGACCCTGATGGTTGCCTGCAACCTCAAATTAGAATAAAAAAAAAATAATAATGGTCTGCTTTCTTTATGCAATTTCAAATTGCTGCTATAAGGACTGGTCTGGCAAGAGAGTTTAGACTTACTTCATCAGTTTTGTCTCGCATAAAAAATAATATGTAGAATTCAGAACTACTGCAAGCCAAAGCATTTTATATTTACTGTAAAACTGAACATTAAAGAAAATGTTCATTATAAAATCTACTGCTGACTCATACAGACCAATGGAAAAAATCTAGTAAATCATGCACTCAGGGTATTTATTGTAAAATTTAATACATCATTATATATGTGGGAGCATATTAATATATTTCAATACAGTATAAATGTTACAGATATATGATATCTTATGTATGACATAACAGAGAATCACAGAATCAATTGAGTTTAATCTTTGAGTGGACACCACCATCTCAACTAAACCATGGCACTAAGGGCCATATCCACTCTTTCCTTAAATACCTCCAGGGATGGTAACTTCACAGCCTCCCTGGGCAGCCCATTTCAATGCTCAACAATTCTTTCTATGAAAAAATTCCACCTAATGTCTTCCTTGAGCCTCCCTGGTGCAGCTTAAGACTATTTCCTCTTGTTCTCTCACTAGTTGCTTGGGAGAAGAGGCTGACTCCCACCTGGCTACAACTTCCTTTCAGGTATTTGAAGAGTGATAAGGTCTCTTCTGAACCTCCTCTTCTCCAGGCTAAACAACCCCAGCTCCCTTAGCCACTCCTCACAGGACCTACCCTCTAGACCTTTTGCCAGCTTCATTGTCCTTCTCTGGACTATTTTAAGTATCATACCATAAAATAATTATAATTCTAGAGTATGATAATTTCATAATATGGATAATATGTATTGTATATTATACATTATGTAAAAGACAGTATACATAACATAACAAATTATATGATAACATATTTATTTTATTATATACAGTCATATCATTTTTTCTCAACACATTGTTATTTTTATGTCAAAATTCTATGACTTTACATTTGCTTTCCCCTCAGAAATTCTGTGTTATTTTCTCAGTTTTAGTCCTTACCTCCCTAAATACATAATCTCTTATTATTTTTATGAGGTAAATGACAGAAAACTTGCATTATTACTGCAGTTATTAAGCAATCAAAATTATTCATTTTTTCGAGGTTTTTGCTGTATTACCACTAACTTACATTCTTAAGTCTTTTCACTGACCTTATTTCAGTTAAAAATTCCTTCTTTTTGAAGTCAAATTCTACAGTGTATGACATTACAAAAATGTTTCTCTGACATTCAGACTCTGATTTCTTTTACTTGTTCTCATGACACTTTAGAATTCTCTATCACAGCTTGTCTAGAAATACTGTGATCATTCATCACCAGTGTGAAATTTTGCAGCAATTCAATAACTCAGATTAAACAAACATCAAATGAAGGAGGTCAATGAGTGTCAGAACTCATTGGCTTTAGTGATTAGTAGGCTTTAGTGATTACTCCAGGGCAGCCAGTTGACTTCCATGTTTAAAGATTTGTCATATTTGAGGTCAGGTTATGTAATTAATAGTAGCTGGGAACTTGCTAAGCAGTGAAACTCAAATTCCCCCCACTTATTAGTACTATACCAGCTCTAAATTCTTCTGCTTCATTGCTGTCTTTGTCCCTGTTTTCATTCTCCCTGACCACAAAGGAGGCTTGCTGCACCACAGGCTGTGTGAGCGTAGCCAGTCACTTGAGGAAGGTGGTTATTCTCCTCTATTCAGCATTTGTAAGACAACACCTACATATGGCTTTCAATTTTAGCCCTGGAGTAAAGGAAAGCATTGAGAAATAGGAGCAAGTATTCTAGAGGCAAACAGGGTGTTCTGGTCTTTAGCGCTTGTCTTGCCTATAAGGCTGAAGGAACAGGGCTGCTTCAGGCTAGGGAAAGGAGAAATTTTCTGGGGAACTTGAGAGCAACCAAAAAATCTAAGGAGAAATTACCAATAAGACGGATATAGGGTCTTTGCCTTAGTGTAAAGTGAGAGTACCAAAGGCAAAGATTATAAGTCAAAAGCAAAAAGTTTCAGGCTTGATTTAAATAAACAGAAATTGAGGACAGCCAAGCAGCAGAACAGGCTGCTCAGAGAAGCAATACAGGATCCATTCTTAGGTGCTTCACACCTCAGTTTGACAGAGCACTGAGACACCAAGTCTGAATTCACGGTTGATCCTGCTGTAAGTATAAGAACTCCTTAGGTCCTTTCCCTCTGAATTATACCATAATTCTATATCATAAACCCATGATTTAACAGTTCCTTGATAGGTAGGATAAATGATCAGTTCACAATTGGATGGCAGACAAGTGAAAACAAAAAAACCCAACAGGGTTTTTTGATGTCTTATAAATTTTCATAAGAAAATTAGAATGCAGTGCTGTAACACACATCTCTTAACAAATCTTCCAGATATAATTACCCTGACAAGCCACGGAGATGACATAAAGATAAATACATGCTAATTTATATTTATTTATCTATGCAGTTTCCTGAGTGAGTCTAAAAGTACAGATCAGTACTTTTTGACTGGTGTTCATTTCCTCTTATTCATACAGGCTGAAGAAACTTGAAAACCAAACACAACATGATATGATGAAGGAGGAAAAATCACATAATGAATAAAAAATGTTATTTGCAATTATTTGAAATAAGAGAGAGGTTCATGAAAACTCATAGCATAGCATGGGATTTAAAGAAATTAACCTTGCTGAATATTGTGATAACTTACTCAACTGTATATCAAATGTAGCTCATTTAGCTCTTCAGCTGAATTCTTTGGGGTGATCTATAGCATTTCTTCTCCTAATTATGATTGTCCTGTTTACTATTAAATATAAACCAAAAATGATTGTTTTGGGTTTTTTTTCAATCGAAGATGGAAATTAATAAAATCAGAAATATCATCATAGATATTTAACAAGGTACCAGTTTTGCTCCAGTTGTCACATTTCCTTTAAATTATTTATTCACACAGGATACTTTTCTGGTTACCACATATATGTATTCAGGATGCAAAGCCTGAATTATTGTGTAAATTTATAAATTTGAAATTCTTAGGTGGAGTTAAATTTTTGCTTATAGTTATTGTGTACACTGGACTAATCTCCCATATAGCTGCATAAATACTCAGAGGAGATGGTATGTGAAATGTTTTGTGATGGAGGCATGCATATCCACTGAAGAGTATGTTCCCAAGATATGGTAACCAGTTATGAATTCACAACTATGTAATGCTTTATTCATAACTTAATTCATATTGCATAAAACCAAAATATCTGTTTCAAAACTGTAAAAGCATTTTTTGTCTTCACTATTGATGTATATCATAAAAACCAAATTTTTACAATTCTACCCTGGTTTCCACCGGATTATGGCATTTTCCTTTCTGGAAAAAAGGACTGGAAAATAATTGGATGACATTTTTCCAGAAGTCTATCTTAGGCTTGTAGCAAATAACACCTAAATTTTTTTGCAGTCAAAATACATCGTTTAGAAAAACTCTGCAGTTGTTACTTACTATCACCACGGCAAAGCAAAGGCCCCAGTTTATAAGCTGCTTCAGAATTTGGTCTGTCAGCGTCTGTGATCACAATTTCAGTTACTGGTAGGTGCTCCTTGTAGGAAATGAAGCCAGTATCATTAGTCCTGAAAAGGTAAAATAAAAGCCAAATTTCTTCTAAATGTTTACATAAAATATTTCATTATAATTGATACATCAATGGGGAAAAGGAAAGATGTGCCAAAAAAAAAAAAAAAAGGTCCTGCATAAATATATATTTGATACAAACAAATAGGAAATATATGCTTTGGTATTGATACTGTGCTCATTTGACAGGACTGAAAGAATTGCATAGGAAGTGGGCAGTTTTATGATTGTTCTTGTTTGAATAAACATGAGAAAATTCTTCTTGAGGTAAATGGTGGTAATAAAATGTCTGCCTAAGTCACTGAATTTGCTCATGGCAGTAATTTTAAGTTGCTGAGGACTTTATCTATAGACTACATCTATACTATATCTATAATTGACTGCCTCATTACTATGGAATATTTGATGGCTTAACATAATTTCCAAGTAAGTCTAACATTTTTTTCTTTTTTTTTTTTAACTCTTTTAAAAGTCTAAAAAATCAAACAGAAATGTACCAAGCTATGTGTACAGAATTTATACATTATATGCTAAAAATATGAAACACACATAAAATATGCAACCTAGTACTTAGAGCACAGACAGTACTTGTAGTATTAAACCTAATTCCTTGTTCAAAATCTTTGATGGCAATGTCAGAATCAAATTTTTATATTTCATGAGCACCAGTTTTGGACTTAAAAATCCTTCCTCTAAACCCATGGAAATATTCAGTCACTCAGAGCCATTTTGGAAAATTCAATCTGCCCATTCAATCCATTCATTGTTGAATCTTCCCTTTAATGGACAAAGCAAGTAGTTCAGAAAAAAACTGTACAAACTTAGAGAGCGCAGGTAATCTAGAAGTCACAACACTCAGAGGTTAAACATGTGACACACCTCAGCAAGTAATCCATGTTTCAATGAGAATGTGAATGGGTTTAGAAACCTGGTCTCTCAGTACACATTGCATTGGGACTGTGGTTTCCTTTTTCCTTCCTGTCCCTTTCTTAACTTCATCATTTTTCCGTGCATATGATTTCTTTTTTTACCTGTCTTGGAGGACAGTCCCAAAAAAAGGACATCTTTTTTTTCCAGCAAACTATTTTTCTTAAGTGAGTAATGAGTAAAGTGAGTAATGAGTAAGTGAGTAAAAAACATGTTTTTTTTTTTTTAAATGTTAATTTTTGGTGAAGTGAGATATTGTAGGTTTCTGATTTAGAACTGAAAAAAAACCCCTCAAAATGCCAAAAGTGTTTGCTTCAGTAAAACTATGCTGCAAACAAAAGGAAACTGACTAGAAACATCTTCTGCACAGAGGATTTGGAATTTTTAGATCTTTAGGACCAGATTTTTTTTTAAATAACATTTTTTTTATTCTAGACTACTTGAGGCTTAAAGATTTTGATCAGTGAAACAAGAAGTTTTAGAGTTGAATCTATGTCCAATCTATGAAATTATAGATATCAATATAAAAAAATAAAATATTGAAACAATATTTTCAAAACCTTAGTGTGCAACTGGTTTTCTAAGCTCAGAATGCACATCAAACAAGCATAGCTTCACCTATTTTTCCACCCTATGAACAGGGTTTATTCAACTGGCTTATACCCGTAGTCTCTAGGGAACCAAATCCAATATTAATCATAAATACCAAAATGAGTGTACACATAACCTCTGTAACACTGGAGTCACTGGGATGCCTCCACTTAAAAATGTCCGAAGTTGATACAAACAAAAACATACCCAGAGTCATTATATTTTCAATGTAATACACTCATCAACATCAGCAATTTACTCAAAGTGGCTTAGGGAAGACATACACATCACCTCTTATCTACCATTATAAATTAACTCATGTACATCAACACATATTAAATGAATGACAAAATTGAGCAATAACATATTACATGTCCAAGCAACTATTCAAAATTTTGTCTCAAAATGTTTTCATCATATAATCCTTCTCTTCATGTTGAGAATCCAATATTGGTTTATTTTTGTACAGCATATTAATAGGGAAATTTCTAGTGTTCTGTGTGCTCCTTTACTGTAACAAGCATTGCAGATATCACTCTGTAACTTTTACTGAAAATGCAAAATCTTTTCTCCAGAAACTTTTGAATTTTGTAAAGAATTGTTCTTTGACTAACCCTTTTGTTGTATCTTCATTTCTGTGTCTGCTAAGTTCCCTGTTCATCAAACATTTTCCAACCAAATTCACTAGTTGCTCCTTTAAAGAAAAGATGGATATCTAGCTTGAGAAGAAAGTTTTGTATTGCTTTATTCTGCACCCACGCAAAGTTTCCCAAGTACCTTCCTTATATACTTCTACTTTAAAAAAAAAAAAAAAAAAAAAAAAAAAAAAAAAAAAAAAACAAAAAAAAAAAAAAAAAAACAACAAACAAAACCCAGATGCTGATGCATTTTTTAAAATTTTTATATTAACATACTGGTTGAATTGGATTTATATAAGTTATAAGTTAAATGGACTTCACAAATTTAAGAGCTTAGAAGTTTCTTCAACAGAAAAACTTTCCTTTGAACAATCTTTCTATTTAGTAAGGTCCTGTACTGCACTGGATGGAGCTATTGCTGAGAAAGTTGTATCTGATCCTCTTAAATTAATAGCAAGTTTCAGATTTGACATTGTAACAACCATCTCTTACATTACTGATTTGAATGGGATCATAAGTGACATCAGAGAATTTCATGCAGAAGTGGAAGACCTACATTCCAAAAATCCTTCTATTCCCCTTAGAATAGAATTCCATATGAGTGCTTTTCTTCTCTGATAACAAGGGTCTTAATTTAAATTATCTAAGTTGTAGATGAAAAAAAGAGTGTAAAATGTCTAAACTTCAAAGCTAAAAATTATGTTAAAATTAACTGACTTTTTTTCCACAGAATCTTTTATTTTAGCTTTAATTATTTTAAGAACTCTAAAACTTACTGAAGTTGTGCTAACGGCCCGAGCTAATGTCTTAATAACCTGCAATATACTAAAAGACTAGAAAGTATCTCTGTAAAATTAAACCATCTCCAAAATTCAGAGTGAAAGAATTGACAATAATACCTAATGTATACAGTAATAGCTTTGGGAAAATTGTGTTCTATAACAAAGAAACAGGTGACACTGCGGCAACTTAGATTTCCAACTGCCTTGGTATTATAGATGTGCTAAGGCCTGTATATCTTCTTAATTTATTTTTCACAAAAAAAAGAGTATTGTGAATAAGCAACAGTAAAAACTCACCACTCATCCCTGTCCGCATCACAGTTGCAGTAATGCTTGGAATCAATGCAGCTTCCATCCAATCCACAAGCACATTTTTGTACAGCAGGCAAGGAACCTCCCCAGTATGTGTGAGTTTCATTGGTTCTTCCAATCCACCAGCTCAGTGGCATCCCATCTAAAAAGCAGATGAGAGAAAATCAGTGTCTAGTCTTATACCTCTCTGTTTTCTCATCCAAACAATTTTCCAGGAAGTTAAGAAGACAAAAATCACTGATCAAATCCTTTAAATGATTGCAAAAGAAAACCAACCAACCAACGAACCAAAACCAAAACAAACAAACAAACAAACAAGCAAAAACCAAAGAAACCTCCACCTTTTCTTGATAAGCAATTATTCATTTCAATACTTCATTATCATGTATTAAATGATTGTCACAGGTTTTTTCTTGCATTAGTGGAAAAGGGAACTCACAATACCTAGCTCAATCAGCCATAATATTAGAATCATTTATCTTAAGCAGTCCATTTATAAAATTCATTTTAAAATGGTCCATGAAAGAAGAGGTATCATTCTAAAAATCAGAGTAGTTTATATTCCCAGGTAAAGATCAATTTCAGATGTTAGAACTATCAGAAAAAGAATCATGAAAGATACAGAAATGATCTCATCCCAATACTAAAAGTACTACAGAGTACTACTACCCAGATCTGTGATGAACATTAGGCAGCTGAATAGTGGTGTTAATCAGACATGCTCAAAGAAAGCTGTTGTCATAGACAGCAGATTCAGAATTTATAGAGTCAGAGACAGCAGAAATCATATTAATGGTGCTCCTACAAGCAAGTTGATGTATCTGATGAGCGGAAGTGAGGTTTCCCAGGACTATTTCATCTCTCCATGGTGCATCCAGTCAGCACTGCTTGTAGTAAAATGACAAAACTAGATGTTTCCTTAATGTCACAGTACTGCAGAATAAGCTTAAAGATAGTGCCAGGCAAGCATAGCAACAGAATAAATATCTACAGACCGGATAATAGCTAAAAGATATGAAGCATAAAGATAAGCCATCTCAAATGAGATGGAAGAAGGGTGATAGATGCATGAAAGTCAAGGCATGAGAAGAAATCGAGTACTGTTAAATTATAGGTTTTCTTATAGATGCACTTCTTTTTGATTTTGTTGGAGCTCCAAGTTTTCAACAGCAGGCTGCCATGAAGAAGCTGGAATTTATTCTAGTTTCAACTTTACTCACAGCTGCCACTGCTTATTAAACCTCACGGTTAGATAAGACCTCTGTTACGCTGACAATCTTTCAGATCGTAAACATATTGACTGCATTCATTACCACACGACTGTCAGCCCAGCAGGCCAAAAAACAGTGTGAGCAGTTTTTGGAAGTCAAAACCTGCATAATGGCATCAATGTCCAATATCAGTGTTTGTGTTTGCAAACCATCACAGGAGGAAGAAAACCCAGAGAGAGTTTATAAATAATTTATCAGACAACACTTAAAAAAGGTTCCAACAACTAAGACTGTAAAAAGCAGAATATTTCTGCTGCTTCAACAGCATGACTTAGGTTTATATTGTAGCCATGAATTAGCATTCCCCATCTTTCTCTAGGGACATTGGGGTATGTTTATGTCTCGGTTATTTGTTCATACAGCAGGGTGAGGAGAGAGTATTTACTGAAATGCTGTGAGTTCATACTTATTAGCCCAGATTGTTTTCCCTACCTTGGCAGAAAGTACTGCCTAAACAAAAGAAAGCCATTAATTAAAATGTTTAGAGATTTCTTCATAATAATCACATAAACATATTAACAAGTGACTTCTTTAAAAGATCGTTTGCAAATGCTATTCAGGTTGATTGAAAATGTAGTCAGTTCAAAATTACTACTTAGACGGTATGTTCCAAAAAATATTTCATGTAATCATCATCAAATTTTGTACTTGTCAAGCATACCTAGTGGTAATTATAGATACCAAAAATGGGAGAGATTAAACTGTGTTTAAACAAAGAATGAACACACAAAATCTGTAGAACTCTCCAGTAACTTTCCCATGTCCATTTACTTCTAGCACGCAAGCCTAAATTTTACATGACATCACAGTTGACTGGTTGCACTATTTTAATATGTTTGTTTTAGCCTATTTATGTGCATATATAAATATGCACCTATGTATAATATGAATAGCATAACAATATAAGTAGCATATCATTTTAGCTTATTTCTGTGCAATCTTCATGGACTGAAAAAAAATAAAACTTAAAAATTAAAAAATCTTGAAACTCTCTACTTGAAGTAAACCAGGATTTTGAACATCTAAACATAGCTTTAATTTGGAGCCTACAGGTAATAGGAAGGCTTAGTGGGATATCTTAAGCAGTAGGTTCATCTTTTTTGCTGTGGAGGTGCTTTCACACAAATATTCTGCGAAGAGTGAATAATAGCCTAAGAAGTCCAGAGATGTCCCTGGCATAATTAGGGAGAAAGAATACATAAAGACTTTAGAGACAGAACTAGAGTGCTTCAATCAGAGGCCTTCTCTCTGCTTAATAGAAAAGAATAGCAAAAAATCAATTTTGGCAGTTTCACTGTTTCTGGTGAACAAGCCAAACCATTTCACTTAGGTTTTTAAAAAAAAAAAAAAACAAAAACCAAAACAATAAACAGTTATGGCTTTACCTCCACCTTATTTGGAGTACTGAGAATGGATGTTCAGAGTAAAGTCTTTTAACAGCAGCTGTGTCAGTGAGAGCTAAGATTTAAGTAGACTACATAACTTCACTTTAAGTAGATCAGAGGATCTCAATTTCTTAAAGTAACTATAATTTTGTCAGTAAGCCACACTAACTACTGAGCTCTGAATGAGCTTATGAATGTTTCTGTTGGACAGTGGAAATTCAATGTTATTGATGCTTTTTATCAAGTACTCACAATATGCACATTAACTGTGCACATTAACTTCTGCTGGTATCTATGCACTAATTTGTGTTCCTTTAAGAAGATACTTCCTCAGTAATTCCTTCATTAAAATTAAAAAAATCCCTGGAAGACAGAACAAGAGGAGGTCTGTTAATAATAGTCTCTGTTAATTTAAAAGTCTTATGAGAGAAATTAATGTTGAGAATTTCATTCTCTGAAACAAGATCGTTCTAAACTGACATTTGTGTTTTTCTGATTCCAATATCTCTTGGCAACTTTTGGGAATCTGAGTACTAGATATCTGAAGTAGTTCAAACCCCACAGTAGCAAAATGACATAGTTTTTTTAGAAATAAATATCTTTAGTAGTCACTAAAATAAAATGCACTATACAACAAAACAAGATTTGTCTGCTTTACTTACCTGGCTTATCTAAAAGTCTTGACTTTTTGCAGTAGTAAGCAAGCTCCTGTTCACAGTGTTCTGCTTGGTTAATTGTAGCCTGAAGCTGGTCTAGGCTGGCAGAGTATTTAAAAAACACAGTGTGTGGGTTCTCTCTATTAGCACTTCTGACTCTGGTTAGGTTGGTGCTGTTATGCTGTATAATTGTCCATGTTGTATCTTTCAAAACACATGTGAAAAGTAATAAAGAATGAGGAGTTGCAGAAGTTGGTAATGGAAAGAAATATATGACAAAATCAGAAGAACTTTAAGGTAACTTGTTTGATCACAAAAAGTGCTTTGGAACACATGAAACAGAGACAAAAATTATGGAGTAAAAATAAAAACAATTAATCACAGTTTCACTTTATAGGTAGATTATTGTACCATGACTGTAATAAGTATTCAACTTACCATGATTATTGAATAAGGAAAGAGCAAGTGAAGAACACCCTCTGAAATGTATTGCTTACTCAGTAAATTGCAATTAAAGACTAAAAAGAAATAACACTTACTGTTGTTACTTTCCCCAGGCTTAAATAATATATAAAAACCGACTAAATTCTATCCAAGAGTTTACATATGTTACATATATCCTCATAACTGAATTAATTCATTCTATATGAGAAATTAGCCTACAGGCCTTTTCTGTTATAAAAAGAAGCAAAAGTAGCTTGCATGTAAAGTATTTACTATAAAAACTGAGATTACATTAAGGTGCATTGTTCTAGTCATCTATAATTAAATAGTTGTCATTATGAAGGCTCATTCACTCTTCTGTTTTGTACTTTTGTCAAGCTCCTTCACCTATGCACAGGAAAGAACTAAGCTTATTCTGTTTCAGCTCCCACTTTCAAAACCTGTAAGAGTCTCAATCTCCTGATGAAAATCCTTTTCAAGTTAGGCTCCCAGTTAAGGCAAATCTTTAGCAGTCAAGGCAAGTTTAGACTGTCATTGTATTCTTGCATCTTAGTGGCCAATGTAATTTGAAAAGGTACGAGAAATACTATTTTCTCTAATTTCTATTATGGATTATAATATTTCTGTCATTCTAATAGTAGTATTTCTAACTATTTAACAGACTTGCATTTTATTTCATCAGCTGACTACAGGCCACAAGTGTAATTATAAGACATTTATAAAGTGAAAGCAACTTATGGTCACTTAAAGTCAAGTAGTAGCCAGAAAATCTAAATGAAAGATTTTTATCTAATTATAAATTGTTATTAAGGATATTATTATACTGTCAGAAACCAGATGGCTAGAAATACAGTAAATATTTTATTTTTGTGTGCATTTTATGTGTCTCTCCCTTCCCTTCCCTTCCCTTCCCTTCCCTTCCCTTCCCTTCCCTTCCCTTCCCTTCCCTTCCCTTCCCT
>JAWWMP010000093.1:31119244-31132921 GCA_035047865.1 Dendrocincla tyrannina | reverse complement strand
GTAATCAACCAATAAACTGAACTTACCCTCTCTTCGATTAAGCCTTGCAAATCCAGGGCTGTGACTGCTAGAGAGCTCTGAAGAACTGCTGAATGATGACTGAGGCAAAGCAGACACCAACTGATCATCACAATTATCTGCCAGTGAAAAGTATCACATTCAGGTTAATACAACATACACCACCTACTGCAATTGTAACAGAATCAACTCAATATTTGAGAGAAGCATATCTCTAAATATTTCTTCTTGCTGTGATATGTGTAAAAGTATCAGTACTGAAGTAGCAGGTTTTTTCCCCCCCAATATTTCTTGAGTCTACAACAGTATAAATGTTCTGCAACTGGTGGTACTTGCCCACTTCTAACCTAACTTCTGAGATCATAGTGAGAAATGGTTCACAGCCTGCTCACTATGATTGGCACCAATAGCAACTGACTCATTCTAGTCTCTGTTGTAGCATGAAGCTACAACTCAACACATGCTTTTTATTTCCTTTAGAAATTTCCTTATGCCAGCAGAGGTCTTTGCAATCACATTAATGTGCAATCATATTAAATACTGGTGTTTCTAAAAAAAAAAAAAAAGAGACACCAAAACCAAACAAAAACAAAAACCAACAACAAAAGACCAAAGAAACTGAACCGAATTAAACAAAAAAGTGATCTCATCGCTTTTAAGCACTGTAAGCATGACAAAAGAGAAAACCTTTTGTTTTGCAAATGGTATGTGTATTTGATAAAGACAGAGGACAAAATCATCATCTCACAGTTATTAATATGCAAGTCCTAACATCATACAGCATAAAACCTGAGTGTTTCAGAATAAGAAGCTTTAACTGCAGTTTGCAATCAATTGTGCAGAAACAAGCAAATGCTAATCAATACTTTGGATGTTAAATGCCTCTCCCGCTCAATTACTATACAGAGCATGTGTTCACTCTCCATTTAAATTTGAAAAATATAAATTGAGAATCAATATCTGATCTAGTTTTAGCTGAAAGTAGATTAACTTTAAAACCTGGAAGAAGTAAAAGCAAATATTTCCCTAATTATACTGGGCTGGCATCCATTGTTTAGAAAAAGAGGAAATTATGTCAGCTTTTAGTCTTTATGTAGTGATTCCTTTCAGTACAGTCGCATTCTTTGGATGCAACAGAAAAGTGAAAAGTCATGGGTGAAGTCATGGTTTTCTTCTTCTAACCCTTGTGTTTGTCTACCAGATTTCCACTGTCAAAAGTCATGAATATTAGTTAACACAAAATCTTTTTCTGACTGTCATATTTAAGTGTTTCTGCTGAACAATTATGGATATTTCTAATTAATAGCAAGACTTTTTTAAGAATATCTCAAGGGGATTTTTTGATCATCTTCAAAAATTATTTTTTTAAAGTTGTTTAATTTAGTTCTTTAAGGAGCTGAAAGACAAGGCCTAATACTGGCCATGACTTCTAGAGCTAAAAGTTATCTCAAATCTCATAAATAATATACATTCGCCAAAAGAAAAAATAGGGTTTAGTAATTGCTCCTGATAAACTCACATATAATATACTTCTACCAAATTCAGAGTACTTCACTCATGAAAAAAGAACAAGTAAAATTATTCTTTACTTTCATAACTTTATTTCCTGCTCTAGGCTTGCACAACAAAAAAGACAAAATTTTGTAACTACTCTTTACTGTCTAACCACAAGCTCATTTTTTCATTATCCACAGATTAGATTTGTAATGGTGAAAGAAGCTGTGCTACTTGGGACAAATTGCTGAACTGGTAAGCACAAAAGAAAAAAAAATAAGGGAAATGAGATTTCATGTTATGAGCAAATGGACTGCACTGGTTAGTCTTAGAAAGGATCTCATTAGTGAAAGGTTTCTTGACAGCACGGAAAATAAAAAGAACTTGTTAGTCATAAACTACACCAGAAAAATAAGAATTTGATCCTGCTATGTTTCACACAGAGAACGACTGACATTGCTGAAGCAAGGGAACACTTCATGTGTCACTGATCCTTTTTCTACTGACAAAGCCTGCATTGCAAGCTTAGATACCAAGATGAATATTAAAAGAAAATAAAAACGTATTTTTCCCTAAATCTATGTACATTATCTACAACCATGGAAGTACAGAATCGCAGAATAATTTGGGTTGGAAGGGACCTTTGAAGGTCATCTAGTCCTACCTCCCTGACATAAGAAGGGATACTTTCCACTAGGTCAGATTGCAGAGCCCCATCCAACCTGACCTTTGATGTTCCCAGGGATGGGCCATCTACAGCCTCTCCAGGCAAACTGTTCCAGTGTTTCACCACTCCCGTCATAAAAGGTTTCATCCTTGTATCTAGTCTAAATCTAGCCTCTTTTAGTTTAAAATCATCATCTGTTGCTACAAGCTTTCTTATAGGCCCCCTTTAAGTTTTGAAAGGCCATAATGGCTTCTCTTCTCCAGGCTGAAAAATCACAACTCTGTCAACCTTTCTTTACAGAAGAGTTTCTGCTCTATCCCTCTGACAATTATTTTTGCCTCTCCTCTGCATCTGCTTTACAGGTCCATGTCTTTACTGTGCTGAATGCCGAGCTAGATGCAGTAGAATATCTCATCTCTTTCATATGCCACATCTTTTCAACTTCGATCTGGTAAGAGGTGGCATATATTATGAAACGAATTACCAGGAAAGAGATCATGTAAATAATACTGAGAAGCGCTAGCAGATAAACAACAGCAGACAAACTACTTTTACAACACCCCCGCATCTAAGTCTTCATAAATTTCAATGCAGCAGCAAAACAAAAAAAAAAAGTACATTTCTGCTGGATGGATGATACATCTGCCTTTGTATTGTTTTCTTCTGCTAATACGTTTTCCACCTTTTTTCTTTTTGATGTACATGTTAGAAAGGAAACAACGGTACTGAATTATTCTACCTAGATGATCTAAAACACATGTATTTGTGAAACTCACACACCGCTTTGAGATACTTCCCAGAAGAATTCGTTGAACATTTGGTATTTATCCTATAATATTTTATGTCAATCTCAATTTATAATACAAAAGCACATAAAAAGTCAAATGTAAAAAAAGATCTTATCCAAAATCCAACTGTGCATGACTTGTTTTTCTGCCTTTACACAATAACAGAAATGAGCAATGTATCACAAACAGATATACCCTGAATAATTGCACATTATTTTACAACAGCTGCTGTGCTTTATTTCAGTAAATAACTTCATATGAACTTGTGCTTTATTTTTTTTAGCATATGTAGCTTAAAACATATTCTTGTTACAACTTATGGTGTGCAATTTAACTAAAACTTTAGTAAGAATTCCAGAACGAAATCCAAAACACCTTGCAGAAATTGTCAAGAACCAGTCAGTATGAACTTGTTTCTCAAATTAAATTAAGGCAAATGAAAAAATAGTCTGTACAGTGTGACATTTCTATATGTTTTATCTGCACTGGAAGACATTCTACACAATGGAGACAGTTTAAATTCAGTGCTTTCACATGATACTTTCATTTGTCTTGGAGACCCTTCCACTGTACAACAGAACATATCTCACTGCTGAAGGCAATGGAGGGCTTTCTAGGGATATTTCCCACAGATCCTCCAGGCCAAATGAATACTTAAGTAGTCTGTTCTAACAGGAGCTTTGAAAAAAAAAGAAGTTTTAGTTAAAAGTTCTTCATCATATAGCTTTTACTGGATTTTTTGTGATATTTTTATTTTTAGAACAAATCGGTAAAAAAACCCAGAGGTTCCTGTAATATACACAAAGATCTGGTAACAAGGTTTTGTGAAGGAAAGAATATGTACTTAATTGTGTGATGCTGATGTAGAGATATTTTGGCAAACAAAATCAAGCTCAGTCCTACAGATACATTGTAGAATAATCGTGCAGTGAGAAGAATACGGAATAACTGTGAAATGCTAGCTCTGAATAATGAAGTATACTGATAGGAGCTGTAAAAGTTGATATTTAAAAAGCAATGTCTTGAATGAGTGGTATTCAATAGGACAGAAAGGCATCACTCTGTGAATATGGTGAAAAGCTGAACTGGTAAAAAAAAAAAAAAAGACTGTGTGAATTGCGGGAAAGGATATATAAACAAAATATATATTATCCATTTCATCACCAAATGAAATAATTTATTCAAGTTATATAAGGCATGTCTTTCCATGTACCATAATTTTAGTGCAAGTTTAATCAAATTTACGAGCAACTGAGGCATTTTACAGGAATAAAACTCTGAAGTGCTACAGGTATAAAATAAGCCTATCAGTTCTCTTCCAGCTTCAAATACTATCTTATTATGCATAATCAGAGTAAACAAAGAAATTTTTAATAGAGGCATACCATAAATTGTATGGATCATGCCATATGAATTACAACAGATGGTATTCAAGTGGGATATCATCCTATAATAATAACAGTTGCAATAATAATACTAACAGCTATCATGGTTATGTTTATAACACCATGGTTGATCAAAGGTTGTGTCTTCCACCAAAGCAACTAAAAATAGTAATAAAAATAGTAGAATACTGGCATGACCTAAGATTTATTTATTCAGAATGTGTACATGTATATTTTAGTTTCCTTATAGTGAAAAACCACAATGTCATTTACAGGCACAAGCCTTTTTTCTTTAGCAATATCAAGAATATACGTCACTGTTATTATTTTGAATGGAACAGTCAGACTACTGTTTTATATCTGAATTTTCAGCTTGGTTCATAATAAAGACTCACAGATTTTCATGCATTTCAATTTGAGTGCAAATTTATTCTAAATAAGTAAGTGTCAACATCTAGTGCTCAATTACTACAACTTGGCATGCAATAAAGATATTCTTTTCATAATTATCTAAAAAGTACATGTATTAGATTAGCACATTAACTTTATTAAAGACATATCTCAATTAAAACTAAAACATTCCAATACAAGACCATGCATAAATCAGCATATTACAATTTCAGTAATTTAACCTTCTAATGAAAATACTTCCACTACTATACCGTTGCATAAACTTTTTCCCCTTAAAATTTAGTTTACTCAGAGAACGAGAATTACCAATTTCTTGATCAACTATTAAATTTCTGGTAAAGCAGGTCATAAGTAGAAAAAAGAAAAAAGATTGTGATTTTTTTACCTCCCTAAAAATCTATCAAGTTCTTCAGCTTTATCAAGGACTGAAAGAAAATACCGAGTGCCTGAAGAGCAAAGTAATAAATATTTTACATTCGAGTAAGCCACACAAAAAACCCCAAAAAACAACAGTAACAAAAACAAGTCACAGAAAGTTTTTCAACTTTTTCTCAAGTAGGGAAACTAAACACCTAATTATGAGACAAGTAGACTAGTTAAAGCCAACTGAAAATGCAATCAGAGTGGAATAGAATAGAAGAGACAATAACTCTGGGAGTCTTTCAGAAGCAATATTCATCTTTCTCATGCAGGTAAGCCCTAAGAAGGACCAACTTTGCTGTCAGACTTTAAAAAGTCAATATCTGTGATGAAAAACTTATGAAAAGGATTGAGGCTCCTAGAAGAGGCATCCATACTGCATCAACATAACTACTGCTTGCAAAAAGCTAAAAAAAAAGGTGCCGCAAAACCTGCCCTGCAAGAGGTATTTATTCAATCTATGGTTCCATCATCTGCACTTCAAAAGTTCCTTTTCCTATTACTGTGAAGACCAGATATTCTCTAGCTTGTCTCTCTTTTCAACGAAGATGCTTAATTTTCCCTGGGAGTGAGCATATATTTCACTTTACTTAATAGAACTTTTAAATACATTAATTACACTAATTTAGTCTTCGGTCAGTGTGCAGGCTTCTAATTAGTTTCAAAAGATTCATTGAATTTAATGAGATTCCTATGACATAGATAAAAAGAGGTCTTCTCTCTGCTTGTTTTGGTGAGAGGTGTTGACCATTACACTGTCCCTATCATGATGAAATCTTCATCAATGAGTGTAAGAGAAATGAGGAGAAGTCAACATATTTACAGACAATTAGACCATCTTAGTTTCAGGCCTTCTGGCTACCCAGTATGCATTGTCAATATGAAGCCGTCCTGCCATTGTTGCTGCTGATATATGCTTATCCTTGCATTTACTTCCTGGTCAGGGATAAGTTATTCATGTTCAGAGAGCCTAAGCACTTCTTTGTCTTAGAACTGCTGCATGTTTGTAGCTAAGAGTTTAAAAGCAACAGAGTAGAAAAGTTGCACTGTTTCATGCATGCTTCTTGAAGCAGTTCTTAGTCACTAGTGTTTTCTATTCTTCATTTTATTTTATGGATATATTAGGCATTTCCAAAAATTCTATTTAACCTACATATAGAGCCAAATAAAATCGTAATGCTTGGCTTTGATGGGATTTTCTGTGAATTATTACTTCAAAAAATGTTAACCTTTCAAGATGAAATTTTATTGGTGACTGACCCAGGCTGACTTTTTAAATTTATTTTTTTTATTTAAACATGAGTTTCAATTGATTTCATGTATTTCTTGAACAGGGCGGAGGGAGAAGAAAGGGAGCTGATTGCCTAAGATTAAAAAGAGGGAAAAAAAAAAAAAGGAGAAGGATTTAGGGGTTTGAAACAGTTTCTCTGTGAATGTAAACAATTTCTTCAGGAAATAACCTTCATGTCAGGGCTAGTTATTTTCTGGAACATGAAACCAAGTCTTCCAGTTTTTGCATAAAATTGTCATTTTTGCAGATAGTAGTTAACACAAATTCAGCACAGAATTCTGACACTTTGCAGTCAATTGTTCCTAATATATTCACATCAGGAATATTATTTTTACCTTAAAAAATACATGCAATGCTATATTTCCTTCATTTCAAGGAACCACTCCTGTCATGACAAGAACATATGAAGAACAGAGCATGAGTATAAAAAGCCATATTTCCTCTGTATTCACAAACAACCTTGCTGTCACACAGAGGCATAGAAGTGTTTTTGTGACTCAACACTGAGAAATCAAAAAGACAGACCAGAAGGAAGCAGGTAAAGACGGCAGTTAGGTAGATCAGAATTTAGTTATAAAGGAACGGATGGTGTACAAAATCAGGTTTCTAAACGCAGACATTTACAAAAATTCATACCTTGCAATGCATCTTCAACAGCTGACATGGTTGTTATGTAACTGGGAATGATGTGTTGCTTAGGTTTTTATTTTTATTTTTTTTATTTATTTTTTTTTATTTTTACCTGAAGATGAACAATTTTTTTCCCCCCATAATTTGGGGAAAAGTAGCATGAAAATCACACGCACTTTTGAAAATCCACAAGGAAGTGAAATAACGGACTTCCTTGTTCTTCCTAGCCAAAAATGAGTCACGAGTCAGTAATTCCTGTATTAATTGACTTTAAAGACACATTAATAATGATGGCGTTAACTCACTTCTGATTATCTTTTCTGGAAACTTTCAGTCTGTGATCTAATACAAGGGAACTACTATCACTAAAACTTAACTCATACTTCCTAGTATTATTTGAAACAGAAAAAAGTTCTTACAGTAATTTCCATGATTGTTGGATCAAGTCTGTATTTTTTTTAGTGATTCCAATTACATTTTAAGTTTGTGAATTCAGTCGTGACAGAGCATATGATTCAATAAAACATTAGAGTAGGACAAATTAGAAAGGAAAGGTGATGAGAGAAATGGGTCATTTTCAGGTAGGCTCTTCCTATTCACTTTGAAGTAATCACAAAATTTATTAACTAAATATGCTGTAGCAACACTTTTAGATCAGATTCTTCAACATGTCTTCTCTAGTAAATCAAGAAAGTAGAAGGACATAACTTCAACTAGATATGAAATTTTTGTGTCTTTTGACTTAAAGGCGTATTTCACAGAATTGCAGAATATGCTGAGTTGGAAGGGACCCACAAGGATCAAGTCCAACTCATAGCCCTGCACAGGACAATCCCCAAGAGTCACACCATGTGCCTGAGACATGGTGTCATCCAAACACTTCTTGAACTGTCAAGCTTGGTGCTGTGACCACTTCCCTGGCGAGCCTGTTCCAGTGCCCAACCACCCTCTAAGAACCTTTCTCTAATGTCTAACCTAAAGCTCCCCTGATACAACTTCAGGCCATTGTGTCAATATTTCTTATCAAACAAGAGTCAAAACTGGTAATATTTTAAGCACATTTGAAAACATCATAGAATCTCAAGTGTGTACGTTCTTATGGGCCTTATTTAGTTGCATAAACTCACAACTAATACTGTTTATTTAACATTTCTATTATTGAAATATTAATTTTGTTTATTAATGTCATTGAGTTTTGGTGGGGATCTTGGCAATACAGAATACAGGCTGAAAAAGTTTTTAGTATTAAAAGATAGCATTATATTAAATGTTCTTATGGGCAAGGAAGTTAATTCAGTAAATCTAACACATTTTTTCTGTGAAAAGCTACGAAAGGCTATTGCAATTTATAATGTAAGTGCAAAGTTTCTTAAGCATATGTAGTAGTAAAAAGAAAAGGTTTTTAGAGAGAACAAAGAAGAATTTATATATTGGAAGAGGAATAGAAAAAACACAATTTAGAATTAATATATTTCATACTTATCAAGAGCAGATAAACTTTATTATCAGCATTTTCTTCTATGTAGTTGTGCAGTATCTGAAACCTAATTCTGTAGCAGCATGAAATGTTTTTTCTCATGAAGTAAGTCTTAAAATTTCTCATTGGATGATTAAATTTTCACCATCTTCGTGTTATCTAACAATAAAGTGTTTTTTTTTTGTTTGCTGGGGAGTTTTGTGTGTGTTTTTGTTTGTTTGTTTGTTTAAAATTGGAACATTTTATTACACATTTCATATTTTCAGCCAGGAAAATGCACACAAAATTTAGTGACATTTTTCTTGATATCAGTTAAAGTCTCTTTACCAAAAGATGAGTATTTTTCACATCTTATTACCAGAAGTATATAGAAATAATTTTTCTTTCTCCTAAAGCAGCAAAGGCAGAGAGAATTCACACAAATGGGGGACAGGACTGGCTGTGTGTTCCAATGGTAGCTTTAACTGTGATTTTATTAAATCAAACTTTGCTCAAAGGTAGAGATCTACAGTTCACCCTAGAAACAAACTTTCAGTACTTAGAGTTAAAAGAATAGCTCCCTTCTATTCAATGCAAAATTTATACTAAAATATTTAATGGAGAAGCAAGACTGAAATTCAATGCCTAAAAAAAAAGAAAATTAAAAAAACCCTCAAATTCAATCCATGACTCTAGCAATGAAATTGACAGATAGAAAGAGATACTTGAGTAAATCACATCAGCTCTCACTGAGACAGCCATAATTACGTTACACAAAGCAATCTTGAGTAAGTAAGTAATAAAATATTCTTCATGTCTGGAAAGATACTACCCACTGTAAAAATAGTATAAATAAGAGAAACTCGCAAACTTTTTTTTTTTAAATAAAGATGTTTGATTTTTTCTTTCCTTAACTAAGAATTTTTCAGATCAAAGGAAATTATATTTGCTACATTTGACTTAGAACCAACTTTAGGAACTGCCTTTTCCTGGGTGTTAATCCCTTTATGCAGTCTCTGTAGGAAGACCTTTGCAAATGTGCAGCATCTCTCGGAGCCTGCAAGATTCTGTCCATAGACAAAAAGCTGTAACACTGAATCCCCTCAGCTTCTCTTTCTGCTGCAGTCTCACATCTTTTCTCAGCCAGTTTTCCAACCAAATTTTACTGCAATAAACATATGATATATAATTCTATATTTATATATAACAGTATAGATTTAGCAAAACTAAATTAAGAAGCCACCCACTGGAAAGATGTTATTAATGCTCTTTCTTACTTATAAACCTGGTTACACATTAAGGAATTACACGCCTGCAGAACAAAACTCTTAAACAGAGTGGGGGAGAAAGAAAAGGAACTGGTGTTTACGGAAAAATTATTATAGGTCTTAACCTGTGAAAATATGATTTAATATATTTTAGCAGTATTTAAATTTGTATTACTATCACTATGTTGGCATAGCAAAATACTTTCTTGGCAGTGAATTGTAAGAGTTGACAAGTAACTTCCTGTATAAAAGGCCCGGAAAAATAATTATTGATTAGGAGACCAGTGTCGGGCCATTCTGCATCCCACGGGATTAGAGACAACCGCTGCTCGGTGTTGCATCTCAACTTATGTAAGTTCACTTTTAAAACATCTCTGACTCAAAGTTGTTTAATAAGACTTTAACAACTTGATTTTTCTTTTTTTTTTAAATACAAAACACTTGCCTTCTGTTCCCAAAGCTGAGGTTTCAGAGGAAGGAACAATGACAACAAAACCTTTCTTGCAGGTATTACAAAGATATAATTTAGGACCAATTAATTTGGATGAAATATAAGCACCAAGAGAGAAGCTCTAAAGTGAAGAAATACTAGGCACACCAACAGTGACTTCTGTAAATGGCTCAGTAGAAGACAGGTAGGGAACTACTTAGTTCCCTACGGGCTCCCCACTGTCATCTCTTAGTGCTAGTACTGCTCTGTTTGAAAGCATCTGACATAAGCAGTGAAACTTGAGAAGTCCAACAATGCTGAGGTCAGTACAGGTAAAATTCTTTCTATGGCACTGTAGAAAAAGAAGAAAAAAGAAAGTGTATGTGCTTAATAATTTCAGGATTAAGAGGGTCAATACAAAATTGACTCCACTTACAGACTATAAAAATTGTTCCAGAAAATGAACAGAAAGCCAGGAATTCATACATACACACACTGTGTGTAATTGTATTTTACAGGTGTAAATTCCTGTTTTTTTCATAATTATATAAATGTAAATATTATTAATGCTAGGAAATAATATTTCTTTTTTTAGATGTAAAATTTCCAAGACAAGATCTTAAGTTTAGATTTAGTTATAAACCTTTGGATCTTGCTGTCTTGTCTCCATATGAAGGAAGAATCTCCTTTCTTCACCATCAGTCATATTATTTCAAGTGAAAATTTATATTGATGGTGATCAAGTTACCTCAAGAATTCTTTAATAAGATAAATTCCTTTAGTGTTATTCTGTGAGCCTTATTTTCCAGACAATGCATCACTTTGCAGACTTACTTTAAACAGTCAGCTTTTGCATATTTTTCTTGAAGGGAAGCTGCAACCGCAGAAACTGGTGGCAGAGGTCAATGCTTCAGGCTGAAAGCAAATTGATTCCCAAATTCTGTCCTTTATTTCCTTTTATCTATTACTTTCATGTACTATATTTTTCAGATTTTTGCCCATAGCATTACACAAATCTCACTTCTAAGAAGTTCTCCATAATGACCTCCTAAACATTTCTTAGATATGTACTTACTGAACTACTTTCCTTTTCAATAGACACCGCCTGATTTGGTAGATCTCAAATGTCCATGCATGTCACCTGATCTACATTTACAATAAGAAACATGGAGTTTTGTATTGTGGATATATAAATAGAACATTCAGACTGTTCTGACTACTGGCTGCCTATTATTATTGTTGTTGTTGTTTTGTTGTTGCTGTTATTATTGTTAATATTCACAGAATTCCATAGAATCACAGAACAGGTATGGTTGGAAGGGACCACTGGAGATGATTTAGTCCACACTCCCTGCTCCAGCAGGGTTCCCTACAACTTCTTACTCAAGATTGTGTCCAAGCGCCTTTTGAATATCTCCAGATAAGGAGGCATCCCAAGATCTCTGGGTATTCTGTGCCAGGATTCAGTCATGCCTGCACGAAATATCTTCCCCATCCTCACGTGGAACTTTCTGGGTTTCAGTTTTCACCTGTTGCATCTTGGCCTGTTTCCTGGCAGCATCAAGAAGAGCTTGGCCCCAACCTTGTGACACCCTTCCCTCAAATACTTATATACGCTGATGAGGCCCCTTCTCACTCATCTCTTCTCGAGGCTGAACAGACCCAACTCCTTCAGCACTTCCTCATGTTGTGGTTTAGGAATGTATTCCCCAATTCAGTGTTTTCACTGAAATATTCCAAACCATGTGCTTCTTGATCCCTCCTCCCTTCCCCCTACCCCTACCTGTTGCGACAAGTTGGAGAGCAGATTGGAAGAACAAAAGGTAAAGATCACAGATTGAGATAAGAACAATTAACTGGAAATAGCAATGAAATAAGTCAACAAACAGTAACAGTAACAATATTAATAACAGACTGTACAAGAAATTAAGCCAACGATTCACACGTGATTGATCACGTGGAAACCTCAACAATACCCAACTAATCCTTTTGCCACACCACACAACCAAGAAGAGAGCCATTCCACCGGCCCCAGAAAATTATGTGAGGTGTTATAGAATAACCTCCAAGTCCTAGCCATGTCCTCTCTTGGCTACTGAAAAAAATTAACCCTGTCCTGGCCAGAACTAGCACATTATCTACTTCTTATCCTATTCCACCTATGTTATGCCCAGATCCTACACCTTCCAATTATATAGATACTTACACATAAGTATAGACATACATAGTTATAGATGCACACACACATATATATACACACAAGGACAGGTATCATTTCCATAGTCATAGTCCTCAAAGATGTCTGTTGAGTTCATTTAGTCCATAACTGCAAGGTTCTATCCTTCCTAGATATGTTCAAGGGCAGGAGGGCTGGTATGCTGTTGAGTGTTTGCCAGCTGCATTGAGAGATCATAACTGGTGTTTCTAAAGCAGTCCTTACCCATTGTCTATGTTAGTTATGGCATACAGTGGCAGTGTCATTCAGCAATCAATATTATGCAACTCAGTAATAGAGACTGTTCTCATACTGGTCCTTGAGCAAAAACAATCCCACCGATGAGTTTGCCTTTGCTTGAGGCAGGGCTAATCCAAACTGTTTCCCCTAATATACTCCTTATATGAACCACAGGGGCCTTATCCCTTTCTGCGGTACTGGAGGTTCTGATTGGGCAGAGCCAGCTTGATTGGTAGAGCCTCTAGTGTTACCTAATCAGGTGGCCTTCGATAAATTTATATCCCAATGTTTGAAGGTTCCCCCACTCACTGCTTTCAATGCGTTTTTTTACACATTGTACCCTTCAATTTTCCTGAGGGCTGGTGCATGATAGAGGATATGATATACCCACTCCGTACTGTTGTCTCCAGCCCAGATGTCTCTGAGGCTATTTTTGAAATGATCCCTGTTGTCCAACTCAGTTCTTTCTGAGGTGCCATGTTGCCACAGAAGTTTCTCTTCAAGGCCCAAGAAGGAAGTGGTGTGAGGCACAGGGTGCATCTGCAGTCATCCAGTGATTGTTTCCACCATAGTAAGCGCATAGTGATTACCTTGGTGGGTCTGTGGGAGTGTGATCTACTGCTCTACTAGGCCTCCCCATATTTATATTTCAACCACTGTCCACCATACCACAGAGCCTTTACCTGCTTGGCCTGTTTGATTGCAGTGCATGTTTCACAGTTATGGATAAGCTGGGAGTTAGTGTCATGGTTAAACTCACCCCTCAGTTATGAGCTCATCTGTATGTTGCCTTTCCTTCCTGATGACCTGAGGTGTCACTGATCCACTAAGCCAGAAATAATTCACCCTTATTTTACCAGCCCAGACCCACCTGAGACACCTTAATCTTGGTGGCTCAATCCACTTGTCTGTTTTGATGTTCTTCAATAGCTCGATCCTTGGGTGCATCTACATGAGGTACTTT
>JAWWMP010000093.1:31028112-31039374 GCA_035047865.1 Dendrocincla tyrannina | reverse complement strand
AGTCAAATAGTTAAAATTTTCAAGGTTTTGTGTCATGAATCATCTGCATTTATGTAAACAGTATCTGACTCCAAGTACTGTATTTTGCCAATTGGTGATAAACCAAACACAAACTTTAAAAGGCATTCATGTTTAATTTAATAATAATATAAGGGATTCATTTTATGCTAGTCAGAAATTTCAATTTTGAGATAAAAAAGAAAGTTTTTAAATTAGTTCAGTGTTAAAATTCTTTAAAAATTTGTTTATACATATACATCACAGTGTAAAGATGCTTCTTGAGCATTAGTATTGAGAATGTATATGACTTACACTTTTAGCACAAGTTTGTACAACTAAAGTCATATACATATTACTTTTGGTAGCTGGTAGCCATATATTCCCTTTCTAGTCTTGTATGTTGTTTTGTTTCAGTCTGCTAATACAAATAATAAAAAGACAGGGTGTGTTTTTCATAACACTGTGAAGCACATTGATATTGACTTCAGTAAATGTCATATTCTAAATTCACAAGCCTCATCCAAAGATAACTCAAATTTTAAGTCTTTGGAAATAAAAATACTCTTTCACTGCTGCCTTTAAATTGACAGTCAAATGGGCTTTTCTACTCTCTTGAGATCCAATTAGGACTTACAGTGCTTCATGTGCCATTCCTAAGGGGATAGGAGTTACACAGCATCTGCTGTCTATGCTACTGGTATTGCTGCTCTTCTATTTCAGAAACGGGTTTTTTTTATAAGTAGGATTACCATTCCCTCTAGAAAAGAAATTTTCATTACTTTTGTTAGCTTACATGAGCTGATGCAACTATGTTTCCTAATGCATAGTATACTGATGTTTTAATACATCTGTGTATATTAAAAAGACACCAGAGAAAGTACAGAGAAGAAAAACATATCAGTTTAAAAAATATATCTCAAGATATAAAGAAAAAATTACATCTGTCACTAAGGAGTTAGGTTGAGAGTCAGTTGTAAATAATTTTTTGAAAGACAGTTGTGGGTTTGGTTTTTTTTTTGCTTTTCTTCTTTTAATGTTCAGAGTCTTAAATGTATTAAGTATAACCCTTGGTCATACTACGTAGTTTTCTGAAAAGCACAAAGCATGACCAAGTGACAAAATAACAACTTTAAACTTACATTGTCCTCTGCTTTCTGATGGACAACAGAAAGAATCAAAAAAAGAAAAAAAGAAAAGAGAAAAAGACAGGTCATCAAAGAAGAACTAGGGGAGGGAAAGGAATGTATGGGCTTTGTAACAGTAAAACTGGGAAACACTATTTCAACAGAGAAAAAGCAATTTAATAGTAAGAACAAATAAGGTATCTCCAGCAAAATATTTTTAATAGAGTATAAGCTATCTTTAAAATGGCACAGAAATTGTATTTTTTTACCTTCCTTTTTGCATGACAGCTATAAATACTTTAAGTGTTGTGTACCCACAAAACAGAGCAAAAAAACTACTGTAGAGACTGTTGTTCTACAGGCAGAATCTAAACATAATTAAGGCTCTATATATTTTCAATATCAAGACTCTTCCTGTCTTTACATAATTTCATGACTAGTTAAGGAAAAGTGAAAAGCAGTATGTGTCCTTGTCCACTTTGTTTCTTGTATTGTATTTTCCCGCACATCAAGGATATCTCTTTGTGCAAAACAGAGCTTTACATAACCCTTAATAACTTCTATGGAGGCCTTGTTTAGCATGCTCCTAGGTGAATTTCATAAGAACCAGCAGATAAATACTGATACTTTCATGGATTACACACAATATGTAATGTGTAAGTTACTGAAGTAGCTTCAAAAAGGGGCAAAATTACCTTTTTTACATCACATATAGGTTTGATTCACAAGTAATTTCTTGTTTCCAATGTCACTACTTCTTCCTAAAGCCAGCTTCCTCACACCAAAGTACAATTCTGACCCACAAGAAGGAGAATGAGCAGTTTAGAACCAAGATTATTCTATACTGATATGATTAATACAGGCTGAAACCCTTATACAGCTTTTTCAAATACCTTTTTGACACTAAACAAAGACTGGTTTTCATCCAGGAATTCTGTAACCTTGGAATTTGCAGACTAACGAAAACTGTAGAATGAACAACAGTGGAAGTCCAGATTGACCAAGACCTATACAGCAAAAAACTCAACAGACTGGAAACATGAGACAACATATTTCTCTAGTAGATGCACAGTGCCACACATTTTATAACGTTTCTGTGAAACTCATGAAGATCAGTGGAACAATGAATATACTTATATGACTGTGAATGAACATCTTAAAAATTTTAGAAAAAGACTACTATTTCTATATAGTGGAGGATAGAATTTTTGTTTCTTGGTTTGTTTGTTTTATAATAGCCATTGATTGATTAACAATATATGCACACCTGAATTTTGGTTTTTAGCATACTGGTATAGACCACACATTGCTTTGATGTCAGTCTGCTTCATATCTGATCAATAGAAAGGAACAACAGCAGACCATCAAGACAAAGTCAGTAAAAACTCAGAGGCAGTAAAGATGGTGAACGGGGCAGTAATTAGCCACAATCAATTTAAAACAGATAAGTATTGGATCATGACAGCCTTTCACACATTATCCATCCTTTGTGCAATTACGCTGTTGTGGCTGCTTAAACTATGATGTCTGATGTGGCATAATAGGCTGGAAACCTGCTGACCTTTCCCTGAATGCATGCCCTTCTTCTCCTGATTGCTTACTCACCACACCTTTTATGCCTAAAGCTGAAAGCAGTCTTTACTGTGGTTACCAAGACCAATATTGTGTCATTATAAAACTACTGCAGACAGCTAAAAAACTTATACTGCTTGGACCCACCAGATGATCTATCTGTAGCTATTTAAATTGTATGAAAAACCAGCAGATATGTAAGCTCTTAAATTCACCAATTAGAATCCTTCATATCATATAATAAGCAATCTTACTTAGAAAGGTCACTGAGAGCAACAGAAGACTTTTGCCAGAAAAGACTTTGACTACAGTCCTCAAGATCTATCCCAGGAATGGCAAAATAAGGCAAGTAAGCTTAGACATAAGATATTTCAGGCAGCATGAGAACTAGTCTTTGTCATTTTATGATGTGCTTTGTGCCACTGCTGCCAAACTATTTCATGTGGAACAAATATAAATTCTGTTGTACTGGATAAATCATTGGGAGAAGAGTATGGATCTTTTTTCATACCCTGTAAAGGAAAATAATACTAAGATAAACACACTGTAGGTCAGTAGGTGTACTGACATCTTGTCAGGCTTGATTCAGCTCCTCTGTTGACTAATAAGTACCTGCCTGCAGTTATTCAGTCTGAACGCAAGAGTTCTTGTCGCTGCTACTGCTGCTCTTGCTCTAAAATACTTCAAATAGGAAAATATGTATGGCAACTAGTTCAATTATTTCTGAGCCCTAGAAAAGGTCACAAAAATAATTTTCCCTCTATCTTTTTTTCTCACTTTTCCTCTCTCTTTTCCTCTCTAGCAAGTAACTGGGGAGACTAGTGTCAAAACTTCTAAAATAAGATAGCAGACAATTTTATGTTCAGATACACAGATTTTTATTGCCAGCAGCTAAAGCCAAACCAGGAAGAAAAACAGTTACTTAAGAAAATATTTCTTATTTGGCACAACACTGTTTATTACACAAAGGTGTCTGCTTATTAATAAGAGAGAACAAAAGTGGAGTATATGGTTTTATTTTTGTTTTCTAGACCAGTGTGTTCTGCTCTTAGAGAACATTGTACTACTACTGCTGATATCAAAAACATACTACAGTTCATTTCATTAAAATGCAGCTGGAATTATTATATCATCATAACAACCATGACAGTACCCCCAAAAAGAAACAACCAATTTAAATAGTGTAAGGTGAAACTGAAATTCTGATATGTTAATGCACATTATGTCTATATTATCTAGTAAAAACCCCTGCTGTCAATTGCAATGCATTAAAGGCACTCCTGGAGCAATGTATTTTCTTTCCTGAGATCATGAACTTTGAAAATTATCTAAGATGCAGCCTGTCTTAAATTACATCAGTAGTGAGATTTGCTTGAAAATATACTCATGCTCTCAACTGAGAGATTAATGAAGGCAAACCATTTTAAATCGTCTGCAACTTTCATTTCGGTCTCCCAGCAATTCTAGAGAGCTACATTCTGAACATGAGTAAGAACTTACTTGGTCATTTACTGTGTAGGAATTATAGGGCTCTTTCTATTCCAAGTAATTAAACAGAATGAATTTTGTAAGAATTGGCTCATTATATTAAAAAGACAGTATCTAATAATTTTCATATATTTTAATGCCATCAAACAAAAGAGAAACTAAATGATACACTGGGTGCATTGTGCTGGAATTTGACATAGCACATATCTATTGTAGGCTTGAGGGCAGAGTTCAAACTTGGTTATCCACTTAGGATTAAAAGAATGAAAGTGACATAACCCCAATAAGAAAAAGTAAGAGGGCAAAAATGACAGCAACTACTTAAAACTTTCACCTCAGTTATGCTCATCTTTACTTCCACTACAGAAACTAACTTAGAAAGCAAGCTACAGAGGGGAAATCATTATCTGTCACCAAGCTGCATCTTAAGAAAATGATGAAATTGAGAAAGTGCCCAATGTCCTGGGACACTGACTATAGTCCCAGAGGAATCGTAATAGCTCACACACTTTTTCGTATAGCTACTGTGCTTAACTCTGTGCATACAGTATATATCATGTTCTAACTCTGAATATAATTATTTTGTATCCCACTCAGCATCATAGGCTGTAGCAATGTCAGCAAATCCAACACTAGCAAAATCAAGAATATGAAATACCAACATTTGTTCTCTTAATACAAATATCTTTTACGTTCTGACTGGAGCTCACAGAGAAATATAAATCATGAATCTTAATTTTTTGAAACTCTCCCTACTGACAATATCTCCCTTAAGAACATCACCAAAAATAAAATATTTCAAGTTACCCCAAAATAATGAAAAAGGTGATATTGATTTAAAGCTTCTTACAGTTTTTTTTTTCTGTTAAATGAATTTCCAGTTTTTGTAACTGTTCACTAGGAGTAAGAGAAAGATGTTGATAACACACTGATGTTTTGGTTGTTGCTGAGTAGTTCTTACTCTAAGTCAAGGATTTTTTGAGTTCCCATGCTCTGTCAGCCAGCAGGTGCACAAGAAGCTGGAATGGAGCACAACCAGGACAGTTGACTTGAACCAACCAAAGGGATGTTCAATACCATAGAATATCCTGCTAAGTACGTAAACTGGGAGCTGTTGGCTGGAAGCTGCTGTTCACTGCTGGGAGATAGGCTGAGCAGTGGTCAGATGGTGAACAATTGTGATGTGCAACATTTGTTTCTCTCTTCATCACTAATATTGGTATCAGTAATAGTACTTTTATTATTACTATGTTTTATTTTGTTTTAAATAGAAAATTGTTCAGATCTCAACCCATGAAGTTTATCTTCTCTTTCCAATTCTCCACTCCACTGGGTGACAGTGGGAGGGCATGAGTGAGCAGCTGCATAGTACTTAATTGCTTGCTAGAGGTAAACCATAATAAGAATATATGTATATGTTTAAGAAAATGAATGCAATGTATTGTCACATGAAATGCTATTTCAAATAAAAATGGATTATTCTTGAAGATTTATCACTAATAGCTTCGTCTTCTAAAATTTTGTTGGTTTGTTGGTTGCTTGTTTTTCAAGTTAATGAGCAAGTGAAACTATTAATAGACCAAACTTCAGTATAATTTAAAGTACAGGTATTTTATCATTACTGTCACTGTATATACAGCAACGGTTCTTGCTACAAATAAAAAATGAGGCCAAGAACACCTGCACCAGTCAGAAAATGAAACAGCAAGTCCACAAGCAAAACTAGAATAGCTTTGTCTCAACTTTGTTTTATGCACATTGCAAGGATTAAACTCATTGTCTATAGCAAAACTGGTAAATGAACAGTCAAGAATTAACAGCTCATTATATACCCTGTTACTGATTTTCTTCAATGCCAAGCAACAGCCATCTACCACATTTTTCTACAAGCATCACTATGTGAGAATAACTTGTTATGACTCAAATCCCAACAGTGTCTATTATTTAATATCAGACAAAATTATATATGTCTCAAAATGTTTCTACAGCTACTAGACAAGAATCAGTTTAAATTATCTCAATCCACTGTGGTATAAAACAATAAACCAGAAAAAGACTACTAAACATTATTTGGACAATGACATTTTAAAAACATATCAGACAAGATGTGCAAAGCAGTCAGATGCATTAAGTAATTTCAGTATTTCTCATATGCAACATCTTAAGTTTAAAAGATTTGGATTTAAAAAAAAAAATATTCACAGTCCAAAGTTATTCAAAAAGTCCTCTATTTAACTATGGTAATAGTTCCTCTTGTGAAAGAATACTATGTTCTTGGGTAATGATTGGGTAGATAGAACTAAGGAATACGTGATCTTCGTTTTTGAAATTCAACAGTACAACTTCTTCAGCCAAGGGCAAAGAAGTGATACACACTGGAATTCTATTTACAATAGTCCTCTGAACTACCTGAATGCAAAGCAATGACCACTCCAGCCAAAACTAGGTATCTTCATTTTTTGATCCACAAAGTAAAAGAACACTTAACCTTTCCTTTTACAAGACCCATTTTTCAAAATTTGGCTTGCTAAAAGCTGCAAATCCATCCAAGGATTTGCCATGCATCCAGTAACTCAGTATTTAAACTATATGAAGGTCAGTCACTCACAAACATTTTTACATATTCAAATGCTTCTTTATTTCCGAAACTGTAGGAAACAGATCTTATTCATCTGTTATTCTGGAAATTTCCTTACCAATTAAACAGAGAACAAGTCCAGTTATCTCTCCAGACATTCATACTTTCATTTCAAATTTGATTTCTAAAGCCATCCATTTACTATCCTCCTTGTTCTATCCCTCTAGTATGTTTAGTTAAACCGCAAATAAAGGCGTGTTATACTTTGTAAAAAGGTTCATTTGGTCCAGAAATTCATAATTTTCCAAACGTATTACTTTATGAAAAGTTAATAGTGATTTATAACTCTAACATATGAAAGAAACAAAAATAAAGGCAAAAATCAGATATGGACTGGAAGTAAATTTTAAACAAGTTATCTTCATAAGTAAAGGCCAAAGCAGATGCAAATGCTCTTCATGACTGCTACAAATCCTGGGTTAGACTTTTTTCCTTAAATATAAATTTTGTATTTCCTTCATTTTGAAAATGTGAGAAAAACATTTTACTTGCTTTTTTATAGTTTTATAGTATTATGTTTATTGCTAGCTTTCTTTCCTTTTTCTATTTTTTTTTCATGAAACCACTACATAAATTACCCCAATTTTAGGTTTTATATTTCTTTTCAGGTATATTCTACAGAGAATATTTTCACCTTTTTTTTTCTGTAAATGCAATCTCAATATAGAGTACACAGATTATACTAAAGATAACACATGTTCAAGGAATCAGATTTATTACAGAAACTTTACTAACTTCAGTAGCTCACAGGACTATGCCAGTGAACATAAGCATGACCTTAACTATGTAATAATTAGACTGTGATAATAATGTGTTATAGTGAAATTATTTTTTTTTACAGTAAACAATCATTACTCAGTGAGATTTGATGAGATTGATACACAGATGAATGTAACATTTTTCTAAACCTATCTTTAATGGCATGTCTACTAACACAGGCAAATTGCTCAGGGGAGCATCAGCTAAGTTAAAAGGAGTCCCTGTTTGAAATAGAGACTTAAACATTTACTCTTATGCTGTTCAATTACCATACCCTACTGAAAAGAAATGCATCAACATATTTATCTAATAAATGGAATGAGCTTTCCACTTAACCTGATAGCAATTACTTTGGAAATTTATAAGTTTCAGTCACAAGATATCAATTCCAGGAAATTAATAGACAGTCTACTTCTAGCTGGCTTATATACAACTGTTAGGAACTGGCACTGCTACAGCAAACAAGCAGCACTGCATTGATTGGCTTTGACAGGTATGGCTCAGGGATGAAATGGGAAAATTAACTAAAGGGTTCAATGAGGACTTTGGTAGATTATGCATTGTGACTGTTCTTATTTGTTTTCTGTATTTTTTCTTTAGTTTTTGTTTGTTTATTTGGGGTTTTTTTGTTTGGTTGGTTTTGGGTTTTTTCTCTTTAAAAATTATAGAAATGTATTGTACCTACTGGTATATTGTCAACTCTTTTTTTTTTTCATTAACCAAGAAATATGTATTGCCTTCCCTCTGAGTTTTGCCCCAAGACTTTTTTCTGTTATATGCTACATTTCCTTCTAATTTTCTACAACTTGATTGTGGTATAAACACATCATCAGCATTACTCTTTATAACTAATTTTAAACTTCTCATTGAATTTTTCATGGTGACTGATATGTAAAGCAGGAATTATGTTTGCATTTCTTCTATGTAGAGCTTTCTATACAAGAACATGAGTGGGACGTTTTATTTTTAGAAAACACCAGAGTGGAATAACAGACAGGTAGTCTCCAGATTAGATATATGCTTTCCAGTAGTAGAAATAAATAAAACAGGTAGAGGTTTTTCATGGGAATCCATCTCATTTGTTCATAAAGTAATCTACTGGAAGCTTTGAATGCTTTTGAAAAAAGTATCTAAGAAAAGTTTCACAATTTTGACTGACCCTGTCATTTTGTGATATTGTTTGTAATTTGATGCCATCAAGAAATTAAATAACCCTTGACTAAATTGATCATCAGGAACCTATGTGACAGCACATATATTGCTTGGGCATTATGAATACATTTTATAAATAAATCACTCTGTGGAGCATGTGCCTTCTATTTATTGCCTAGTCACATGATGGTGTTATTATACAGAAGGACTTTTTAATTTCTGCATCATTGAAGTTGTACAGTCAAGGAAGTGATGCATTATTGGCTTCATGTTATTTTCATATTCACTTTTAAGGCTTCTATATGTAGTGGAATGGGAAAACATTTTGTATTAACTGGCCTGTATTTGCTCAGATATAGTAATTCATCTCTGAGAATCTCAGAGTACCCAGTGAAGTCAGTGCTTCACAAAGACTTGTTTGTGTAGGAAAAAATGTTTTTATCTCCCTTTTTTATAAGAAAATTAATATTCATAATATTAATTTAACTGTGAAGGGCAAGGGAGACAGGACAAACTGTGCAGTTGGGAATAATATATGTTCCTAGAACAACTTTATATAGTTGGAAAAAATTGAATGACTTTTTTCTGCCAAGCCTTATTCAGATCTGAAATAGAATCTACAAACTTTAAAGTTCAATGGAAGTAAAGGTCAAGAGTGTAGAAGTTAAAGACAACAAACAAATGCCAGTCGGTAGTTTGTGGAACCTAACATGCAAAAAAGGGAGCAACAAGAAAAGTATCTTACATACAAGAGACAGAAACACATAGTTCACAATGTCTATAATAAAATGAAGTGTGTGTGTGGAGAAAAGGTGAGGAAGAATAATATGCAATAAAAGCAAATTTGAAAAGAATGTACTGTTCTGTAAGAGACTGTTAACATGCTGTAAAAACAAAAATATCTACTGCACTCCTAGATCAAACTCTTGCAAAATAAGTGACAAATGCTTCATCATTTCAGCCTTGTCTTACTGTGCTGTTTTTAGCAGCTGAAAACTGGTACAGCTTAAGGTGCAATGAAATTTTTTGAAGTCCAACAGTAGTGAAATGAGACCTCAGTAAACAGGATGATCACATAAACACAAAAGCACAAGCCTTCCTATTCACTGCAAAACATACTTCACACACTGTAGATAAAGATGCAGCACCAGAATGCCTTTCTCTAACCTGAGATTATTTACTACTACAATTCTGCAAACTCTCTTTTTTTTTTCCTTGTGTTTGGTTTTGTGTCCCTCAATACCAGAAATACTGAGGTGCAAGAATGAGTCCAGAGTAGTGCAACAAAGCTCGTAAAGTGACTGGAGAACACTTAGGAGAAGCAGAGGAAGCTAGGGTTGTTTAGCCTAGAGAGGAGGAGGCTCAGGGGAGTCTCTACAACTACCTGAAGGGAGGTTGTAGCAAGTCAGGGGTTGATCTCTTCTCCCAGGTGACAGGTGACTCTTCCCCCAGTGACAAGATCAGAGGAAATGGCATTAAGTTGTGTCATTGAAGGCTTACGTTGTATATTTATCACTGATAAGCATAGGAACAGGCTACCCAGGAAAGTGGTTGAGTCACCTCAAGATTTTCAGATGCATGAGTGTGGCACTGAGGGAAGAAGTCTAGTAGTGAACTTGTCAGTGTTAAGTTTATGGTTGGTCTCAATTATCTTAAAGGTCTTTTCCAATATAAATGATTTCATGATTCTGATGTGCCACGGAAAAAGGGAGAGAAAAGATTGGTTTCACACCTATTTTATACTCAGCTAAATACTTCAGGAAGAAAAACATCTTTTTGTGTTCTTATCATAGAACCAAAGAATCAGCTAGATTAGAAGAGACCTCCGAGATCATCAGGTTCAAGCCTTGATCCAACACCACTGTGATTACTAGATCATGGCACTAAGTGCCACTTGCAGTCTCATCATAAAAACCTCCAGGGATGGTGAATCCATCCACCTCTCTTAGGCTCGCTATTACAATGTCTGATTACTTTCCCTGTGAAAAATTTCTTCTTAATATCTAACCTAAATCTCCTCTGACAGAGCTTAAGCCCATGCTCTCTTGTCCTATTGCTGGTTGTTTGGAAAAAGAAACCAACCCCTACCTGGCTACAACTTCCTTTTAGGTAGTAGTAGAGAGTGATGAAGTCACCCCTGAGCCTCCTCTTCTCCAGGCTGAACAACTCCAGCTCCCTCAGCCTCTCCTCATAGGACTTGTGCTCCAGTCCCTTCTCCAGCTCTATTGCTCTTCCCTGGTCCTGCTCCAGCATCTCAGTGTCTTTTTGAACTGAGGGGCCCAGAACTGGTGGTTCACCAGTGTGGCCTCACCAGTACTGAGTACAGAGGAAGAATCACTTACCTCATCCTGCTGGCCACACTATTCTTGATACAAGCCGAGATGCCATTGGCCTTCTTGGCCACCTGGGCACACTGCTGGCTCATGTTCAGCCTCCTGTCAATCCAAATTCTCAGGTCCCTTTCTGCCTGGCTGCTCTCCAGCCACTGTCCCCACCCTGTAGCACTGCAGGGGGTTGTTGTGGCCAAAG
>JAWWMP010000093.1:30913306-30925872 GCA_035047865.1 Dendrocincla tyrannina | reverse complement strand
GATGGATACTTAGATAAATGCTCTTATTCTCTAAAACTCACAGTAGTTCTTTGTAACAAGTAAATTCCTGTCTGACTAGAATAAAAGAGAAACCTCTTTACTGGAAAAAATTGAGTCAAAACCCTCATTTATAAACCTAGAATGCCAATAACTTATTTTACATGTTTTTTCATCAATTTAATATTTTCATTATAAATTTCAGATTCTTTAAAATAAGAACAAGTTACCTAGCAGTAACTCTAGCAACTCTAGCAAGGTAATTCTAGCAGTGGAAGGTCATGACCAACCCATTGACCATCTACTCAAAATGGACCTCTGACTCAAATGGAGGGAACTAATTTAGCATGGAAAGTGTATGTGAGCTAATTTAGCATGAGAAGTGAGAGATAAGACTAGCAAATAGAAATTTGCCTATGAATTAGGGTATGTAAAAAGTTATGTAATTTGTAAGCAGTGAGTGCTGATGCTTTTGTTTGTTAAAATATATAAATATTGTAAAGGTTTGATGATCAGGCAGCCACTCAGCTCCCTTCTTTGCACAAACTAGAATGAAAATTAGAAATACCTCACCTTGGTGTGAATTGGTGCTCTGTACTGTATAATGAGACTGTGTTCAGGACATTTTTTAGCAACCCAGACAGGACAGCCTTGTCTGCATAAATGAGTCGCTCCAAGCCAAGAGTCTCAGCTGGATAAATTCCAGCACACTGCCATTTTTATTAGGGACTTTGGACAATCAACTCCAAAGCTGGGACAACCAGTGACTCAAATGCACAATGTTTTACAGAGCTATTTTATTGGTAAAGGAACATGATTGGGAATTGAAAAAGAAGTAGTAAGATTTTGGTTTGGGCTGCAGGAGCAAATATTTTGTTTCTACACTTTGGTGACAAATGACTTGGATTTTTGGTATTTTGCACACACATTTTCACACTCAGAGCTGGTAATATGAAAATTTGGGTTTAACCTGTGTACGTTTGGACAGTATATAAAACACTGAAAATTTCAGTACCAAAATGTGTTTTTCTGCTTTTGTAGAAATTCCCCTTTGCTCTCCCTTCAGAACAATCCTAAAAAACCAGGAGTAAATTTGGAGGTGACTCTGTCACTCAAGATAGATTGAAAAGATATTTTAATTAATGACAGCCTCAATATGAATCAAATGGTGGTAAAATATGGCCAGAAAATGGTTCTTTAAAAAAGAACGTGGTTTTATAGTTGATGGTATTTTGTAGGAGGCAAGAAAAAGAGAGTGAGATCCCTTGCGTAGTTTTGGGGTTTGCTTTAAGAAATACTTGGCATGTGAGAAAAGATATGGGTTTGTAGATTTCAAGTACCAAAATGTAATATATTCTTTGGTTAATAATAATAATTTAAAAAAAAAATAAAAAATAAGTATAAATATTCTTATTGTGTGTGATGAAAAGATTAAAAAAAAATACACAAATTCCAAAGAGGAAATCAACTATTGGCAGTTCCTCCAAAGATAGTATCAATTCAGGAGGTGGACAGTGAATCTAGAAATTAAGAAGTTTTTTTCTGTACAAGCTCTGTTTCTAGTAGGACATGGGGAAAATATGTCAGTATTATAGGAACCTTTAAGGCATGCAACTGGACCTGATGGGAAGGCAGTGTAAGTGCATGTGATCACACACATGACTGATCACAACCTGGAGAACCTATAAATATTTCTCAGTCCTTAGAGGGGCTTACATTATGTTATAACACTTCATATACAATCACAGAATAGTTTAGGTTGAAAAATACCTTTAAGACCATGAAAGTACAACCACTAACTTAATACTGCCAAGTACATCACTAAACTATGTCCCTAAGTGCCACACCTAGAAGACATCACATATCTTTTAAATATTTCCAGGGACGGTGACTACCCTGGGCAGCCTGTTTCAATGCTTGACAACCTTGCCAGTGATTTTTTTTCACAATGTCTGATTTAAAGTTACCCTGGTGCAACCTGAGGCCGTTTGTCCTATTGCTTGCTACTATGGAGAAGAAACTGATTCACACCTTGCTACAACCTCCTTTTAGGTAGTTTCAGAGACTGACAAGGTGTCCCTTCAGCCTTCCTTTCTCCAGGCTAATATACACTTCCTTATAGTCAAAAAAGAAGTCACCAATCAAATCATTAACTAATAAAATTATAACATTTGAGAAGCTTTTCAAAGCTGTAAACTTAATTCAGTTTTCTAGGTCAGTTTTTTATTTTATAGGCAGTGGTTAAATTTTAAAACCTGGTACACATCTTGAGCTTTTACTCATTTAATTTAGACCCACTGATTGTCCAAGACTTGTGGGACAATGCCATTTAAGCTCTTTTTTCTAAATGCATGATTTAGGCTTTTATATTTAAAATCAACCCACAGGAAAAAATATAATATAAAAGATCATTTTTTTTACTACAGCATTGGTTTAGTGCCCTTCTGCTGCTATCAACCAGTCCAGGAATGTGACACTTCTTCCGCAAATGACTGCAAGTGCCTTCTAGGAAGAAGACTGGATTGCAAGATTCTCTGGTCAGAAAAGAACAAGAAAATGAAGATGACAGAGGAGAAAGTAAAAAACTGTACTTAATGTTTTTCATTCCCTCTTGAAAACAGATCAACATGTTTTTCTGTAGTGGTACAAATCTAAGGCCTCATGTCATACTATCAAAATTAATATTATTCAGCATCACATAAGCAAGAATGCAGATAGCAAGTAAACAATAGCAATCTGAAAACTCATATTCATTCTTGAGATTTCTGTTTGAGTTCCATTGTGCTAGGTACCGAGTAGCTAGAAAGGATGTTTTTGTTATACCTTGAAAAGCATGCAGAGGCCTGCAGCTGGGGGGATTGAAAAGAAAAAAACAACATCTTTTAGTACTGAGTAACAGTTTTCACTTTTTGGTTTAACAATAACTCTTCTTTGTCTAAAACCACATGCATAAAAGATATTTCTCCTACAAATCCTAATGCTGGTTTCTACATGCATCCCTTATTAATCACTCTCACAAAATTTATACTTAATGATCCAATTCAAAAACTGATTGAATTTGCAATGACATGACAAGACTTTCTGCTTGGGGAGTTTAATTTGTAATGGCCTAGTCTTTTGTTAAGTATTCAGAACTAAAAGAGAAGAAAAGCAGCACCTTTATGATAGAATTTGCAGCAGCAGCTGTTGTATTAGTGGCTTGTAGAGTTAGTTTAGATAAAATAAATACTAAAGCTTATTTTTAATAATTACTTAAGGATTTTTGGAATTTTAATTATGCCTGTTAATGAACAAGTTAGCTAAATTGATGAATAATGATCTATGCAAACAGTATTTTACAGATTCAGCAACGGAAGTTTAGCAAATCATGAAATAAATTAAAAATAAACAAAAAGGCTAGGAAGTCACTATCAGCACACTTGCAAGGTAAATATTTGAAATATAGAAGGAGAAAATTTAGGAGTGCTTTAATATGCAGCAATGGGTAGAATTTTCAGAAGAAATAGACTGAAGCTGGCATTTCAACTGGGCAGAAAAATGTCATCATAATGTAAGTAGTCCATGCAAGTCTAATCACAGAATGAAATCAGAGCCATAATCACCTTCTGTGTCATGAGAATGAGAAACAGATGATGGATCTGAAGTTGATCAAAATCACCTTTGATCATAACTTAAATCAACAGGTGTATATATATACACCTAAAACTCAATGCAAGTTTTGAGTACACAAAGAATACAAGAAAAAGGATAATGGAGATATTAAGCGGCTGTGTAGAAAAAAATCTAATCACATTTCCTGAGTTTCTGAATTTTCTAAATACTTTTCAATTCAGACATACTTTTGTCTTAAATATAGACTTCAATTTCAGATATATTCATCTATAGATATTAAAATGTAAGTGAAATAATTTCATTTTAATGAAAAAAAATCCCACCAACTTTTATGGTATGAACTGTGGATGTGAGGAAAGTGTGGGGTTTAGCAAAATTAAAGGAAACTTTCTGTCCATAAAAATTCCTAAATTTACTTCATAAATTTATATATGAGATAGTAACAATATATAGTGTTCTGTGACAAGGAAAACAAGCTAAAGAATGTAGCAAAATAACTGGGGCAGGAGACTGCTAAAAATTGTCAGTGATATCCCAAGCTATTGTAATGTGTAGAGAGGATCTCAAAAATAAGAAAGCTGCCCTCTCTCCAAAAATATTGATGAAATCTGAGAAATATTCAATAGACAGGTTTCATAACTGCTATACTGTAAGAGCTTATACCCATCATCCTTTGTATCATAATAAAACTTTTTTTGCTGAAACATCCTTTGTTTCATTTGAATAGCAGGTATAACATGTAATTCAGAGTGTGCTTTGGACACCACATACTTTCTGAATTGTTAGTACATTTTTTTAAGAGACCTTCCCAGTCATCCTGATGTTGCAAAAATACCCCAGATAAAAGAACATATTTTCATCCTCTCTCATGTCCCCAACCCAACTCCAGCTCCAAGAACAACCTATTACACACGTGAGAACACACATCTCTTCAATTGTTTTATATCCACCCAATCAATCACTTTCTTGCCTTATAGCAAGCAACATATTCAGTTCAAACTTTCTGATTTTTTTTTTCCACTGAGGAAAAGCTAACTGTCTAAACAAAAAATACACATCATTTTCATATCATGTAGGTGGACAATCAAGTAGAAACAATGGACATGTCAACATTATTATCAATCCCTGGTGACAGAACAATATAACAGCACTCTCCTGTGGTCATAAAAATAGGGGAGAAATGGTTTAAGGGAACATTTTTGTATGTTCCTCAGACATATGATGAACAAAAAGTGCAAAATACTGAATTAACTACTGTAAAGCTCTTAACCCTCAATGAGAAAGCACAAAAAAAAAAAAAAAAGTGAAAAAGGAGTAGGAGGTAGTTTATGACACCATGAACTCGTTATTCTGCATATACATGGAAGTTACTGAATACTTGCATCACATGACCTGATTTTTTTTTTTCCCCCAGCCTTTTTAACAGGAAATGGCTGGCAAAAAGAAAGGCCAGGAATGCATTTCTAAAGCATCTTATTAGTGTAGATTCCTACTTAATTTCATGGGAAATTCAAATTTTCAAAGAACAGAGGAGCTCTCAAGCAGAACTTTCAATGTAGCTAGAGTGAAAAAAGCCCATAATATTGAAGGCAGAGTCTGACCAGTTTCCAAAAAGGACTCTAAGCCAGTAGCTTTGTGGCAGAAAAGGTGTATACTGTGGCCCTCATATTTTGTCCATATTTTGTTCCATGTTTCTTTCTACATGCACCAAGCCAAATAACAAGGAAGAGTCTATATTCTGTACATATATGTACATATATGTGTCTTTTTCTTAGCAGGATGCAGAGATGCAGCTTGAGTCAGCAATGAGAACAAGATCAAATTTGCTCAGAGTTCCATAGTTCATATGCAGTCTAAGATATTAATTGTTCCCTGATATATTTTTTTTTTTTCTTTTCAAAGCAGTCTCAGACCAACTTTCCTCCCTGGTTCCATTCTTCCTTCTCTGATCTGGTGTCCTGGATCTTGACTGCTATATAGTCTGTCATCCATTTTAGGCCTGAACCTTGTATTAATTGGAAAGGAAACTACTTCTATCCATAGAAACAAAAAGATCCTCTGCCAAACTGTCAAAACATTCTGAACAATTTTTGCTATGTAATACCCTTCTCAGTACAAACAAGATTTTTTTCTCTCCAAAGAAAGCCTCAGATACTTGTGGCTAGGAACATTAACCATCACATATAAGTATACTTTCATAATTATAGATATAAATGTACATTTAAGTAACTTTACAAGAAGATAAAAACTAAAATTTAAGGTTTAGTAAATTCTTAGTGTCAAAGTCATGCTAGACATGAACAATTTGAACTGCCTTTGACGTATTGGTGACAGGGAGAGTAAATTAATATGTAAATAACTCAATAAATCTTTTAATTTGCCCTTAAAATAGTTTGAAAGCACAACTCAGAACCAGGCTCCACTGAAGGGTATAGCAATCAAATGTAGAAAATGAAGTGGTTCAAAGAAGAGAAGATGATAAGAATTTTTTTTAAGGTGATCATTTCTTCTTTTCGCTCTTAAGAACTTCATTTACCAACAGCAGACCATCTCCCGTTTGTTGTTTTAGTACAAAGAAACAAAGAGAGACACTAAAGAAGCCAAAGCTCCACACTGAAGAAGGAGGAAAAAACCCCTTTGGGATAACTGTGCTCTTAGGGAAATATTATGATGACAGAGGAAAAAAGACAAAACCTTTTGTGAGGTGTAAAGGACAAAGGCAGTAGAGAAAAGAGTGCACAGAGAAAAAATAACATTAGAAAACCATACTGCCTACTGTGACGAGGCTCTTTAGCTCTTAAGGGCAGTGACTGTGGGCAATAAATGTGAAAAAGGAGTGTCCTCATCTGTTTAAAGAGCTCAACCTGAATCTTACAGACACAGGAAGCATTGCAGTTTGCTTGCAATCAGCCTTGCGTGACACTGAAAAAGAAAATTCAAGGAGTGGGTGGAGAAGGCTGGAAAATGTGTGAGGAATTTAAGTGGAGGAAGAGAAGTAAAACTTATTTTTTGACTATTGGAGCATGGTGGATTACTGATAGCATTTGTGAGCACTTTGATGGAACTAGTGCTGAACTAGATAGGCACAGCTGACTTGATGCGCTTCACCACTTTCTCTATCACCCCATCCTTGGATGACAATGAAGGCAGCAGCTGAAGAGTCTGACCTTCTCACTCTGCCTAGAACCGTCTCCCCATGCCTTCCCCTTGACATGCCTGTAGAAAATACATCAAGTGACGACCAACATAAATGGTATTGCTACTCTAAGCTGTGCTGTTTGGTCAGCTTTTTCACCTCGCAGCAGGCCATCTGAAGGTGGGACTCATGACAACCTGCAGGGCCTCACTTAAAGGAGCATGTGATGCATGACTGCTGTAAAATGTCTAGGTGACTCACACCCAACCACCTTCTGGGTAAAGAATCTTTTCCTAATATCCAGACTAAACCTCCTCTGACACAGCTTCATGCTCTTCCCTCAGATCTTGTCATAGGTCACTTTGTGAGGAAGCCGTAGACTGCTGTGAGATCTTCCTTCAGTCTCCTCTTTTCCCATAACTTCTTTTGCACAACCTCTTTTTATTAAAAACTCTGCAGTGGATTTCTATGAAAAAAAAAAAGCAATTTTTTTTTTCTTTTGAAAACAGGTCCTGTTTTTGTTGGAATGGGATTTTTTTTCTATAAGATGAAAGAGGACTTTATATCAAACAACTCTTCTTCACGTAGCTATGCGATGACCAAGATCAAATAGCATTCTAACTTACTCTTTGGTAAACAAAATCAATTGAAGTTTCTTGAATCTCTCATTATAAGATATATTTTCCTGACCTCAAATCATTACAGTAGCTTTGTTCTGAATCCTCTATTTTGTTAACAACCTTTCAAAAGTTTATGCAATTTTGTGGTAAGGATCTCATTAATCCCATATTCATTACATCTTTACTCCCAGTTAATATTTTTTCCTATATTTTGGCATGGTTGCTTCTGGCAACAAGTCAGAATTCAACCAGAGATCTGAAGAGTGCAGAGACTAGTTACTCTTCGTCCCATCTAACAAAAGTAATTTATTTTGGAGTTACATTTTTTTTTATTTCTTTTTAGTTAAGAAAATTGCACAAATATAGAAGTAGGAACACAAGTAGAGGTTGCCATGTCTTCTTTGCCTTGCTACTCTTGTTAAAGACCAATCTGACTGAAGTGAAAATATTACTTTTTTGGTACATAGGCTTTTCAATCTCCTCTTAAAAAGATACACTAAAAATTTAAATCACTTTTCCTTCACCCACCTTTATTCTTGTCAAAGTACAGTACTCTCATCCTAGCAATGCTACACTGATAACACAAAACTTTGAACAGTTCAAAGCACTACCTTTCAAAGCAAATTTATGATTTTTTGTGTCATTGCAGAAAAATGAATGAAACGTCATTAAGTAAAATATGGCAGACAAGCAAAGAGATGAAAATAAAGTATTTTCCTTGAGCAACAGTCCATACCCTGGCAAGAAACATTTAACGCTTTTTGTGCAAAGAGTACTAAACTGGGAATTTTTGCTTTATATCAAGAATGTCAAAGAGATTAAAAACTTGATTTGACCCAAGACCTTGAGCAAAAAGAAGTCTCATTTATTCTTTTTTTCCTGGTGTTTCTTTGCTCTTATATTCTGCCTTTGGGCACTGTAAAAAATAAAAAACATTTGTCCACCTGTGTGTCAGTGCTGCCACATGAATGACAAGACTGAGAAAACAATGACCAGCAAGCACACAAGACTGTCTGGGCTGTTTCTTCTTTTAAAGCCCCACATGACTTTCATCAAGTAAAGTATGGTATCTTGGTATAAATTGTAGAGGGATATATACAATGGGTCTTAAAGTTCAGTTTTTTGCTATTTTAGTTCTTAGGAAACCAAACAATGTTAACGTACTATTCTGACTGAAACTCTTCTGTATGACCTGAGATTTTGCTTAGTAGGAGCCCAAGTATGCAAAAGCTTTCTACTGCTGATAGATAAACATTAATCACACAAGATTGTATATAACTAATCTGTGTGCTCTTACTCCAGAATAAGCATCAGATTTTTCATGTAGATATTCCGTCCTTACAGTTAAATAAAAGGTAGAAATATTCAGACTGCTGAGACAGATAACCTTTGTGTTTTAGAAAAGGACATGGATAGCCTGGCTGAGAGGTGTGAAAGTATAATTCTCCAGTCAAGTGAAAATCTAGCTACACCTAAGCAAACTATTTACCTTCTGGATTATATTTGTAGTTAATAGCATTTCAGTGGGGAAATCATCAATCCTTCACAGACCTTTGTTATTTCACAACATGTGTTCAACTCCAGCTATCATGAGATCCCAGTGTAATTTACAATTTTCCATGGAAATTCTTTAAAATATGACAGTGATATTTATGTAGATAAACACACACATGCATCTCGATAAACTAAAGACAAATGTATTGTATGGCTCTCATTTTAATTATTGTATAGATTTCTAGCATTTTGCAGTTAGTGCCAAACACTAAATAAAACAAAAATATATCAATATATATCTGCAATATAGAAGAAATAATAAAACTATGATGAATAATAGGAGAATAATAAACCAAGATATTTTTTTAATATTTTAAAAATATTTTTAAATTAATATTATTTTTAAATACTTTAAAATATTTTTATATTTATATTTTTAAATATAAATATTTTTAAATTTATTTTAAATTATATATTTAAATTAATTTTAATGAAATGCAAAGAAATGGGTGAAAATAACTATTTTGATTAATCTAATATTTCCTCATTATTTCATTGGGATTTTTGCAGCCTCTTTAGTGACAGAAAGCTCAGAAAGCTAAAAGGAGGCCACGGAAACAAGAATGTATGACTGGATAGCTGTATCATACTAAATAACAATTTTCTGTTATGTTCAGAATCATGCAAAGCTCACAGTAAAATATTCATTTGAAACTCAGAACAGTTAAAATTTGACACATTCAAGATCTGTCAGTATATAGATCCTTCAATTAAGTATTTTTAGGCAAAACTGAAGATCATATATCCCTTTGTTATGAGAAATTGCTCACCTACTTTCAGTATTCTAACAACAACATTTAACTCCATATTGCATGAAGAGAGGCAATAGATGTACAAAACACTTTGTTCCCCAAAAGACCTTAAAAGAGGTCTTTTAAGACTGTGTAGTTTGGTTATGCTATAAGAGGGAAAAACTGAGACAGTAGCCGTTTTATCCTCTTGCCATTGCATCAAGTGGGGCAAGGTAAGATGAGGTGAGGGCAGAAAACATGGAATCATTTAATGAGTAATTCAGTGAGTTTTGCTATCAACAGTACATCTGTGAATGAACCACGGATTTTACAAATCACGGTGCAAAGTGACGCACAATGTTTCAGTCGTCTAAATAAAACTGAGGGTTACATTTCATGGAGTTCTTCCAAAGTAGTTTATTCTCAGAATGGCAAATGCTAATTATCTTTCTTGGATATTTTATGGGAAAATCCTGAAGCAGCTCATATAAGCAGGAATTCAGTCATTGATCTCAACGGAGTTTGGACAAACTGGTTAATATTTCATGGTACAAAAAGGCAGTTCAGTCCCTGTAAATCAAAAAGTGTCCTAATAGACCACTGTTAAGGTTCAGAATGAAAACACATTGGCAAAATAAATCTGTAATATAGAGAAGGCATCATGAAGTTTGCAAAAGACTAAGAAACCACCATGGATGAGGCACAATGTTAGAAAGTCCTAGGATATTAGAGGCAATGTTAACAAAGTTGGCAAAAAAATAAAATAAAAAGGGAGCATTATATTTTAGTTCATCTTTATGTGAACAAGCATTAAAAGGTCATGAGGTATACACCTAAAAGACAACCCATAAAGAAAATTACAAGACCATATAAACTTTTTCTAAAAAAAGTAAATAATCTAAAAAAAAATAGCTCAACACTTTTCATGAACTGTTTCATTAAAATAAAGGTATTTCTGCTTTGTGCAATTATGAGGAAACCTGGATTTGAGGGAAGAGCACAATACAAATTCAAGATCCATTTGCAAGTCTTATTGCTTGCCACATCAGACAATACATTAAATTCATAGTTATGCCCATAATAACTAAAATTAAAGCATAATCAAATGAAATAAAATTATCAGAATTTCATTACCTTATGGAATTTTGTGGAAGGCATTCCCTGATGCCTTGAACATTTAATCTTGTCTGTAGTTACAACTGAGGCTGTAGTCTCATACATTTCCATGTAACTCTTAATTAGATCGTAGGGAAGTCTGTGAAATGTGGTGAGCCACCATCATCATATAAATGTTTCCCTTTATGTCATTCTATTGTTAACAGAGTCTCTTTTACAGAAATCCAGCCAGATTTGAACAGAAGGCTCCAGACACAAAAATAATCCTACCCAGAAGTATATTATGTGTTCACATATATGTATTATGCAATACATAATTATTCATAAGGTAGAAGAGAGAAATTGTATAGCAGTTATTAAAAATGTATTGTTTGCAAGTTCCAACCACCTGTGAATGCACACAGGCACATATGCACAAGTGAGGGGTTATTGTCTATGAATGCAACACATTAGAAAGCCAAAAAAAAAGTATTACAGACCGATGCAGCCATAAAACCTGGAAAGTCTCATCCAGTGAAACAGGACTGGGCACAAATTATCAGATTTCCTAGAACACAGACAAGTTGCTAGGCTTATTCCAGGCTTTTTTTTTTTTTTTTAATACATTTTTCCATTTCTATCTGCATCTGATCTCTATTGCATTTCCATTTAGAAATTCAAATGCATGTGTCTTAACCTTGGCTACCCCAGCAAAGACTGGTTCATTAAGGAGAATGAGAAAATGCCTGTTCTCACATAGCAGATTCTTGCAGTTTGAGTACTCATTTATATGAGTATGTCTTTCTGTGCTTTGGCACCCTAGCATGACTGAATAGTTAGTGAAGTAGATTTCATGTATTAAAAGGAGTCTTTGAATACCATACAGGAGGAATTGTGATAGTCTTTACAGTAACCTTTGAGGAAAGACAATTTTTTCCCAGATCACAGACTACACTTAGGAAGATGCAATAAAACATTTGAAAAGGTAACAGTATCTTTAAATTCTTGATGCAATCAAGTTCATACCATATGGTAGCTTCAAGTAAAATTGTTGTTTCTGCTTAAAAATACTATAATATGAATCAAAGCATTCCATAAATCCATACAAAGCTGCAATCCTCCCCCCAAAAAAAACCAAAAACAACAACAAAAAAAATTATAAAAACAGCAACAAAACAAACAAAGAAAAAAAAACTGAGCAAAAACACAACAACCAAGTCAAAGGAAAAAAAAACCCACAAACTAGCTGCATACAACAGTCAAGAACTTTTGAAACATACAAATGTCTCCTCGAAGTGGATTTCATTCTTTTAAAGGAAAAAAAGGCAATGCTTTCAACAACTGGTGCTGTCTTCTGTCTCAATTATCCTTGGAAGTTGCAAAGAATGATTCTAGACATAGAATTACTTAACTATCTCATAGTATCTGGTATACTATCTCTGTACTTTCCACCATCTTCTAAATCTCATCTACATGTTTAAAAAGGTGTTTGTCTCCACAAAACACTAGTGCTGAAAATAGAAGAGACTGCCACAACAGAGACATTTCAAGGAACTAGGTGAACATAGAAAGAGAAAAAAGGCTTCAGGGTAACTTAAAAAATAAGATAAAATGTTTAATTTTGACACAGTACTAGAAACTAAAGATTAATCATTATTTGGCAGGCTCAGTTATTTTCCTGGAGTGATTCTAGAAAAATTCAGTATGCGTCTTCAGTTATAGTTATTTATATGCAGAATTAAACACTCCCTCTGTTAAATAACCTTTTCATAAGTAGTGCTTGGAGTGAATCCCCCCACCAAATCTAGGGATTTCCCATGC
>JAWWMP010000093.1:30726581-30736861 GCA_035047865.1 Dendrocincla tyrannina | reverse complement strand
AAAAGTGGAAATCAAGAGTGGGAAGAGATATTGCCAGAAGTACAAACGTAAACTGAATATGGGAAATCTTAAAATATTGACTTATATGGCATAAGAACTTAGCATTTCTCTGACAATAAAATAGAATACATAATTTAGAAAAGTAAAACATTTTCCCTTGCCATTTCACATCAAACATTATTTTCATATGAAGAATTATTTAGTTCAAAAAGTTTGACTTGAGTTTGGTTTTTAAATGTATCTCTTTGCACAAGAACAAAGAATCAAGATTATAGTATACTGAGTAGTCAAGCTACCAATAAGATTAAAGATTTCTCAAGATTACAAAATTCCATTAATAATTATTTATTAATACTCATCAAATATTTAATAATTACTTATTGAAGCACATCTTACTGCAAAAGGATCTGCCTGCTCCCATGATATAGAAGATCCCCATGAAGCAGGTCTCATTTTTTCTGGCAGGGATTCTGGAACAGCTAGCAGGATGAAGCAGATGTCCACAACAGCCACCAACGTGGCCGCTAGTACAACAAGGCTGTCTCCATAGCTGGCAGACAGGTATGCTCCAATGGCAGGACTAGTTACCAAACTTGCTGCAAAGGTGGCAGATACCTATGCACAGAAACAGTTTACAAATTCATCAGCACAAGAACAGTTTACAAACTCATTAGCACCACCACTCCTCCTGAGAAGTGTGGTTTTAAAAAATACACCAGTAAAGATTCAAGTTTTTTTTTAAAAAAAAAAAAGGAAAAAACCCCAGAAAATAAAAAAAATAACACCACACACCACTTATTACCATAAATAAGGGTCCAAATACAGTCTCTTCAAACTCCTCAACAGCACACCATACCGGACAGAATTTGCAGTCAAAAAAGTTTGACTCAAAGGAAAACGGCTCTTACTTCGAAATAGACCAGAGTAATGCCCTTAACAGTTTGTGTTTTAAATACCTAGGTACCACAGCAAACTAGAAAGCCATTAGCTATGACAACAGTTTTGACAGCAACTTCAAGTACATGTTGCATCATACTATGCTGCAGTGACCTGCAGCTACTATGAGATTACGTACTCTACACACATACTGCAGAATATGATGCAAAATCAAGTGTTGTAACTAAATTTCATTATAAAAATAATCAGAAAAAGGTTAAAAAGCAGCTGGGTGTTGTGTGGTGAGGTTTCTTTTGCAGATTTTTTTTCTAATTACTGCTCTTTTACAGTCCCGAAAATAAAATCATAACTATTTTACTGAACAAGTAAGAACATAAGATATACATACGGTCCTCTTTATATGCAGGAGGAATAAACTGGGAATTTCAGAAGTTTTAAATTTGTTTTGTGCTCTGCTACAATATACACAAGAGAACTTAGTAGTTTATTTTATTAACTGCTAAATCGACATTTGAGCAATCATACATCCATATGGCTAAAAATAAAGGGAACCCTTAATAGCTCAAAGTAGCATACAATCAGCCAAAAATCAAGTCAACAAATATCTGCATAGTGAAAACAGATGCACAGAGGATAAACAGATGAAAGATATTAAAAGGCTACGGGCATCTACTAACAGACCTCCAAAACTTAAACCAATATAGATACTAGGAAAGCAAACTAAGCAGGAATTATATCACTACTGAAAGGACTAGTTTGTACTACCTGAACTATATTTCTCATCTTTTGCTAATTAAGAAAGGTCATGACTATGTTACTAAAAATACTGTATTATGCATTTTCATCCTTCCTACCCATTTTGACTACAGAAGATAGTCTATATTAAAGAAATATGAACTAAAAGTGCAATTTACAGGTGATAAAGGTATTGCTAGATGAAGTATTAAATAATGTGCATTGCCTTTAACAACTCTGTATGTTTTGCTTGTGAAACTTAAAACATATTTTGTCCTCTGAGCAGGTAAAGCTGCCAAATTTTTATTCTGCTCCTGTGAGCACACAGCACTCTGTTCATTGCCTGAACTCTAACAGTGTCTTGAGGCATGGTTCATTCCATTATCAACCTCTTTTACATTAATTAGAAAACTATCGGTGCATCAAAACACAAGTTCAACAGGGAGGTCATAATCTGACCTTTTCTTTAAAGTTTAGCATATCTTACCAGTCCATAGGCTGTAGTTCTTTCACATTCTTCTGTTACATCAGCTACATAGGCAAATATTACAGAAAAGGTAACAGAAAAGATTCCAGATACTGAAATCATAGCGAAGTACCACCTAATAATTTAAAAGCAACAAAAAGAAAGTTTGAGCTAAGACCTTTTGCTTTTTATCTAATAAGCAGGTTTGTATTTAAGCTTAAGAAAATGTTCCTTGAGAACTAAAACATAGCATTACTGGAGATGAATGATTGTGCGATCTCACTTAAATATTGGAAAACATCATCTTAATATTTTATACTCTTCTGTTTACTTTACATCAGCCTAAAAAAAGAAGAGGCCCCTTCAGGACATGGTACCTATATATTTTTACACTCTCAAGTTTAAGTTAAGAAAAACAATCTATCTTAGAACTAATTTTCTCAGCCAGTTCAGGAATACGCTATCATATATAATGTTGTGGTAGTTGAACTCTGAATGCATTTCATGTACATGAAGTTCTTTCATAATCTTGCAAGTTTCACAATTAATGTAAATGAAACTGAAGCCTTAACTGAGGGGTATTGACTTGGTTTCAAAGACTTAAAAGATCTCATTTGCAGCAATTATACTTTTCCATGGCAAATAAATGCCAAGGTTCATTTTGCTTTAAAAACATGTTTATTATTGTCAGTCATCAAGGGAAAAAATTAGCAACTGACTTAAAATTGAGTTAGACTGGACTATCAGATCCTTTCAAGTACTGTTTTACTTGTGTGTATACAGTTACTAAATCCCATTTCATGGTTTTAACACCTCTTAACAGAGAAGTTCCAGAATAATGTAGTTACATCTTGAAAGGAAAGCTGTTTCTTCCCACGTTCTTATTTCTCTCCCATTTCCCCAAACTACTGCTCTGAGTATCTGCTCTACTGATAAGCTTGCTACTGTAATCTGTACCACTTACCACGGGCTTATTCGCATTAATGGAATTGGGACACAGGTGAAGAAAACTGTGAGAAGAAGAAAAGATTTCCTTCCCCATGCATCTGAGAGAGCACCTATTAGTGGAGCACTGAGAAAGGACAAAAAACCCTGGAACAGAAGAATAACAATTAATATGTCTATATATACATTTCCAAGACTCACTATAACCAGTACATATAAGAAAGAACTAAAATTTAAGAATTATTTGAAATTAAACATCAAGTTGTAGATAACTGAAAACATACACAATTTTTCCTACAGTCTACTTTTCTGAGATTCTGGTATTTTATGATTTAAAATATAAGACCTGCGCAAATTTTTTAAAAAAAGAGACAGCATATGTTTCTTCACGACCCATTTCATTCAATATACAAGTATCATAGACTGAAAAGGCTTCTTTAAAATCTCCAAAATACAGTATAGTTCCACAGCGGACACTTTCGCAGCCTCTATCAAGAGACTTTATGCTAGATTTCAAACCCAAGTTTCCCTCTAATTGCAGGGTCTTTTGCACTGTCCTAAGAGACAGCTTTGGGTAATGTTAAGTGTTCCCTGAAATAAATTTAAAGGAACACTTAATGCTTTAATACTACATAATCATCGTGTACATCTGTATGCTGCAGAACTACAAGGACCATTTGAGCAAGCTTTACAACTTGAGATTATGGGATATCATAATGCTATTCCAGTGGTGAAGGTCAGACTTACATGTACAGAATCACTGATGACAGATCAAATACTGCATTTTTCAGCATTTCACGAAGACCTAGAATCTAGGCCTCAAAACTGTTCTCTGTTACACAGAATTAAAATAAGTAAAGGATTTCATAGGTTTGTAAACTACAGAACTGTAGCTCAGAAGAACATTTTTGTCCTATTAGTATAGTCTTCACTCATCAATCCAACTCTGCTCTAAGTCCAAACGCTAGTAAATGCATGGTTCTGTACGCTGGAAGTCTACTCCAGCTAACTTTAGGTCACATCTATTATGCAAATACAGTTACTTTCAAGTTAAACGTATGTGTACAGAATACAGTACAAAATCCCTGTTCTGCCCAATCCTTATAAACAACCCTGATTTCAATGTTTTCAGTAGCTGAATTAGAAGCAAAAGCTGTAAAGTCACACCACTAGATCCTAGGAATGTTAGACGCTTTACTCAGTTGACATTAATGTTTCTGCTCCTTAGAATCAGATTTCAGTACCATATGAACTAACATGTTTTGCTGTCGCTGAAATCAATTCCTATTTCACAAAAAGAATTTTAAAGGAAAAAATAGACACTGAAGTACAAGCTCACTCTAGTCTATGATCCTATGATCCTCTGTTTATTATACCTGTTAGAGTAACACAAACACTTAAGACCATGACATTAATGCACCTTTATACAGATATGCTTTGCACAAAATCTGTGGGGAACCCTTCCTTTACTACTTTTATGTGATACACATAGTTACACTTCACTGTAAGTGAAAAGATTTGAAATTAAAAAAAAAAGGAAGAGGTACATGACCCTTGCTTTTCTTCTAAGAGGACAATCAGAAGATACTTCCTCTTTCAGTCTGATACACACCAGCATCTCAATGGCATTGTGTTCTGTCAATCCACCATGGAAGACAGCAAGACAGCAAGTCGATCCTAAAATTGCCATGTTTTTACGACTAAAGGCAATGCTTTAGATTTGTTACAGGATACAAAGGTAAATATTTTTGGGTGCCATAGATTAACTTATTCATAAGTTACAGTAAGGGCTTTGAAGCCTCTCAGTATGACAGTTAGCAAAAAAGAGACTTTCAAGTTTTAGCTATGCTAGAAAAGTTTGCAAGCTTATTTTTATTGTGGTAACAATCCAGCATGACCACTGTGAATGCAGTGGCGTAAGTAAGATGTAAGCTAACCTGAATATTTGACCATCACAGAATTTTCAAAAGTTGATTACAAAAAAGGATCAGGAAAAAAACCCCTATGAAAATGAGCTTTTATTACACATCTCAGACAAAACCGTGGTGTTTAAGTGCTTCATTTTCTATCTCAGTGGTATGATTATGGTTGCGTTAATCTGCTAACGACATAAATCATCTAACATTAGAAAGCAGATATTTAAAACTTACCTCTTCTCAGAAAGATCCTTATCAACATTACAATAGCTACAAGCGGTATATATTCAAATGAGAGGAATTTAAACTTCTGAGAAACATTCCATTTGTTTCAAGATCCTACCACTTAGCAATAAAACTGGAACTGAGCTCAAGAAACCACTACAATGAAAAAATGGTTCAAGAATTGGCTACATTCTTGGTGTTTTGTATGTTTTTATGGAGAAGGCAGGTGAGACAAGTTAAAACAAAAGAACATGCAGAATATATCAATAAAAGGTTCTAAAAAGATCTTACCTTAACACCTTGAATAAGACCATTCATTAAAAATGTATGATGGGGAAATGTTTCATGTAAGACCTGACAGGAAAAAAACCCCAAAAACATTACTTGAATCAGAAGAGATAGAAGAAAGCTGATTCCAAGTTTAAATTTTATTTGTAAAACAGGATAACTCTATGTATCTTGTCCCAAGCTAAAAATTGAAAAAAACATCCCAGAAAAAATTCTCATACCTCCTATTTCCCTTCATAAGAAATTACTAAGATAAAAAAGAGGAACAATGTAAGAAAAAAGCATCTCCGTACAGTAAAAATTACAAAATTTTTGCTATAGCTAATTCCTCCAAAAGTTTGACTCAAACATTTTCAGGATTTAGGAGGGAAAACGAGAGCAGGTAACCTACCTGACAAGATAAAAACAATTCTATATTCACAACTGAACAAACTGCAACTATTCAACAGCCATACAGTTAGAAAGACTTGTGATGAACAAGTAGATACTTATAAACACTAGCAAGAGTTCTGGGTGTTTAAATACAGCTATGAATTCATTTAAGGTGCTTTACCAGCAGTCTTAATTCAAGGGCAGGAATGTTAATCTACACTAAACAGATTTACCAAAAATATGCAAGAGAGTTAAGGGACCTCACAGGTGCTACCGTGCTGATTAAAAAAAGTTACTGTAATGATCAAAGCAAGAATGCACACAAAATTCAAATTCATTTGCTTGTTACTTATAGATAAGTGCCACCAGCTACAAAAATTATGTATAGGCATACCAAGAAAGCCATTAGCCTGAGAAAACAGAATACTGTAGTGTCACTGAAAAGCACTAGCATCGTTTTTCAAGCATGACTGGGATTCTCAAATCATACATTTAATAAAGGTGGCAGTTCTCATATTTACTATTGATCCAATAATTCTTCTCATTTATACCCCTTTTCCCTTCTGGTGTCATCTTTTGGTAAGATAATTAAAACCTGCTAGATTACTGATCTGATTATACAAACAGAAGAAAAAAAGTCAGTGTTAAAATTAAGAGATTTAAAAGCAGATGTTTTGTAAGTTAAAAAAAAAAAAGTGCAGGAAACTCAGAGTCAGGCCCAATTATCTTTCTGTGAAGAGTTTTCCAGTATTTTTTCATGGGGACCAACCACTGCTGCTATTAGTTCAAGTTCTTGAGACTAGTTTCTGTTACTTTATAGACAAGAGAAATGTAAGTTGACAAATAGGTAGAGGGAACTGCTTTACTCAAGTTCTGCCAACAGATACATGTTGAAAAAAAATTCTGTTGAAGACAGAACAGGCCAGTAAGGGATTAATATTGCATATGGTAATTTACTAACACTGGCTTACAAGCACATAAATAAAAATAATGAGCATAAGCTTTGGGTAGCCTGTGACCAAAAGTGCCTTCTTGTGTTATAGAAACACTTTAAATCTTTTCTTCTCCAAGTATAGTGTCATGTAATGAACAGTACAGCTTTGTTGACAGATGTCAAAAGATGTGAAAAAGCTATTTTTAACTGAACTTTAAATTACCTTTAAATAATCTCAGCTATCATAGAATTAATGCAATTTATTTTCATAATACACAACATTTTTATCAGATTGAATGTTGACCATGACCTGGAGAATCATGACAAAACCACAAAAAATTTGAGTGACAATGAGCTTTGATCAACAGGACAGACAGTTCCATTTCTGTCTCTCCTATCAGACAACCTTGCCTGCGCAAAAATGGACAGCTGGCACTGTTCAAAGGCTGAACCTAGCTCATGAGAAACCTCTACATGACTCCTGGTACTGCTGGATGATAAACAGGCCAAGGTAAGGCAGAAGTGTGCAAAGTATCAAACTAGACTTGAAATTATTTAAACCAAACAGCAGCCTTTCAGTGTATGCAAAGCTGATTACAAATAAATATGTACCCTCAACTACAGGACAATTTCAAAGGGAGTACACTACTGGGAAACTACTGAGAAAACCACTAATACATAGTTTTATTGAAGTAGGTGGTTTTTTGCAGACTGTGTAAGAATTACAATTTGGATATTTATCCCTTTAAGTGAGAGGTGTCAAGCTTGGGCAAGTGGAAGTTGAGCACTTTGGTTAAGAAAAAAAGCAAAGTAAAGAAAGAAAAAAGAAATAAGACCATCCAGTAAGCCCCCCGATATTTTGACACTTGCAAGATGGCATGACAGGATGGTCATTTAATGAGAGGCTTGCTTTATGGAAATATGTTAACTGTTTATATGGACTTTCTTATTATCAAGCTATGTTTAAAAGTTGTTTTTAGGAAGGTTAGACAAACACATTTCAAGAGTTATATAGACTATTTTATTTGTAGTTTGGGAAAGGAAAACAATTAACTCTTTCAATCCCACAAAACTTTGGTTATCATGTATCCAAAATGCTCTCAAATATTAACAGATGAAAACCAGGACTAACAGGCTTTGGATGGCTTCTCTCTAGCAGGTCTAATTTCAATAAATGAGAACCATGTCTTCAGATGAAACAGTTCACATCCTGTTACCAAACACTCAAATTATCAGTACATCTGGGGAACAACCTCATTCCAGAACAGATTAAATATTTATTAAATGAGTTTCTTACATGAATGCTTTACATTTTATTTTAAGACACATGCTGGCAACACAGCCAGACCACAATAGTGTACACAGTTAACTATGCGTTGCATAGTTTATTCAGTTGTCACAGATGGATGATGAATTGAACTATGAAGTCTTAAAAAAAAGAGTTTCCAGAGATACTTTCATCAACAAACTACACTGATGTTACTCTAAAGTTAAAGAGTAGTACAGCATATTGCTATTTAGTTTTCATTACCTTTTAGGCTTTCAGCAGTCCAGACCTCAGCTGTAGTATACTAACTACCGCACAGTGTTGAATGCTAAGACTTCTGGAATTCAGGTAAAGACATATTCAGGAAATATAAAACAAACTTAAACTCAAATCCCTAGGAATTAGCAAATTAAAATTTGTCATTACTGCCAAGATAACAGCTAATGAATGATACTTACTGTTAGCATTGGCGTTGTCAAGAGTCCCCAGGCAAAGAATTCTAGAAATATGACCACCACTGCATGGTATACGCTTGGTCGGCCAACACCTTGTTGCTAAGAAAGAAAAACACATGCAGTTGTTTTACATCCAGTTCATTACATGTGCAAACATCTCTTAAAAACATGTTTTCAGCATAACCAGTTATCAGGATGACCCACTAACTGAGGCCTTGGAAACAACAATAAGCCAAACACAGGAGGAGAAAAGCTATTACAAAATGAATAAACATCTCCAGAGAACTTGAAAAAGTTTGTTTCCACAAACTCTTCATGATTGAAAAGAATTATTTGCCCTATTCCTAACACTGAACTGTACTCCTCTCACCTCCAGCATGCCTTTAGGCTTCCTTCCCCTTAAGCATTATTCACAACCCTTCCACAGCAGTGTGACAAATGGTATACCTCTCCCTGCTACGTCCACAAATGGCAACAAAACAGATCCACTTAATGAAGATCACAGCACTGTTTCAACGAAACTATGACTATGTACATAATCAGAAGGGAAACAGCTTTTGCATTTAAAAACACCAAAGTATGAGAAAATAAGGGCTGTTTATGCCAGAGACTGAGGAGGTCAGTCCTGATTTTACGGGTCAACAATCTCAGAAAAAATTAGCAAACTACTGAAATGCTCATGATTCTGTGAAACAATGTTGTCATTCAAGATCCCAGACGAAACATCTGGAATCTTTTTATTTAGATGAAATGGGCAGAACCCTTGGGTAAAACATATTTAACCAGAACTGCTGCTTTCCTTTTTTCACAAAGCAGATTTCAGAACGGTTGAACAAGCTAGTGGCCTTCTATGATGGAGTGACAGTAACAGCTAATAAGGGGAGACTGACAGATATCGTCTACCTAGAATTTTGTAAAGGCCTTCCATGCAGTACCGTATGACATCTTTCTCTCCCAATTGGAGACACCTGGATTTCAAGCATGAACTAGTCAGTGGATAAGGAATTGGCTGGATGGATGAAGTAAGAGAGTTGTGGCCTATGGCTCTACATCCATGTGGAGCCTGTTGGAGAGCGGTGTCCCTCAGGGCTCCATCTCAGGACAGGTGCTCTTCAATGTCTTCATTAATGACACAGACAGTCAGATCGAGTGCAGCCTCAGCAAGTGTGGAGACAACATAATGCTGAGCAGTGAAGCTGACACAACAGAAGAAAGAGATGCCATCCAGAAGGATCTTGACAAACTTGAGAAGTGGGCCCATGAGAACTTCATTAAGTTTCTCGAGTCCAGGTGTAAGGTGCCATGCCTGGGTCAGGGCAATCCCAGATATGAGCACTAACTGGGAGAAGAAGTCTTTGAGAGCAGCCCTGAGAGGAAGGACTTGGGGCTTCTCACAGCTGAGAAGCTGGACATGAGCCAGCAATGTGCACTCACAGCCCGGAACACCAACTGCATCCTGAGCTGCATCAAAAGAGGAGTGGCCAGCAGGTCAAGGCAGGGGATTTCTGACCCTCTACTCTGCCCTCATGAGATCCCACCTGGAGTACTCCATTCAGGTCTGAGGTCCTCAGCACAGACCAGACATGGATGTGTTGAAGGGAGTCCAGAGGAGGGACATAAATATGATGAGAGGGTTGGAGCACCTCTCCTATGAAGACAGGCTGAAGGAGCTGGCCCTTTAGGCTGTACCTAAAGGGGTCTTATCAAAAAAAGGGAGAGCGACTTCTTAAACAAGCAGAAAATTATAGAACAAGGGGGAACAATTTTAAACGAAAAGAGA
>JAWWMP010000093.1:30612577-30627093 GCA_035047865.1 Dendrocincla tyrannina | reverse complement strand
AGTGGCGCTTACAGATATCTTCTCAATTTGGCCAGAGGCATTTCCTACCAGACGTAACAAAGCTCAAGATGTAGTAAAACTGCTTTTAAATGAAACCATTTCCAGATTTGGGGGGCCAACCACTGTCTCATCAGATAGAGGCCCATACTTTATAGCAGCCATGGTTCGAAAGATCAGGAAGAATTTACAAATTGATTGACAATTGCACACTTTTTATAGGATACAAGCCAGTGGTCAAGTGGAGAAAATGAATCACCTCATTAAACAGCAATTAGTTAATCACACATCTGAAGATTTTCAAGCAGTGACTATTCTTGTAGGTTTATAAGAAAATGTTTCAGTGGGAATACAATGTATCCAAACTCAACTATGGGTATAGTTGGTAGCTGTGGGAATCATTGTGGAATGAATGTCAGGAATTTTGCCTCAGGAATTAAAGGAAATCAGCTAGAAATGACACTGCAACCAAATCTGAGAAAGAACATCAGGCATGGTGGCAATTAGTGAATTTTACTTACAACTGAAAGTAGAAACAGACAAGCATGTGTTCTTACCATCCACGAGGCAAGGGAATTGACTGTATTTCCTGTCTTAGCATTAGGAGCAGTCCACAATGATGTGGTGGTTAGACCCATGGGACATAACGTTTGGGCACGATACAACAATGACATGGGAAGATAGCAAACTATTAACACTGAAGTTTGTATACCTGGAGAACAATTAGGATATGTCTATGACAATGCTGTAATGAAAAATGAGGATTTATGATTAGACATGGAAGATAGCACGTGCACCTTTGAAATGTTTCCGAATATACACGCACAGTCTTAAGTATGCTACATGAGTAAAGGATGTGGGTGTATCAGAACTTGTTCAGCTGTAACTGTTAATGATTGTGAAGACTTAACTAATGTCACTAGCTTCTGCATTTGCAATTTCACTAAGATACAAGGCTGCAATTTCAACTATACTGCTCCTGTGACCACCATGCAATTAATCTTGGATAATTACATGTTACATCATGAAGTACCTGAACTGCAAATAGGCATGAACATTAATATCCTCTGGAAGATGCTCTTCCATCCTGATATTGAATAGATGGTAGAAAAAGTAAATCCTCCTTTGCGTGGCACGCTGTGGCAACTGAAACACCACACTGTTGAAATCACAAATATTACAGAAGTGGAAAAAATGGAGAGCATCATTGGTGGGGCATATTCCCGGGGTGGACTTTGCTGGAGTCATCCACAACTTTTTAACTTTTTAATATATCCAGAGTTTGTACTGATTTTGGCAACTTGTTACTTACTGTCATCAACCTCTGGATGTGGTGGCAAATTTGGACAGTAGCTCAACAAATACGTGTTTTAGGTTTAGTGCAAAAGAATTTGTGCTATTTTAAAGAAAAGGAGTGATTGAAACAGGGGAGGTAAGGCCTGACTATGTTAGCATAACCTTTGGAATTTAGCATGAATGTGACTTTTCAAAATGTAACCACTTACAAGCAGAACTACGTAACTGAAAGGGTAAAATAAAAGCTGTAAAGTAGCGCTTCAGCATGTAGCAGTGGTAATGATGGGTGGTGGGGTAATTCCTTGAAATGATAAGACCGTTTGTAATGATCAAGTAACAGCAAGTATAGGAAATACGGTGCCAAATGTATAGTTAGATAACCACAAACTTAACATTGTACCAACCTGTGAAGAATGTGTGGGATAGATAAATTCAGCACTTGTTTGTTTCAGGGTATAGAAACCCCTGGAATTTTGACACATGTTGGGCATGTACATGGAGTTGCTAACCCCTATGTGTGCCCCAGCTGAATAAATGTGTGCTTTACTATGCAGTGTTGACTGTGTAGTGGATTCCTTTGAGTCATCTTTTGTGTTGTTTTTTTTCTAGAGACTTTTTCTAACTTCTGGGAAGGAAAGTTACTTTGCTATGTGATTGGGAGCATGTTTTATCTAACAAATGGAAACTTGATTTGTGCTTTACATCTGGTAAGGGTAGTACAGTTTCTTGTAAGCTAGCAGTTATTCTTCCCTCTATTAGCTCAGGAGTTTTTAAGAAGCTTTCCTTTCTATATATAATTGACATTGTGGTGTGGAACTTGATGTTGACTATGAGGGAAAAGTATCAGCTCTAGTATTTGTTTTGCTGCATATGCCCTCTGTTTGCTGAATATTTTCAGAGTGCCAGAATATGAAGGAACAGCCTGCTGAGTATGAAAATGAGCATAACATGAGACTTGGTTAAAAGAATATTGTTTTCTTTAAATCAAGGTACTTATACTTAATCTGTTTTGTTTTTCAGAGTACTGTAATTGAAAGTGCATCTTCTACACTTGAGAAAGTAAAAGGTCTTGATTGGATTGGTGGATTAATAATCAGTACTCTAAGAGTAAGAAGATACTCTGGGAGTTGGGGAAGAACTAGATTTTCACCCTAGTTCAGCAGCTTTGCTGCTCACTTAAACACAGATGAATGAAGACCCCATTTGGAAAATCACCAGGTCAGCGGTCCAGAGCTGATGCAGGTGAGATGTTTTTTTCTGGGTGGTTTTCTTTGGTTCTAATGGATAAGAGTGTTCTTGCTTTATTGACTTTTTAAATATGTTAATAACTTTATGCAGTTATCATTCCTGCTTTAAAGACCAGTTACCTTTTTTTTAGAAGCTGATGAATTGAAGACATACAAAAATTTAATTAGCAGTACAGACATTACCTTCATTTTGTATTGCATCAAAAAGTCACCTGTGTGGGGAAGCATGATGCAGCATATTTTTAATCACTAACCATTGTAAATTGGAGCTTTTGTCAAGAAATGAGCAACTGCTATATGTAATTCAGAAAGCTCAGTTAACTTTTAAAATACCCAAGCAATAGTCTGTTCTGGTGCTTTCAAATACTCATCTGATTCATTCAGAATTGAAGCAACTGATATTGAAAAATTTCTCTGTAACCCTCTGGAAACTTTCAAACCTTTATTTTACGTGTGACTGGCTTACAATTTGCTGTCACTCATTTGAAACAACTACTGATTCCAGAGGTAACTGGAGTGGTTTCAAAGGAGAGATCCCGTACAAAGTTTTGGACACTTGGTTAAGTGAGTTTTCATTTCTTTGACTGATGAGTCCTTTTGACACTGTCAGAATGCCTATGGGAGTAGAGTTGTATCTCTAAGAGAAAAGAAAGGAGAGCAGGCTTGGGACCTGGTACTTGAGTCTTGTTGACTTCTAAGCATTCATGGGTCACTGTGCCCAAGTTCAAAGAACTGGCATTGAGTTTTTCAGGAAAGTGTTAGAAGAATTTTATTTCACAACTTCAATGTGACATGTAATGAACAACAAAACTACAACACAGTTTCGAAGTGTCATAACATGAAACTTGCCTAAAGAGTGATTATGGGACTGGATTTTTCTTTTATTCTCAAAACCAAAATATTAAGCTAACACATTTTACTTATATGTATTAAAAAAATGCTTCCTATTTGTTTTTTTGGCTCTTTCAAAAATAAAAAAGAAAATGTGTGTATTTATTTTGGAAGTCACTTTTTAAATTATTTGTTCATTATTGTTTGTCCTATAACTGCTGTCATGCCAAATTGCCATTAAAATTGACAGATTTCTTCAGGTGCCATTTTTGCTTTTTAATATTCCTATGCAAAAGTTAAAATTTATCTTTTTACACTAAATGAGGAGTGTTTACCTTATATCAATTTGATTAACATAGTATCATTGTTATTTAAATACAGTCCTTAAATCATACACATTTGGTCTATCTCAACTCTTGGCATAGTTGGGGCCTGGGCTTGGGAATTTCTGGCTTTCAGTCACTGGCTATTACTTTGTCAAGGAAGACAGCTGCTGGCCTCCTTGCTGTTGCTGCTCCTCCTCCTGATCATATTTGGTGGGCTGAGGCTAGATAGCTTTTACTGCTATTCTGGAGCCGTGCCTGGAGTTGAGCAAGGGCTGACCAAGACTGTCAGGGTTAGGGGTCAGGGTTAAATGGAGGGCAAGGACAAGTGGCAGATTAGTGAATGTCTGCTCCAGGCCTCCCATCCAGGAAGACTGAGCAGATGAGAAGCTCTGTAGACAGATAGAGGCTGCCTCATGTTCACAAGCCTTGGTCCCTCGTGAGGTTCTTGAGTCCTCCCTCTATCTGTTGGAGGGACTTCACAGCATGATATAAATAATACAGAAGGTTTTTGGAATGTTCTGATCATTTCATGCTCCAAGGACCCAGTGAGGTGCTTTGCTGGACCTAATTCTCAACAACAATATCGGGCTGGTGGGAAATGCGAAGCTCAAGGGTGGCTTGGGCTGCAGTGATCATGAAATGATGCTTTTCTGAGATCCTCAAGGCAGCAAGAAAGGTACACAGCAAACTCACTACCCTGGGCTTCAGAAGATCAGGCTTCAGCCTCCACAGGGATCTGCTTGGTAGAGATCATGGGCTAAAGCCCTGTAGGGAGGAGGGGCACAAAACAGGTGGTTAATACCCAAGGACCACCTCCTCCTAAACTCAAGAGTAATGCATTCTAACAGGGAGAAAGTCGGGCAAACACACCAGAAGACCTGCATAGATGAACAAGCTGACCAGGGAAAATGTGGGTTCTCTATTGAAGAAAACAGGAGACCTGGTTATCTGTGACAGGGAGACAGCTGAGGTAATAAATTACTTCATCTCAGTTGTCACTGGCAAGTGCTCAAGCACAAATACAGGCTGGACAGAGAATAGATTGAGAGCAGCCCTCCTAAGAAGGACTTAAGGGTGTTGGTGAACAAGAAGCTCAACACAACCTGACGATGTGCACTCACAGCCCCGAAGCCGGATCATGTTTTGGGCTGCATCAAAAGCAGCATGATCAGTAGGGTGAGGGAGGTGGTATTACCTCTCTGGTCCACTCCAGTGAGACACCACCTGGAGTAATGTATCCAGCTCTGGGGCCTTCAGCATAAGAATAATTACAACCTGTTGGAACAAGTCCAGAGGATGGCCGCAGTGATGATCACATGGCTGTGGATACCTCTCCTACAAGAACAGGCTGCAGGAGCTGTGGTTGTTCAGCTGGAAGAAGTGAAGGCCCTGGGATCATCCAGCTATACCTTTCCAGTACCTGAAGGGATCTACAAGAGAGCTGAGGAGGGACTGTTTACAAGACTGTGTAGTTACAGAACAAGGGGGAATGGCTTTAAACTCAAAGAGGATGAGTTTATATTAAGTATTAGGAAAAAATTCTTTACTGTGCAGTGGTGAGGAACTGAGACAGGTTGCTTGGAGAAATTGTGGATGCCCCATCCCTGGAAGTGTTGAAGGCCAGGCTGAATGGGGCTGTGAGCATCCTGGTCTAGTGGAAGGTGTCTCTGCCCAAAGCAGGAGGGAAAGAGGTACCTTTAGAAGGTACCTTTGACCTCAAAGCATTCTGTTCTGTGGTAATTACAGAGATAGGAGCTTTATGTATTCACTGGATGGCTGCATGTAAAGAGTTACAGTCAACAGCCCTCTATCTAACTGGAAACCAGTAATGAGTAGTGTCTATTAAGGGTCTGTCCTGGAACCAATACTACTTAGTATCTTCATGAATGACACAGACAGTGGGACTTAGTGCACCCTCAGCAAGTTTGCAGATTACACCAAGGGAGGTGCAGTTGATTCCCGAGAGGGAAAGGTTGTCATCCAGAGAGGCCGTGGCAGGTTTCAGAAGTTGGCCTGTGCAAACCACTTGAAGCAAGGACAGGTTCACAGTCCTGTAATCCACAATGTCAATAAAGACAGGGAGGTGAGCGGATTTGAGAGCAGCCTTGCAGGAAAATATTTGTGAGTACTGGTGAAAAATTTGACATGAGCTGGCCAAGTACTTTTTCTACCCCAAAGCTGGTTATATCCTGGGCTGCATTAAATGGAGCATGGCCAGCAGGTTGAGGGATGTGATTCTGTTCCATCAGACCCCATCTAGAGTACCATGTCTAGCTCTAGTCTAGCTGAGGTCCTCAGCACAGGAAGGACATGGACCTGTTGATCCAGAGGTGACCAAAGGGCTGGAGCATCTCTCACATGAGGAAAGGCTGAGAGAGTTGGGGTAATTCAGCCTGGAGATGAGAAGGCTCCAGAGAGTGCAACTTCTTAGTTTTTAGGAAGGGCTTACAAAAAAGATGGAGAGAGGCTATTTAATGAAGCCTGTAATGACAGTACATGGGGTAATTGTTTTAAACAGAAAGTACAGTTAGGTTTGCATATACAGAAGAAATTTTTTACAGTGAGTATGGGGAGACACAGGAACAGGTTACCCAAATGTGAATGCCTTATCATTGGAGCTGTTTTGAGGTTATGTTTGATAGGAAGTTGAAAAACTCAACCTAGTGAAAAGTCCCTTCCTCCACCATAGGATTGAACTAAGTAATCTCTAAAGGGTCTGTGAGATCACCTAGAACAGCTGTAAAAAAAAGAAAAAAAGTAACTTTTAAATAGGATTTGCTGTGCTTTACAGCATTATGGATACAAATATCTTATTCATTGCCTTCCTTTTTTAAACGTGGTTGCCACTTCTCAAGAAACTTCATGAACACAGTGTCCCAGAACAGCTAGATCCTTGAAATAGAAAGAAAGATTTTAAGTCTTGCCTAGAAAATTGCTATCATTTGGGAGTAGATAGTACAGCATTAATGTAGTCTTAATCAGGAGGAAAAATGAATAACAGAAAAAAATGTGGTGAAAGAATGAAAATATGAACTTTACATTTGATCTGTTGATCATGTACAGTCATAAAATTGTGGTACTCTAGGAGACTCTTGCATCATGTACAGGCTGCAAAAAATATCTGGAGGTACAGATAAATGAGTGGTCATGTTACGTGTTAATACAGGGCAAAATTGAATGCGTTACTGAAGCATTTTGCAACTGGCATTGATTTCATCCTATTGTACAGACATCAATCAGTGACACTACAGCTCTGGTGACATCTTTGACAAAGCAAATTTTCAGCTGTTCTGTCTGTCTTCCTAGGGAGGAAGTGCTTTTATTTGTTGTAATGTAGGTGTAAAGGAATGACATGTGATGTAAAATATCTACACTTTTGAAATCTCTCTCGCAGGAAACATACTTCGTGCATAGTTCCATCTTGAGAAATAAAGGGTAGGATTTAAGATAGACTTCCCATTTTCACTCAACAGTTGAGTATGTGGTTGTAGACTTTAGGAGTTAGTCAAAGTATAAAGTTACTTTCTAGGATATAGTTTCAGTGGAACAAACATGTGCTATGCAAGCCAGTGTGCCTGCCTGTCTCTCTAATTAATACATGGCTGTCCTAAATACAGGAGAAATACAGATTTTTTAAAAAAATTAACTTACAGTATAATTGATTGAAAAATAAGATGTAATTACCCTGCAATAACACTTATATTTGGTCCTTTTAAGTCTAATAGTCATCTCTCTAATGCTGTATAAGTAAAAGTTACAGTCCTCTAAAGTCTTTCCTACCAATGTTCTCCCAGTGGTGCAGAATGCCACCAAACTGCATGATGGTCAGGACCAATTGTAGTGCCTTGGTTTTAAAATGTAAAAGTAATTTCTTGGTAAAGAAAATTATTAGGAGACATTGTCATGTACAAGCATTTGTAGTTTTTTACCTTTGTAAAGGTAAACCTTACAAAGGTTTTTTACCTTTGTAAGTTGTGCTGGTTTAAATGTAAACCAGCAGGAAAAATGAACCCAACTCAAAAAGAGATTAAAAGTCAGAATTACAATTTAATAAAAAGATTACAAATAAGTACAATGATACAGAGAAGAAATTATTTTGATCCACAAAAACCAGATGTATAACCCAGCACCCTGGGGCACAAACAGAATGGAGCTCACCAGCCCCTGTGCTGAGCACCATGTGGTCCCCCTGAGTGCAAAGTAGAAGGAAAGGAAAACCTGTTGGTGAGGATGATGGTCGCAGTCTGGTCAAGAGTGGCAGTCACAGTCCTTTCGGGGTTCTGGTCCTCCTCTGGATCTGACGAGTGGTACCAGAAGTCCCCAAACCTGAAGATTGTATGTGCCCAGGTTCAGGTGAGAATGCCCAATACCTCCCCCAGGGCAGGGATTTTCACAGTGGGTGGTTTACTCTGTGGGCCATGGCATATTTTTGGAACCTTTGATGGCCCATTAGCAGACATGACCCCTCAGGCTGGGTGTGAAAGGCATTTATGACTCCCCTATGTCACAGGCTCCTTTAACACCAGCTTGTAGCCTGAGGTGTCAGGTGTGCCCTGAGCAGCTGCTGTAAACGATCCATTATTAAGAGTTCATCAGAAATGACATAGAGGGTGTAGAATACAGTTTTGGTTAAACTCACACAGTGATAAATTGGTCCTGGCTGGTGTAACTAGGACAGGGAAGAAGGCATTTTCTGAATGAAACAACTCGACTAGTAATAATACTTTTTGATTTTCAAATTAGCACGGGTTTGTTAAACTACAGGTTTTTCAAACTGCCAAGTTTTATATTTACTCAAGTAAATAGTTTATAAACAGAACAAACTGTTACTTCTTCTAACTGCAAGGCAGTTGGTAGCAGTCTGTAGAGTGGAATTAGGAGGAACCAAACACCAAACGTCCATTAATAACATCACAGAATTGTTCTGTGGTGGGCCTTTCTCTTCTCCCATCTGTCTCTCCCTGTCAAGTGTCTAGTTAAAATATAGAGTCTCTGCGGCTCTGGCGTCAGTTGATGTCCCTTTACCTTGCATTGCAGTTTAATCATAGGGAGTACAGTAATTCATGGCCATTTTAACAACATTCTGAAGTTTTGTAGATCTTCAGTACTAAACTCTCTGGAATGGACAGTGTTCTGTTTGTGAATGGGTGAACTTCCAATCAGACTTGTGTATGAATCAGGGTGAAGATTATTTTTCACAAGAATACGTATCTGTGCCTTTGAGTGAACTTACGAAATGTTGTCATTTCAGCTTCATCTCGAATTAGTGATGCCCACCTGGCAGACACAATGATTGGTAAAGCTGTGGAACATATGTTTGAGACAGAGGATGGCTCAAAAGATGAATGGAGGGGGATGGTTTTGGCTCGAGCTCCAATTATGAACACATGGTTTTATATTACCTACGAGAAAGATCCCGTCTTGTACATGTACCAACTCCTAGATGATTATAAAGAAGGTGACCTTCGCATTATGCCTGATTCAAGTAAGTAGGCCAGATACTGTTCTCTTCTTTGTATTAAAATAGCATTTGACGCAGCAGTGCTAACAAACATCTTGTTTGTTACTCCTTTAATTTTATTCTTCTTAAGTATCACAGTTAACAAAAGTTTTAGCACAACAAAGAACATCTGTTAACTGCTGAAATATTTTGCTTTGCTCAGCAGTGACTTATGCAGGGAAATAATTTTTCGTAATTATTAGTAATTCTGCTGAAAATATGTATGTACTACTGTGGTAGAGTTTTATGTTTGGGTTTTTTAATGGAAACTGGCAAACCATGAGTCTTCCACTGTTGTTTTCTTACAGAATTATCCCTGTTTGTAGAGATGGCTGTTGATTTGTGTTTCTGAAACGGTTCTTGTGGAAATTAATAATATTTTGAAACCAACTAATGTTACTAATACAATAAGAATAATTTCTTTGAGCTTTGTGTCTTCAGTGTGAAAAACTTTCTGAGTAGTTTCCTGTGGGAAAGAAGTACTAATTTTTTTAAAATTCATTTTCTCTCACATGTTTCAACATACTAGCAAGAAAAAGATTTCAACATATTAGGAGGGATTTTTCCCTCTCTTTTTGAAGGGAGAGTCATCAGCATTTCTATTAATTTAGAAGAATTTTCACAGAATCAGTATTGTTCTAGAGATTTAGATAGCTAGTACAAAAAAGGAGTGGAGGGGAGTGGATAAAGCTTATAAAGAATACTTCAGTTTTATTTGTCCTGTGTACTTTAAAAACCCTTTTCTGACAGAGACAATCTAGGCTCTAAAGAAAATTGTTAATTGGATAACTGTGGTGGTTGACTATATAGTCGTTTGCACATGTATTTATTACAATTCATTTGTTGAGTTTGAGACAGTCTTTTTTCAGATCCATCAGTGGTAATGGTCTACTGGCAGAATAAACAAGTGACACTTACTTGCATAATGTCTGTAGTAATCATCTGTGTTTAGACTCCCCCTTGTCTCTCTCCCCAGCAAAAAAGCAACATCTCTGCTGTTTTTGAAAGTGAATCACAGATGTTACTGGAAAAAATTAATCTTCCTCTTCCAAAAGAAATGACAGCTCTTTCAGATTTAAACCATCAAATAATTTGTTCTTTGTCTTAACTATTAAAAAGGACTTGAAATAAATTTTAAGTCTGCTTTGCTTTCTTCCAGTTTTGAGGGTGAGAGTAGGAAAAGATCACATGTTTTCTTTCCATTTAAGTACTAATTGCTTTTAATGCACTTTTCTCTCCTGAGTGCTTACCTGTTTTGTAAACACTTCTAAGTATTTGCTTTCTTCCCTGAATGTGAATGCTTTCCAGTTATTTTGAATTGTGTCCTTGAGTCAATTATTGGATGTTACTATTTCAGGGTAGTATTTTTCAAATCAGATTGTAGAATACCTGGAAGCAGTTCTATAAATTTGATGGAACATGCCGTAATATTATATAACTAAAATTTCCAGGGTACTGTCTCTTCTGAAATACAGGTTCTGTGCTTGTTAGAAGACCAAATTGTAGATCATTTCTTCTAAGCTTTTTTTTTTGGTAAGGGGAAATTGTATTGCTGGATCTGATACTAAAACTTTGTCTATACTTCTAAGTGAAAATATATGAGTTGAACTTGCATCTTTGCCAAGAAAGACTCTTCACATAAAACTGGTATTAAGAGGATAATTACTGTGTGATAGTGCATTTTTAGAGGAATTGAAACAAAGATTGGAAGGGGAATTTCTTAAGTTAGTGGATGAATTTTTAGTGTAAATACAAGGCAATCCATTCATTCCTTCTTGGTTTTTGTTCTCCTTTGAGAATTCTTTCACAGCTCCCTGAACTGAAAATAAAATGGGTGGAATCTGTAAGGGATTCTTATTGCAAACTTGGAGGAAAGTTATTAATTTTGAAGCTTATGATTTCCAGAATAAAAGCCACATCAGATGTGAAATTGCTTTAGAAAGTTTCTCACTGGAATGCAAACCACAAGTTTAGATAAATTGGGAGAAAAAGAAGAGGACCTGAGAAAAGAAGGTGTGGTTAGCTTCTGGTTCTCCATACAGTACTTTTTAACCTTCTTATATACCTTTTTTTGTGTTTGACCTGTAGCCAAGTCCTTGGCAGTTGGTCTGTTACAAACCACACCTTTTTGTATCTAAATTTAGCTTAGGATTCGTCTAAAATACAGGTATATTTCTGATTAGTTTAGCAGGTTAGATTAGGTTATTAGGTTTTACCAAAAGCATTATTCAAATATGGAGTCAAAAGCCCCTTTTAATAAAGGGTTTACACATACTACTGTTTTAGGAGAATTAGTTTTGTTGCAGTGTCATGCGTGCCCTGAAACTTCGATTAAGGTGTGTGGGATGAGGGGAATTCAGTTAGGCTGCCTTTCTGCTGAAGAGGTTCAGTGTCTTTTTCTGCTTATGGTTTAAATTCAGTTATCCACAGCCATTTTTTTATGGTTTGTGCATAAACTTTCCTGTCAAAAGATTTACTTTTCTTACCAATCAAAGTTCTATTTTTGTCTTAATACAGTATTACTTGAAAATTTTTCTGCAGCTACTTTGAAGAAGCATGGCAGTTGTTAGGTGCTTGTCTTAACAAAATAAATTTTCTACATAATCTATTTACAACTTTTAATTGTTTTGTGTGAGTTTTAAAGAAGGCTCTGCAGTTGTCTTCCATATTGCAACATATTATTAATGTCTACTAAAGTACACTGGGTTTATGTTACAGATGACTCACCTCCTGCAGAACGGGAGCCAGGTGAAGTTGTGGACAGCCTGGTAGGCAAACAAGTGGAATATGCCAAAGAAGATGGCTCAAAAAGGACTGGCATGGTCATTCATCAAGTTGAAGCCAAACCATCTGTCTATTTCATCAAGTTTGATGATGATTTCCATATTTATGTCTACGATTTGGTGAAAACATCCTAGACATCATCATGAACTTTTGCCAAATTTGTGGAACTATTAAATGTAAAATTTGTAGACACAAAGACTTGACTGCTTTCCAGTTTAATGAAAGCTTAAATGTCCCTGCGAACCCACAATCTCTGCCAGCAAAACTGTTTTGTTCTGAGTAATACAAACATGACACATTTTGTGTAAAAGAACTCCTTTTCTTGAAGGAAGTCAATATGTTTGGGCAGGAGGGAGTTAAAAGCAAAGAACAGCTGCAAATTCAAGCTGTGTAAAGTTGATCTAGAATTGTAATCATTAATCTAAATTTTTTCATAGATTTTAACTTTTTCTTCAGCCTTGCACTCACTTGTTCAACTGCCACATGCAAGTGTAGTTTGATATTTTGATACGCCTTCTTTTGTAACATTAAATTTAATTTCTTGGATACTGGCAGTCCTTGTTTTCAGGGTTGGGACAGAGGTGACTTGTCTGAAAGGTTTACACAGTTTCTGCGGCATCAAGGAGTGCCTAACCCAAGTAACATCAGTCTGCTGTGTTTCTACACTTTACTTCAAATTTAGCTTTTTAAGAACTTGCAGTATGTGGATATACTTGTGCATTTTTTACTAGTCACAGGGCAGTAGGATATCAAGTGTTTGAATTATGCACCTTTCAGTGAAAAGGCTTTAAACTATAAAAATGCATTTAATCTGTATAATCATTTAATTAGAAAATGCAGGTTAATGGCCCATATTTACAAGTTGTAGGAACGAGTAAAATACATGCAACAAGGCTGCCTTCAATCCTAAATGTTGTACTTCTTTGTTTGTTATACACACTTCTTAGCAAAACCCAAGTGCTTGGTGCCACAACTTTAACAGTATATATGCTACTTCAGAAGACTTTAGACTACACATTGGCATCAGTAGTCTCTCATTTAATATCAAAACCTAGCAACCTGAATGTTTGTGTGTGGACTTAGAAACCTAACAGTAGTTAATATTTTACATGATAAATACAATCTCATGCCAGGGGAATGGGAGGGGGTGTCCTTTTACATTGAAGATGTAACTCTAGAGAAGGAGAAGCATTTGTTGCTTTCTGCTCAGTCTGTTGCATTCCTTTGTGTTGGTTTGCTTCTAATCATTTTGGTTCAAGAAGGCATCTTCCCCATTTTTTCTTTTTCTGGCTTTTCCACATAAGGAGTGTCTGGACAAATCTACAGTTTAAACCTGTCGTTGCCTTTTGTGGTGTACATTGTACTTGCTTTGAGGTATGCTGTTAAGGTGAACTTCATTCTATGAACACTAGAGTTCTGCATGCCAGTGGTGTACTATCTAATGGAAGCTATAGGCAGTCTCAGTGGTTCAGTCATCTGCATTAGATTGTGGATGTAAATAGCAGCCCACAACTGCAAAATCCTTTCACGGTTTTAATCTTGCAAGATTGTTGTAAATGAAACTTATGGTTTTTTATGTGTGGCAGCTTTAAAAAGTATCAGAATTGCAACAATCATCCAGCACAGCAACAAAATTGTCATGTTGCATTAAGGCAGAGCTCTGCAAGTTTCAAAGAACTGCTTCGCAGAAATACAGTATGTGAAGACAGTCAACACTGTTAGAAGGAACAAATACCCTGATATCCAACCGTATGCCATTAGTGGAAGGATGCAGGAGAAGTGCTGTTAATCAGAGAACAGAAGTCTGATGACCTCTGTTGTGGGTATTCTTGACATTGAAGACTCAGTGGTTTAAGCCCCTTTCTGTCCATTTTTTTTGCCTGATTTAATATTTTAGCCTTAAGGCTTGTGCCTCATTCTGTGGTTGAATGGTAATAAATACTCTCCGTATAAATATGATATCTTAATTCTTTGTTCATTGCTACTATATTGCATTATGTCCAGTATTTCATCATGGGCAACCAAAGGCAGGCTATTGTCTTTCAGTGATAGCTTCTCGATGCAGTCCTTATGCAGTAAGTACCTGAGTCATAAATGTTTCTTGTGTTTGAACAAAGTAAGCAGATTTGCAACACAGTGTTTTCATCCTGCAGATCTGTTGTGTTTTCTATTGACTCTTAAGAGTCCTGCATGTAAATCTCAAAGCTGAGCCTGGCTCCATGAGCCCAAGTTGGTATTTGTGGCATAGGAATGAGTGAGTGTATTGATTATACATGAGATACATGAATAACCTAGTACACTGAACTTTGGGCTATATATCTATGAGGAATATAAGGTTTGTTTTGAAATATCTAAGGTTTAGGTCTACTGGAACACTTTCAGCATTAGGCTTGCATTTGTGGGTTTTCTGCAAGCCTCTTGAATACACCATGTATTCTGCCAATTAGAGTATAATCTACAAACTGTAAATTTTACAGTTGTTTTTCAATGTCCCTGTTGTCTGTTGTGTGGGTATTTTCACCTTTTTTCTTTTTT
>JAWWMP010000093.1:30550457-30562954 GCA_035047865.1 Dendrocincla tyrannina | reverse complement strand
TCTGTGTCACCTGTGCACATTTGGAGACCGTGACAACACTGGGTATTCTCCATCAGAAATGAAAAAAAAAAAAAAGTCACAATATTCAGTATTATTAATTATAAGTTATTACAATTTTGTCAGAAGCATTGAAAAAACACAAAGGTACCTCGGGGGGCTTTGAATGCAGCTTAACCTCTTACCTCTCATTTATTCTTGTAGTGGCAGGAATACTCATTCAGCAGCAGGAAAGCTGGACTGCAAACTTGTCAGACACAGGGATGTGAACTAATATTTCTCATCTCCTAAGAAAATGAGTACTATAATTAGCAGACTGTACACAAACCAAGCCTATGGTTGATGCTGGAGCATTGTGCTGCTAAGAGCACAAACGCAAGTATCAAAACAAGACAGAATTTGTAACATAATGTTACTGCACTTAGCTAGAGGGATATCTGTGAACCATCAGATGCTGGACATGCCTGTGGCATCTATTAGCAGCTGTAATATATGGGAGTTATTTCATTCCTTGCTCTCCATTTCTGAAAGTACATAAAATCCCACACTCTGTAGTTCACTGAAATACCATATGCTTCACAGACATTTTAACAAAATCCAGGCTTCTATTTCAGGAAAAAAAGAAAGCTCAGAGCAAAGATTTGAGAATCCAAGAGAGTTCCAGCAATTAAATTATATTTCAAGCACTGTAATAGCAGGGTCAAAGGGAAGTGCAAAAAAGTTTGTGTAATGTATGGTCTTTGCTATATTTCTTAGCGTGAAACAAAATGTCCTCACAACACAACTCTGAGAGTAAAAAATGTAAGGCCATGTTACAGATAGTTTAAAATTTGTCTTATTATACCAATGTAGTAATGAGTGAAAAAATAAAAGAATGTGTGAAAAAATTTTGTTGTTTTCGACAGGTGTTTCAAAAAGGTGACAGAGACTATGAACAAGCATAAAACTGGTTTTTGATTGCTTTCAGACTATCTCATAAACCAGTGTGAACTCACTTAAATAAACTCTACATTATGGATGGCATTTGTTGTATGGGTATCAATGGTCTAAAATTTAGGTGTCAAACTTTTTATATGTAGTGATGGATGGAAAGCTCCTGATGCTCTACATTGCCCATAGAAAAAGCTTAGACTGTTACACAACTGCTGAAGCCTGAGAATAAGTCAGAAATTCTGGTTTTGTCCTGGCACAACAGTATTTCAAAATTATAATTGCTAAATATTGTCATTTTAGTGACAATTGCTAGAATTCTTCCAAACAGATGACTATAGGGATGCTGAGGCAACTGATTTATTTATTTGTGGTGAAGCCAAGAAACACCAGAGAAGTGAGTTTTGAAAGCACAGAATCAAACTCCGTATATATTCAGAAATTATAATCAAGTCTTTTTAAAGGAATTGAGACAACTCTATAGTCACTGAGCTATAAAACTATCTGAAAGTGGGAGCAGTGGTATTTTTTCTTTTACTTTGGTGTAACTTTCATTAACAATTTGTTATAGTCAAAGAGACCACAAATAATTTTAAAATTTGAAATACCAAAATTTTACTAAAGGCAAACAAGCAAAACAGCACTGGGCAGGCGGGGAGTCTCCTGCTCCACCAACGGTTCACAAACTTAATGAGTCCCTAGTCCACTTTTATACCCTCTGCTTTTTTTTGGCTCCTCCAATCAAAATCCACTCTGTTCACGCTCCCCTTTAGATCTTCCAATCAAAGTCCATTCTGTTCCCGCTCTGGGCTCTGTCTTGTTGCTAGAGGGGTCGATCTTTTCCCCTTTAGGTGGCTCAGGGATGAAGGCAGTGAGTCCTCTCCTTATCAGTACATTCCAAAACTTACAACCAGCATAACATACACAACATTATGGTTCAACATCTAGCAACTCAAACAAGCGTAACAGGGTTACACAACATAACATCTAGCAACTTGAGAAAACCTTTGAAAGCTTTTATTTGATTAGCAAATTATCAAGTTCTTTTTATTACTTACTACAACTTATGCCTTTATTTCTGACATAGAATATGATTCGCCACCCTGAATTCATTATAAATTTTTATTAGACACTTGAGTTCATTGACAAGCAACAGACAAACTGCTGTCTATGAAAAAAGAAATAGTGGCCCCAAGTTTTCCTTTGTACGTATGTGAATTTCCACTCATATTTCCACTGGAAATAACCAAATAATGATAAACAATACAGTTGGGTGGGAGAAATATAAAAAATTAAGTAAGAATATGATAACAGTGTCACTGAACAAGACTGGGAGTATTGACTGGGAGTATTTTCTGTCAGACTTTCCAAAAAACTTTGACAACTGTGTCTTGTCAACCTAGGAGGAAGAAGTGACAGTTTCTGTGTCTGGTTTTGGTTCATGTCATTGCATTTAAGAAGACATACAAGTTAAAACATCCTTTACATACTTAGGTACCCTGTCAAGATAGCCAACAGTGCTGGACTTTCAGGCCTAGAAGATCAAAACACAATTATTAAAAATTAAGCCATCAGCCACTTGATCATGTTTAGCTTTTTTGAAGCAGTTTTCAGAAACATTTTCAATAGGGTGAATAATTTGAGGAATAATACAGGATTATCTGGTGATCACTTCTGAATCCTGCAAGACAACAAGAATTTCTTCTTTTAGAACAGATCTTTATAGAAAACTGCAGAAGTGTCAGAATTCAAATGAAATTTACTGAGGCAATGGAAAATGCTTAGTAGCTGATGGAGTTGTTATTTAGCAGAACCTGGTTAAAAAAAATTCTTTTATTCTTCAGTTCCTTTCACCTATAGAAACAATACTTATTTGGAAGGGAGGACTTGCAAATGAGTGATGTTTGGCTCTTCAGAAGGTTCTTTTCAGACAAACACACATGAAAATATGAATTAATATCTGTACCTCCCATATTTATTTTTGAAATAATTAAATCTTTGTTATCCATGTATGGAGTGTAGTAACTTTCCCAGCAGATGGAGTGACAGCTGTTCCTTTTATGGTATACCAGAGCTTCAATATATTGTAAGTGATCTTTTCTTACTGTGACAGTAAGGAGATTTTGTCATGAAGTTTGTGACTTGTGATTAAGATCCACTGTAATGGATTTTTTTTTTTGTGCTGGTTTTAGCTATGTTATTCTTCAGTGAAATTCATTTCAACCAATGACTTCCATACAGTAAAGGAAAATAGTGTACTCTGAAACAGCAGAAGTTGTGTGCTATTCCTTCACACTGATATAAAGCCACTGAAATCTGCTGATCTAAGTTCACCACAGAGTAGATGACTCACAGAAAAATAAAAAAATACTAATGCTTTTCTGTCAGTAAAATTGTCTTTAAGGTCATACACACTTACTTTTTGTGATGATTATAAAGTAACACCATTAGTGTTATTTCTTTTCTTTTATTTTTTTTTTAGTAGAGAATTTTTTTGATAGGTTGGTGTTAAAATTAGGGTGGTGACCAGGCCATGTTCATCTACTTTCCAATTAGCCCATTTATTTTCCCTCCTGACATTTTAAAATTTATTTCTGCACCTGTATGGCCATCAGATCAATACTTTCTTCTCTACAAAATAAGTGATACTTGTCTAGGTAAGTATTGAACAATTTCTGGCCTTTTGTTTTAGCTGTGAAACAGGTACCTGTAAGGAGAATTTAGTTGGCATTAGTATTGTCATTCACAGCACCTGTCTTGTCAAACATCACACCAGGTATTACAAAAAACAAGCTTTGTGAAAAAGTTCACAGTGTTGGTTTGCAGATCATTGGAAAAATTTGGCACTTTGTGTTACTAAAGAGAGTAGAACAAATGTATGGGATATTATTCTCTCAGTTTAAAACCTGATTTCTACTGGGTTGCTCATGGATGTCATTGATAAAATTACTGAGTAAAATGGCACTAAAATGACTCAAGCATTTGATTTTACTTGGCTTTGCTAGTCAGACTGAAAGGAAAGGAATTAAAATTCCCATAATTTGGAAGCAGAAAGTCAGTGCCTTGTTCTGCAGCATGCAGAGGCCTTCTGCTAACAGCCGAGGAAGCAGCACAAAATGCTTCCTCACCTATTTTCTAACTCACTGTTCTCAGAAAATCCGTCATACTCCCCAAACTTTTAATCTTGTCACTCTCCCCAAACATTGTATCTTTCTGTAACATTTGAAGCACAATGGTACAATTCTGGATAGCATAACTAAAACATTTGCCTATGTATTTTTAGCACAAAGCAGTGAGGTAATAGACCAACTAAAGCACCTTTCTGTGGATCTAAGGGGAGGTATCTGGAGTCAGTCTGCAGTTGTGCTGGAAGCTACACCAGTAAAATACAGATGCATGTGGTATTTGGTTATGTAAAAAGGGGACTAAAAGACAGCTAGCAAAGAATGCTAGTTATATAGTCTGTTTTTGTGATGCTGACTATACTCAGAAGTACAAATAAACTCAGAGATTATCTTTGCCTCCTTACTTAGCACATGGACCTCTACCTTTGATTCCTCTATCAGAAAACACTGCTCTTTTTCTGTTCCTCAATACAAAACAGACAAATGCAACTTCATAGAATTATAGAATCATAGAATAAGCTGAGTTGGAAGGGAACATCAGGATCATCTGCCCATCTCCTGGACCTGCACAGGACACGCCCATGAATCACATCATGTGCCTGAGAACGTTGTCCAAATGCTTCTTGAACTCAGACAGTTTTGGTGGTGTGACCACTAGCCTGTTCCAGTGCCCAACCAGCTTCTGGGTGGAAAAACCTTTTCCTAATATCCAAACTGAACTTCCCCTCACACAGCTTCAGGCCAATCCTTTGAGTCCTGTCACTGGTCCCAAGAGTGAATAGATAAGTGCCTGCCCCTCCTCTTCTTCTCACAAGGAAGTTGTAACTGCAGTGAAGTCTCCCCTCAGTCTCCTCTGGCTGAACAGTCCAAATGACCTCAGCTGCTCCTCATGTGACTTCCTCTGCAGACCTTTCATCACTTATGTTGCTCTCCCTTGGACAGTCTCTAATGGCTTAATATCTTTCTTGCATTGTGGCACCCAAAACTGCCCACAATATTCCAGGTGAGGCTGCGCCAGTGCAGAGCAGAGCAAGACAATTCCCTCCCTTGACCAGCTGGTGATGCTGTGTCTGATGCCCCCCAGGACACGGTTGGCCTTCACACCAGAGAAGCTGGGGAATTTAAAGAGAGTAAGAATTCATTAGACAGTGAGAAGAGCTCCTGCATAATTTCCTATCAGAGGGTTTGTTTCTGCCTGAGAGATTTCCTTAGGACTGTTAGTAGCACAAGCAAAAGTTGCATTATATTTTATATATTCATATAAAAAAGCCAAATAGTATAAGTATAAAGTCCAGCATTCTGGGTACAATAAAAGTAAACATAATGACACACAATAAGTGTGTCTGCTAAGATCATATTAAAGTATAAGAAGCAATTAAAAGTGTTACTAGGCCAAACAATTTCAAATGCTAAGGGAAGAAAATCCAGACTGCGGTTGAAAAACAAATTAAACTAGTCAAATGTGAGAAATGGGAGAATTCATTTGAGAATATCTTCCTGCTTGTTCAACAGCAGAGCCATCGATGCAAAATGAAGGTTGTGGAGGATTTACAACTGTCTATGTACAGGCATCTAAATTAACTGCTCTGAATCAAGTCACAGAGGCATGCATCTCTTCACTGACTCCACAGGACACTTAGGGAACTTCACCTCTGAAGCTTTTGATCTGCTAAAGTGACTAGCATGAATACATATTGCCCCCCAACTTCAACATATTCTCAAATTCCACTTTCTTAGGCTGTTATTTCACGTCTATGTTAAAGAATTCCCTAAGCGATTAGAAAATACATGAATATCCTTAAAGGACAGATGATAGGAAGATGCAATAGGTATTATTTATTTAATTGTAACAATTAACAAGTGATGATTCAGGTATACTTAGTAATTTGGCTATCACTTGAAACACAGTAATACTGCTGAAGTTTACATTAGGGTTAAGTATTAACCCTAAACTACAATGCTTGTCCTTCAGCCAGTGTCAGCACCAATCCAGCTCAGATGAAAGGAGAGCCACTATATACATCTGTTAGTTAGGAAACTAATTTGTTCACCTTATCCCCAGATTATGATACATTATTCACATTTTTATATATCATTGAACACTCAAACATGAGGGGCTGGCCCTAGCATTCTGTTTGATATTTCAGACATTCATTTAGTCCTTGGAAGGGGAGCTTCAACCTTGTAATGAACTTACCAGAAAATCCAAGTGTTGGTATAAGTGTAAATGCACTAGAGTAGTTACTTTCAAAAGTATGAGAAATGTCTACCCCGAATTTACCAAATTGATATAACTCTAAGAACTAAAAAATTTCCTTTTCAACATTTCTGAAAAAATATTCAATTCACTTTGACAAGAACTTATGAGGGGTCTATTTCATTTAAGAGAAGCTGCACATATAAGAAAGTTACAGATACAAAATTATATTAGGCAAATTATGTATTGATAGATAGCAATAGATACATGCACACATATATACAACAGACAGGGGAAAAAATATGCATATTTAACAAGTAATCATGATACAGCCAAGAACAAATCTAGGGAATGAGTTTGGACAATGATTAGAGAGGCAAAGGAATGAGGGAGGATGGTTAATTTATTTTGCCCTGAACAGAAGACATAAGTGACATTTGCATGTGATTTTGCCTACAATCACATGACAAAGCTGTCCTAGAGAGGTGGAGTAACTTCCTGTGACTGGTTCATCAGAGAAGAGGATGCAAACTGCCTTTATTGGTGGTATCTTGGTACCTTAACTCCTGAATGAAATAAGTTTAAGGGAAGAGAAAACACCCAAGAAGAGCTGCTTCACAAGTTTTTTCCTGATTATACGTAGGACAAGTCACTATAGGTCAAACAGCCGCCACAGGGGAGATTTCTGCTTGAGAAATTGCTCTGTTTACTCAGCCTGACAATGATCTTTCTCCTGTCTACCTTTAGCCCATTGTTAATCAACCAGGTCAAAAGAGGGAAACAGACTGGAAGATCACTTTCTTCATAACAACTCACATTTCATGCCCGTGTAAAAAGCTGGTGGGGAGGCTCCTTTGATACAACTTACTGTCAGTAGAAACACAGCATAGTCTTTCACACTTCTGTCAGTAATCTGTCAGACTTTAGTTTTTGCTGAAGTGAAGAAAAAATCAGTATTTATTCTTGCAAAGTCCATCAAGTAAATAGATTACCGTTTTTATTTCTGGATAAGAAGCAGGGAAGCAATCAAAATTACTGTGGTTGATCTGCTTAGAAACTATTAATTAACTGCATTAAGCTTTTGATATTTGGTTTTATAGCTGTATTGACTAAACAGAATTTTGGAAAGTCTGCAATCCTCTAAAGTTCCAAAGTCATATGTGCCCTCCAGATAGTTTAAACTACCAGTTCATCTTCATGGCAATGAGCAATGCTGACAGCATGAACAAGGGAGCTCTAACCAATACTACAAAGACTGAGCTGATTAAGACATGCTTGCAGTTGTAACAGCAAACAGACTTTGCCTAACTTTAGTAAACAAACTGTGGTAAAGCTGGTCTCGTCAACTGAATCTTCCAGAAGAGTCAGAGTCAACCAGCTCAATCAGAGGAAAAGATTACTTTTTAGCCTTCTTTTGCCAGTAAGGAAAATTCAGCTCACTCTCATCCACTGGAATGATCTTTCAAAACTGTCTGCTCATGCTGGTATTATCAGAGATGATATGCTCTGGATTTTGTTGACACAGGGAGAGTAACCAAGATTTCCATACCTAGGTGTGCTAGAAAAATTTGTGTGTATACAAAAGCCACTAAAATCAAAAGAAAGACTAATATTAGAGTCAGTTTCCTGGTTTGAAAATAAAATATAGAGTAAAATGGAATGCCCGCATGGGGGAGTTATTGCAGAACAATTAGGCCAGATTCTCTGTTAAAGCAAGCACTGCCAGTTTTTGTAAAAAAACCAGTCAAACTGACTGCTATGAAACAGAACATTGTTATTCTCTCTAAGCAAAGCACTGGGCACCTCATTTGTGTCTTCTTCATATGGCAGATTTGTCGGGATCACTCTTTTTTCCCACATAGATAAACAGTAGTGCCAAATATACAGTGTAGAATAAAAATTCTGAATGTCCAAAAGCTGTCTGTATATGCCCATGAAAATTATTTCACACTTATTGAAAATATCATCATACTATAAAAATTATGTGCAGCCACCCTTGGATATCAGCTTATGACTGAGCAAGAATTTTGAAAAGAGCTTAGTACCATCTATCATTGTTAAAATTTCAGACAACATAAACTAGAAGTGACATGTAGCTGAAAGGAACTTCACAGAGTTTGCTATGAATACAATAGAGCTGGCTGTAGTTGTTCAAACAGCTATCTTCATATTCAAGGGTCAGAAGCACACATACACTCATCTGCTAGGGCACTTTGAATGCCCCAGGCAAAATAGCGATGCAAAAGATATCGTATGTCCTCAAATCAAAATCAAAAACATGTCATCCTTGGTCCTTAATCTCAAACAGTAATAAAGGTGTGCAGCAAGAAAATGCATAACAGAAACAGATTTTACTTTTTAAAACATCACTGTGGGAGGAAAGAGAAGCATCATAACTATTTAGAACTAGAAAAAAGTAGGCCATGGAAGAGTTTTTCTAAAACTGGTAGACACCAGTGAGATAATAGACAAACCCCTGAGAACTGCATATTTTGGCATAAGCAATTTCACAAAAGAAGAGTTTCAGGCACGCAGACCTTACATTTTGGGTACTATAGGTCAAATACACTTCAGCATTTGTGTGATATTCCACAGATGAATAAGGCTTTTTGGCCCTGCCAAGAGAAAAATCTACAGTTTAATGTAATCTGAAAGAAAACAAGGAAATGAAGATCACTGTGAAACTGGAAAGGTATGTAAATGGATCAAGGATGTTTTTGAAAACGAAAGTAAATTTTCATTTTGAGTGTTTAATATTGACATTTAATGTTAATTCTTATGACACTTATTTAAAAAGTAAATGAGTACTTGCACTCCAAAGTGACGTATCACCCGACAGATAAATCATTGACTTTCCTGTGAAAGTGACTATGTGGTGTGTACTCTTTCAATGGTTTAAACACTTGAAACTATTTTTTATAAATCATACAAATGTGTATTACTATTAGATGGCAAGATTTGTGATTTCATTAATTTTCTCAAATATTTGAGATCTTGAGCTCAGAAATTGCATTGATCTAATAAAATGCCAGCTGATTGCTTAGATTTGCCTTAGTCCTTTACTGAATAAAAGTCAGGAATGTATCTTCAGCAAGAATAGAAGAGAAAGCTGTTATATACTTTGACATAATCAATCAATGTATAAAAAGAGATTATTTAAGTAATAAAATTTTTAAATGAAGAGGGTAATCACTGTTTTGAAGTGTCAATCACAGAAACACATTTTAAAACAAGCTCAAGGGAAACTTATGCAATACAAGGGCTGAGTGCAGAAAACATTTCACATGACACATCAGGTATTTAGTGATGTAACATTATCCAACCATCCTCATCCTAGGGGAATGAACCCAGGTATATGCTTCTGGTCCTATTGTTATGAACAGATTTGTTTATTCACTCTTGGTAGACCAGAATTCATCTCAGACCACTCACTGTCTCAGCAGAATCTTGTATCATAAGCAGAATCTTGTATCACTGAAAATCCCCAGATTATATGACTTTGATACATGCCTTCTTTCTAACATGACGATAGCCCAGTTAGACAGCCTAAATCCTATGCCCATACCTGAAGCCTCAAGGAAGATGAGTTCAGCCCAGTTATATCACAGAAATCATCCGAATAGAGATAAAGTCAGAAGTCAAGGGTGTATGATAGCACATCTGGGCAAGTGTTTGATGATGGTCTGGTCCAAAAACAGTTGAAGTCCATGAAGAGACTAATATGGCTTTCGCAGGATTTCAGTAGAACTATTATTTGGTTTGTATTTTCCTTCTTAACACAGGTATGGCAGAGCTTTCAACTATCAGTTAAAAATAAGAGAACTCTTGGTGCTTGAACTTTTTACTGCTTTTAGCACAACTTCAAAAAGTCTACCTCAGTTGTCTGTGAAAATTTCTATTGTTGTAACTGAAGAATAGATGTAAGATTTAATTAGTTTGGGAAAGAAACAGGGAATAGCGTATGTTTGTTAATGAAGTGTTAGAATATCACTCCTACTCATATTCCAGCCTAAAAATAGCAAAGGAGGTAGTACAGTTAACCCAATCTTATATTTCCAAGAATGCTGTTTTGCTCTGTGAGTGATCATGCTTTTCAATTCTAAGCTATATAAACCCAGGAATATTAGTTCTTTAAAAAAAAAAATTGAATGCAACTTCTTTAATGTGAAGTTAAGATTTTCAGAATAAAGCTCTGATATGTAGCTAGGGGTCAAATGGCAGCAACTGAACCCATAAGAATAATGAAGTTCAAAGAACACGACTGCATGTCCCTGGCATGTCTGGAGGACTTCCAAAAGTTTGTCTTCACCCAGAGGATTTCCGAAATTGTCACCTTGGGTCTGGTGGTGGACACTTTTTGCTAGAGGCTGCTCTATGGCCAATACTACCATGGTTTCAGTTTGAATTGGTATCGCTGTTGGTGAGCATCAGCAAATACATTATGGATTTTTCATGGGAAAAATACTAATGAAAACACTGCTGTTACTATTAATATCGATTGCCAGCTGGAAACACACACTGACACTGCTGATCTGCTGGAAAAGTATGGGAAAGACTTTTCTCTAGCAGAAATTTAACTTCCTGCTTGTATACCAGAATGTCCTTTTCCTTCAGTCAGGTGCTTCAAGATTAGGCTTTGAAGCTTATACTACTCACTAATAGTCTTCTTTTACAGTCAGTAGGAACAAGTGAACATCTCTGAGAGTAGCTCATCTCTTTCTAAGACAGATGTCTAAGACAAGTTTTCTTGTTTAGGAAAAAATTCTTTACTTAATAAGAAATTCTTGATTGTGAGTGTGGTGAGGCACAGGAACAAGTTGCCCAGAGAAGTCGTGCATGTCCCATCTCTGGGAGTGTTCAAGGACAGGTTGAAGAGCTCTGAGCCACCTGGTCTATTGGAAGATGTCTCTTGCCACAGCAGTGGTGTTGAAACTAGATGATCATTAATGTCCCTTCCAACCCATGCCATTCCATGATTCTATTAAGTCATGTAAATCTCTTCTTCTCTCATTTGACTACAAAAGAAGCCAGAGTGAGCAGTGCCAAAGTTTAAACTTTTTGAAACTTTAAGTTCTTTAGTTGAATAAAATGAATCCCATATGAAACAGATAAAAGCCACTAGTGCATTTAGGATATATGGGGTGGTGGAATGTAGAGCGGTAATTGTGGCTGAAGGGATTTCTGCAGATTTGAGTCTCTAACATGATTAAATAGACTCCTCTGGTCTTCAGTGTGAGTGTATACAGACAAAAATGAGGAAGAGCTTCACCTTTAAACAACCTTCCTCATATCAGCATTTGCGATAATGATTGGTGTCCTTCGTGGTCTGTCACAGTGGCATTTTCTTTCTTATCAGGAAGTGCCTGCAAGCCCAGTTTGCTAACATACACACAGATTAGCCTGCAGGAATTGCTGATGACACTCTTCTTCATTTTTTTGTGGATACAAAATAGTGAGGAGCTACAAGCATTTTCTTTCCCAGCATGCCTGTTTAGGCTGAGAGAATTTTTCTCCTCCTCTTCTCAGAGCCCTTTCTTTGTTTAGGCAGTTTCTTTGTGTGGTTAATCTTCAACATGCTTCATCTGCTTCCCATTCTCCTGCCTGCAGCCTAAGGCAATTACCTCAACTCAGCTGGGACAAAGAAAGCAGAGGTTCTTTAACCAATGGAATAGCTTTCTAATGCTCACATTCCTTCTGAAATAAATGATTGTTTGTTATTAACCCTCAGACCATAAATTAATTCTGGATAGTGCAAAGAAGGACGGCAGGGAAGGAGAAAAAAAAAAAAAGAAGCAAGTGACTTCAATTCTGTTTAATAAACAACAGAATATCCAAATATTTATACATCCTTTATTATGTTGTTCTCAATCTTACTAAGAAGACAAGGACAGTAAGGCTCCTTTCAGTGAAATGATCACATAGAATTAATTAACAAAAAATTGAACACAGCTTCTTCATGCCTACTGGAAAAAATATATCAAGAGCACTTAAATGCTGGTATATATTTTCTTTCCTAGGCAGGGAGATTTCAGTGCAAGAGAGGCTGGAATAAACAAACAAAACTGGTCAGTTTTCTTTGCTCTGAAGTATTTTGGAGGACTGGCCAATGATGTCAAAAGCTAACATTCAGTATAAGGCTAGTGACGTGTAAACAAACAGCAATCAGGCAATCTTCATTCTTTCTGATGTTCTCTGCAATTAATGCCTTATTAGTGCTTGATACCTTCTAAAAGATTTTTCTCCCTTAA
>JAWWMP010000093.1:30471489-30482315 GCA_035047865.1 Dendrocincla tyrannina | reverse complement strand
AGTAAATAGCTGTGAAAAAGTCACTATGTTACAATTATCTCCCTGCAGCACAGCAACTTCTAACATATCAGCAACTTGAAAAGAACCCTTCTCCTCCAGGCAGCCTTTAACCCTTTATCTTAAAATAGGGCTGGACGCTGCTATATTTCTGGCTTTTTAAGAAACACCAGCCTGAACTTTTTAACCTCCTGTCCCAATCCTCCTGATAGTTTAAGTGACATAAATAAACCACATGCTCTTAACTCATGGCTCCACTGCTTGGCTTTTTGTCTGTTCCATAGCTAAGCCATTGCTGAGAAAGCTGAAACTTAAATATCTGTATATTTACTATGCTGCTGCTCTACCGATGAAATCTGAACACAAGGAAAACTTGGACAACCCTTGAACTATTGAGGCACCACTACAGTGAAATTAGATATACCAGATGATTTGCCTCAGGCAGCCATAAAGTAATTGGCATCCTGGCCATTTGTGGTTTAGCATAATGGGGGTTTTGGGTTTAGCCACTCCAGCCAAACCAGTTCCTTTCTAAATTTCCCATGTTTTTGTATTTAAAAAAATCCAACTCTCTCAGAGTCTCTGCAAAGAGTAGCAAACTCAGAGGCCCTCATTTTCTGTTTCCTTTTAAAAGCCAGGACATACCCCTGTGTTTCCATCCCTACCACCTCTGCTTTCCCTGCACTTACTTTGCAGTCAGGTCTGCCTCACCTGTTGATCCCAGCGAAACTTCCTCTGATAATGCTCCTGGGAATAGAAGAGATTTGTAGCCAAACTGGTAGTAAGGCTGTGGTTGCATGCATGTTTGCAAAGTTTGTTTTGTAAAGATTTAATCTGAGACAAAGCCACAAGATGGAATTTTCTGCTACTTTGAGCTGTGTGCAGATGCTTTGTTTGAGGTCTCCTTATCTTTGTCTGCAAATTCCATCCCACATGAGTTTCCGTTCTGAACCAATGTGATATATACAAATTGAATATTCAAAAGAATAAGAAGCATTTTAAAATCTTTCAAACTTTTTAAACATTTTGGACTCTGTAAATCTCCAGTAAAAAAAAAAAAAGACTTATGTGGTGCTAAAACAGAAAAGACCTAGTTCTCTTGCCCCCTCCTCCTCTCCCCGCCAGCTTGCCCTGTGGGAGAGGACCTCTGTTCACATCTGGCAGGGGGAGGGACATGGCTGAAAAAAAGCCCAAAGGCCAGACCCAAAGCTTTCTTACTTTTCAGAAGCCACTGAGCTGAGGTTGGGAAGCACTTTTAACCGAGGAAAAGCAGGAAGCAAGGAAAGCATCAGGAGAGGTGGGAAGTTTACAGTCAGAAACCTGGGCATATGTGCCCCATGTTAGTGGATCCCCTACCTGGAAAAGCTTCTTGCTTTGCCTTGAGGCCCAGAGGCTAAAACTGAAAAGAAAAAAACCCCAAACAAATAAAAGCAGAATACATTTAGGAGTCGTAAGAGGACTGAATAGAGAAAGGGATTTGGTGCTGCAGGGAGTTTTATGAAAGAAATTAAATAGTTCTACCAAAAAAAAAAAAAAAAAAAGACTTCTAAAGCAACTGAACAAGGCCTCTCCTTTGTAATTTGGAGAAATAATTGACTAGGCAGCAAGTAGTTTATTTTAATTTTCTTAAACCTCTGAATGAGAGCTTGAGTTAGTCTCTTATTAGTGATGCCTCAAATTTGATCCTTGTGCTTAGAAATCTGGCAGCTGAGTCACAACACAGGATTATTCTACCTGTGAAGGTGCAGCTAGTGCCTGTGAACTGTGTGCAGAGTTTCCAGCTGAGCACTTCTTGATTAGCATGTTGTTCTCCAGTTTTATGCTTCATGATATCTGATGATGCAAAATTCAAGTCAATAAACTGACCAGATTAGTTTGGGGTTTTTTTTAACCTTCAAATCCTTTTCTTGCTTATTTAAATAGGACTTCCACTGCCAGATTGCAGTATCTATTTAAGGGAGTTCTGCTGCTTTCCAGTGGGCTGTGAGCTAAAGAAAGCTGTTAACTTCTTGTTTCGGTCAGGGTCTGCTCAGAAAACAATTTTCTCTCATCTTTAATTTGATGCATTATGATGGTGGTTTCTACAGCTGCAGTTGCAAGTGTGTTTTTATCTCTCATGCAGCAGCACTGTTTCTGTGTAAATATCCACCTGCATGCCTCTCCAGAATTGAGACGGCATGGTATATCACTGATTAAAGAGAAAGTAAGATCATGGAGAATTTCAGACACATAACCTATCTTTCTCTTTCTTATGTAGTACTCCCTCTATTTCCATAGATTTCTGCCTTTGCCTGGGAACCACATCCTGCTGTTTTGCAACAGTCTAAGTCCTTTGACCTCAGCCTTACTGTAAAACGGAATTCTATTTCATATTGCATAGTTTTCATGGAAAAAAAAAAAACCTCAAACAATAACATGCAATTAAATACCTCTCAGTTTATCTCTCCTCTTAGGTATGTGCTCATTACATACATATTACAATATATGGCCATTTATATTGGCTCTAGGTCTATAGGAAAATCTCATACATGTATTTAGGCCTTCCTGGATTGTCCCACCGCTGAGGCACAATGCATAATGGAGTTTATTGTAATGGCAGTCCTTTGCCTACAAAATATCCACACTGTTTCATTTGTCAGCTGAGCTCTCAAAAAACTGCCTATAAGATGGAAAAAAAGCAAACAAAAACTGGTTCACCAAATTTTCAGGCCATAGGCTGGGCCCCTGTTTTTTTCTAGTGCAATGGCATCCTCAGTTTCCTTGGAATCTTCAGGCATTATTGCAACATAAACATTAAGTGATTTTAAGAATACAGTAGGAGAATAAAGAAATAACCACACATAAATTCTTCCCCCTCAAAACAAATATTCTTGAAACATTGTGAGAAAGACACTTTCCCACTAAAAGATTTCACAGGAAATAAAAAAAAATTATCAGCATTTTTACTTGATTGTCTAATTGAACTGTTTTGTCTTCGTATGGGAACTTAAGGAGTATGAAAACAGTTTGGTTGGTTAGTGTGCAACAGATAACACCAAGGACCTTTGTGACCCATGCTCAGAGCAAATATTCACAAACTTTAAGGTAGCAAAAGGGATGTTACTTAAATAAAGGCACTCTAAAAAGTCTCCTTAAACCATCCAACTCTCCAAACTCCCAGTCTGAGGATTAGCTTGAAATCATTGTTTCATTTCTTTTTCATTTCTTCCTTGTGATGGACTTCTGTGGAAATTAAGAGGTCTTGCATCCATTCCCACTAACTTCAGACTCTGCTTCGTCCTGTGTACACTGACAATCAGACACAATATTGCAGATTTTCTCTCAGTTCATGAGAGCTCAGGATAACATAAGGGTGGTACTATTGCTCAGTTATCCCAAGGGAAGAAGGTACCTACAACTGTGAAAGACTGGAATGCTAATGGCTCAGACAATCAAAGTGCAAGCTGATGATCTGCGAAGTAATCACCTCAGGCTACGAGCTGGGTAAAATAAAGAGACAGGCAAATCCTGCAAGGCAGAGTAGTGTTTCTCTGTCCTTACACAAAAGACTGGCTGTGATAACTTCCCAGTGGGTAAGCACCTGGACAATTCACACACAGCCTGAAGATATTCATCTCTGCTGGTGGGTCATAATGGACCCAAATGGGTTGACATAAAAGGCGGCTGTAATGACTTAGAGGGTGTCAAAGACTCCTGAAATGTCCCATCATCCAGTATTACCTCATCCCATGTAAAACTCTCCACCCAAGGGTAGGTACAGGAGGTGCTCCCACCTAGTTTAAGCCCAATAAAAGACAGCACAGACTTCACTTGGTACTTTATCTTCCCTTACTACCTGGACTTTGCTCACCAATGCATTTTCCTCCCTCACCACATGCACCTTTTCTTACCACCACGGGCTTCATGTACTTCACTCAACACATGGACTTCTTCCTTCACCATCAGGCTTCTTTCCTCAGCACACAGGCCTCTTCTCTCCCTACCCTGGGCTTCCCTTGATGGATCCAGACTGCAACCATCAGTTCAACAAGACTGGGACTCACCACTCAGAAGGCCATAAGAAGACAATCAATGGGACACCATTAGAATCCAGAGCGGTGATAATTTTTCTACTTAATCCCGTCTCTCTGTCACTTTCTTTACCCCCACTCTCTCTTTCCTCTACTTCACAATTACTGTTGAATAAAAATCTGTACTATTGACTTTAGCATGTGGTCTCATTTTTACCTTAATTCAGGCAGAGGAACCTCTCTAATAATTCTAAAGAACCTGATCATAACATACAGTATGGTGTGTTCATATTTATTCATCAAAAATATTCATACTCCAGGCAAGGTATCAACAGAAATAGTTTTCATTAAGCCAAGACGTTTGCCATTTTAGGGTCCCACTGTTTCAGCTAAAAGATTTTATCAACAGAACAAACTTTCAGACATGAATAAAGAGAAAAAACAGCTCAGATCTAAGCACTATAGCCAATATGTCACCAGTGATATTGAAAGCAAGGACATGGGTAGATGTGAAGAAGGATGAAAGCGCGGGGCCAGCAGAGTTAGGTGGATTGTTCCCTGACCCTTTTTATGCAGCAGAGTATTCACACTTACATGAAAATGTTATGGGTAGTATTGCCTTGGCTTGGATTCACATGGGTTTTTGTGGCTGGCTTACTTCACTGTCACTCAGTTACAGCTTCAGTAAAGCACTGAAACCAAAAAACTACATTTTGAAAATAAGCATAAACAATGTCTCAAACTAAAACCTCAGAAAACATGGCCAGAAAGGATGTGGTAAACATCTGTCAGCCTGCATCCTTTTAAAAAAAATACCCAGGGGAAGTACATTTCATTACGGACTATGCATAATTACCATAGGCTTAACCTTTCCATTGAATAATTGCGTATCCTTCATATTCTGAACCAGATGAATGGTTTGTGAGAGTTGTTAGGGAGATTAGACTGCTTGTAAATAATCTTGGCATCCATCTATTCTGTTCTCCTTTAGAAAAGAAAAGGAAAAACTAATCAGTGAGGGAAGATCACTCTAGAGGGACCAGTTTCAGAGCAGTGGTTTATGTAGTCTTAGTTTTTCTGGGGATGCTGAAAAAACTAGTTGCTAATGACTGAGAGATATGCCTTATATTTTTTACACAAAATTTTGGGGCAACATAGCACTTTTTATTTTCTCTCTTCCAATATGATTCACTGCATTAAAAAAAAAAATCATTAAAATATTGCAAAATCAATATTTAGCATACCTACAAGAACAGATTTTTTGGGTTTCTATTAAACTTAATATAAGATGTAAACTTCCTCTCTATCCAAAGCATTATTGTTTGAACTGAAACATTCCCATAATACACTTTACCTGAAATTATGTATATATTTCCCATTTTAACATGATTTTAACTTTGTCTCTGAAAACTGAATGAGGTCATATGCCAAGAGGACAAAGGTACACATCATTAGATGTTTGCAAGAAGGGTAACTGAGTCCTGACAACGCTTCTTGGTCTGAAACTAGCTTATTTTTTAAAAATCTTATGCTCTCTTGCCAGATGAAGTGGTCATTAGTGAGGGGCAGGAGAAGAAGCCAGCACCTAAACTAGTCTTCACATTCTGTATAATTTAGGTTAGGGTTTTCAAAACCTCCAAGAAATCCATTTTGTATTTTTTTTTAACCAAAGGAACAAAGAAGTGGTATTATTACCCAGCCAATTTTTTTACTACTAACTCAGGTGCCTAAGGTAGATGCATCTTCAACTGAGACTGTTTTACTATGATTGATATAGAGAGAAGCCCTACAGGGAGACTTGTTGACCAGCTCTTGGGACCGGGGTATGTGCATGTACATGTATGTGTGTCTTTAAAAGGCTGCCTTTCCAAAACAGCCACATCAGCTAAGTGCCTACAGTGGCAAGGACAAATTTGCCAATGAGTTATCAGTGACTCTCCTGTCACAATAGGGCTAAGAATTGTAAAGAAGTATTGGATTCATATTTATATACTTGATAGTTACTAAAAATCTGCAGAAGGATGGAGGCATAGTTTACAGATCTGTATTTATTCCTCTACAAGACTAAAAAGCTAGTACCTCTTTTCACATCAGATGGACCCTTGCAACCCTGATGCATGGTTGCAAACATCATTAGGTCAAAGAGTCTCAAGACAAAAATTTGCCCAAATGACTAGTACACATTTTATAAGTAACTATAGCTTTTACTTCAGTTTTGCTCTTAGAAACTTCAGTGTGATGAAAGGTGAGCCTTGTTTATCCAGCAAGGCATTCTGGCCTAACCTGTAGGGCATTTCTGTGAAATCATGGCCAGAAGTATAAGATTTTACTCTTGTTAAAATCAGCAGTCAAAGTCTGATCTCTAGGTTGCATCTGCCTGTGCTATTCCCCATAAGCATATAACTAACACATGATTGCTCAAGGAGAATTAGAAGTGTCTGGATGCTGTGCCCAACAAGTTAGACACAGTATTGCAAATAGAAGTAAGAGCTAGAATAGATAAGGTAGAAAGCTTCTATGGTTTCACATTTGCCAGTTAGTGCTGGCATGAGCTAGATAATTCCGGTCTATCAAGTCATACACTACTTCCGTGTCAAATGAGGATTAACTGCTGTCATGCAACAAGACAATTGCTATTTTATTACCTATTTGTTATATTTCCATAAAATATAACCCTATTGTACTTTCTACAAAACAGGTAGGAGGATAATAGATATCATATGCTACCAATTTAATTATTATGTTTGGGGTGGTTTTTAGTTTTGGTTGAGTTTAATTTTGTTTAGTTTTTGTTCTTCAAGAGCAATATGCCTTAAACCATTCAAAATCTCAAAAGCAGCATCACCACATAGGAACAAGTAGTGTAGCTATATTGCATGATGGAAACGCTTCAGTTCAGACAGACCTGAAACTAGAAGCAATGCAATCAAATTAGTGATGCTGCTCAGTCAGCCTGATTAGCTTAGCAAAGCAGTTTTTCAGAACAAGTCTGTACCCCTTCAGTGTAGATATTCCAAATTACACTGCTGATGGGGCCACTTCTAACAGCTTATATATAAGTATGTCCTAAGGCCCAGAGTCATCCTGCCTAGCTCCAGGCACTTATATGTTTGTTAGAAGCATATTTGCCCTGGATGAAGGCAGACAGTCACTTTCCATTACCATTTACATATTTGTTGAAGTCTAAGACACAAGATCCTGTTTTACTTAAGTGTTTTGAAATTACTGTTCTTTCTTTCCAAGTTTGCCAGTTTTCAACTCAGACTTAAAAGTTGATTATAATGTCTTCCATATGGGTCCCTTATAAATTTGTCACTTTATCATATATCATGTAGTACGTGAAAACAAAATAGCATGCGAAAGCTTTAAAGCATCTATGGATTCCACATGGAATCAGAAATGGATTCATTCCACATGAATCAGAAATTCAAGGGCAATGCACCAAAACCAGGAGGTGTAATATATATGCATTTACTCTGTGGTGCTCTCCAGGACCCAGCTTCTATTCAAAACATTTTCATTTGATGATCTTCATTTCTGAAGCAACAAACAAAATGACAGCTGTGGATAGTTTCATATTTCAGAATCCCAAAATCCTGTGGTAAAAACAATCCCACAGAGAGAGGAACAGTGCATTGGACGTGCATGATATGAACATTTTATATTAAAATAATTAATGTAAGTTATTTAGAGAGGGACTCCAGTGCCTAGTGTTCGCATGCTGTCTGAAGGATAGGAGAGGAGGTTGCATCAGCATTAACTTCATAGGGCATTGATGCTGTGATCTGGCTTGTCCCTGACCCAAACTCCAGCATCCTTGTGCTCATGGGCATTTCCTCAGGATGCCACAAATTGAAAAGTCCATGCAGAATTCCATCCAAACACAGACCTTAATCTCAAAAGGAGAAAACAAAGGAAACCAAAAATTTTGGAATAAAGGGCTATCAATAGGGAGGTACATGCAGTGCCAATTAGTTGAAGCTCAGCACTGTTCTAACAGATTCATATGGCCCCTAGCCACTGTAGCACAAATGTGTGACACAGACATCCAAGCAGTGGATCAGACCTTCCATTCTACCTGGGAAACTCCGCACTGGAGACTGGACTAACAGCTATCCTGGATAAAAAACCCATTTGTGGTTGTTTCTCCCTGCAATTCCCACAACCATGCATCTAGGACCAAGGTAGGTTGTCAAACACTTCCTCATATCCTCTCCAGGCTCCTGCATATAAAACCACAGAGTACCCCATAGTGTGTACCTCCTATATTCTCTTTCTTGAGCAAGAGGGCATCTGCTGTTGACTGTAGAGATACAGGGCTATACAGGTGGGGAGTAGGACATATTCTCTCTGAATTGCTGGCACTTCTGAGTCAGTTTATCTGTCAGTTTGTCTGATAGCTTCTCCACAGCTGTGACGATGAAGGAATTATGTCTTCATATTACTGGGGTTGCCGAATCGCATCACCCACTGCTGGTGGTGCACCATCTTTCCAAAGGAATGTTGTCAAGGGGTGGGCATGAGCAATTGGTACACCCCGTATAAATTTCTGCCAGATGTGTTATTGACATAAGACATTGTCTGGATCTGTGGGAAGGTGCACATTGTTTGCATAAATATACATAATTTCTACCCAGCTTATTCTCTCAGGTATAAAATATCTTTCTCTATTGTAGTCCATTTTCCTTGGTTACATGGAATATCATCTTTATAGGGATATCTATCCCTCACGCTTGATAGGAGTTACCTCCAGAGACTCAGGACTTGTGTCTTTTTCCCATGTCTTTGTCAATGCCTTCATCCTTAGCAAGTGATGTCTGGTTTCCTTATCATCCAATTCCACCCCATTGTCCCAGCAATGGACCAGCCAGGTGGTAATATGCTCATGTGAATTATGGCTGAAATCTTTCCATATCTCCCTCAGCTCACTCAGGCATAGGGATCAAGTGGTAGTTGTCTCTTCTGTCTCCTCTTCCAGTTCCTGTTACGGCCTTGATGATGGCTCTGAAATTTGCCTTTGTAATGGTCCTACTTCTTCATCCTCTCCGTCCTTTCTGACCTCCTTGTCCTTCTTGACTGTTTTTGCTGAATCTTTTTTACAGTGGCTATTGTGGCTATTTCTTCTCTTGGTGTACAGGGGAAACTGACACCATCCCCAGTTGATTTTCTGTTTCAGTGTTTTCAGTGGCAGTGCTGGTCACTGGGGTTGAAGCAGTGTAGTGCCTGTCACCATGGTTGGAATAGCTGCAGGGTCCGTTGTCAACTCATTGTCAGATTTAGAAACCTTCTTTTACTCATGAAGGTACCAAGCAGTGTTAAACATGGCTTGAAAGGCCTGGGTCAGGCCCCAACAGTGATTTGGGTCCTCTTTGGGGTGCCAGGGTGACAGCACACCATTTTAAATATTTTACTAGTTTTTCTGGATTCTGCATTTGCTCAGGGTTAAGGTGCAAACACACTGGAGGTGCCCACTGTCCTAGGTGTTTGCCCATACAATCCCACAGATACCTACACTCTGAACTATCTAACATTTAGGCAGATCTCTGAGTCATGTTTTGAATTATTTGTCTGACCTTAAACAAGACTGGAATCATATGGAACAATATGCTGGCTCCTAGCAGAAGGACCAGGTTGGTTTCAAGGGTAGTCAAAGGCTATCCAAAATCTTTAAAATTCTCAACTATTGTAATCAGCCTGGAGAACAAGGAAGGAAAAAAGGAAGGGGGAAAAACGCTATAGTAAAGTATCTCCCCCATAGGTTGTTTCTTGGAGAAGACAAAAACCAAAGGTGTGATTATTAATAATATTGATAATAAAAATTGAAAAACTAGTGATGAGCAACGCAGTTACTCACCACCTGCTGACTGATGCCAAACCCCACTTCCTGAACCCAGACTGCCCTCCCTTCAGGGAAATTCCCCCAAGTTTATATATTGGGCAGGATGTTGTACGGTGTGGAATATCCCTTTGGTCAGCTTGGGTCACCTGTCCCAGCTATGCCACTTTCTTTTGCTACCTTCTCCTTGGCAGAGCAGGAGATAAGAAAAAAGTCCTTGATTTAAGATAAACACAACTGAGCAAAAAACCAAAACATCAGTGTGTTATCAACACCATTCTCATTCTGAATCCAAAACGCAGCACTGTAACAGCAACTGAGAAGAAATTAACACTATCTTAGCTGAAACCAGGACAATGAGATAGGAGTGACTTGAGAAAAGCATGGCCTCATGCTGGTGCAAATGCATCCCAGAGATAACAGTGCACAGACATAACAGCTCCACCTCACTCCCAGAGCTGGGAAGCTGCAGTTGAATGTGTAGCTCCTTTAGGTCACATTAATTGCAATTTTTACAAAGTAATTGCAATTTAATTAAAAAATTAATTAATTAATTGCAATTAGTGGAAATCCCAAAAGAAAAGGAAAGAAGCCTCCTGGGGGTTTCATTTATGAGTAATCCAGGTCAACTTACAAGAATATGAAAGGAAATTCTTTTTGCCAGGACTCCATGGAAGCAGCCATTGGAGCTTCCTGTGAAGTATTTGCTTGTTAGCCACGAGGTACACTTCAGACAGTATTTGTGTAACATCAGGCGTTTGTGTGCCTCTCTGCTTATTTCACAATCCTCTGTCACTTGAAGACAATTTAAGAGTTGCTCCAACCTGACTGTGTATGGAGTTGACTATAGGACAATAGGTGAGACTTTAACCACTGCGGTTCTTTCTGAAATCAAATTCTTTAGATTTTTATTCCAGGCACACTACCAGGAATCAAGAGACTCGGTTTTAATTGCATTCTGCCTGAAAATTATTACCACCTGG
>JAWWMP010000093.1:30279300-30289848 GCA_035047865.1 Dendrocincla tyrannina | reverse complement strand
GGGCTCTACAGATACAAAGAAAGAATTTTCTGTTATATGTGAGACTACTAACTTGATTACCTCAAAGACACTCTAGGAGTTTTCTTTCATTCCACAGCGCATTCACCTGCTCTCTAGTCACTGACCTGCCTACACAGTTTGTTGTCCATAATACAAATAGCATTTCTTAAAAACAAAACACCAATCACAAACAGGAATAAAAAACAACAAATCCTACAAACCCTAAATGAAAGTACCTGACAGATAGATCTCTGTGGTGTGATAGCTCATCAATTCAATTTTCTTCAGGCCACCCTCAAACATGGATTTCTAATGGGCCTGGAGAGGTGACCCCTCCTTGCCTGGCACTCCTCTATTTCAGCTATTAGCTCAAAGACTAAAAATGACATTACAATCTGTATTATAAAACTCACCATCCTGTACTTTCTGGATACAGTGGTCATGATTTTGGTCCTTTTTGGCACAAAGCCTCAAATTTCTGAGCATTCTGAAAACTCAGTGAATTTTAAAATTCAGGAACTGAAATCATCAAGAATATTATCAGCTCAGTTTGAGAACCCATTCCATACCACAGCCTTCCTTACTACATCATAACTAAGCCACGTTATTGCATGGATAAACTATAAAACAAACTTGCAGCCGTTAATGTCAAGTTGAAGCCTGTATATCTGGAGGCTGTTATCATTGTCAATGCTGATAAAAATCCTGAAATTTCAAAATAACATCTCTTGATGGCATGCATGAGAGCACACATTCACATGCCAGTGTATGTCAGTATAACAAAATCCATTCTCTCTGAGATACTAGACCATTGCTCCTTACCCAGGGAAACTGTCAGTGTGATGCTGAAGAAGAAAATGTAATTTATTTGGGCCAGTTCTCATGCCCACTTACCATTAAGCCAGGGTATTGCATACTCTGTTCTCAGCGGGCTCTGATGAGAATGACGTGAAATAATAGGTTCGCTTCCCAAGAAATTGTAAGAAGTCCCAGAATAAAGCTCCTCATCTTTAACACAAAACCATATATTTTAGATATTATGGACTGGATACCAAAAAGCGCACATAATTCTGTGTCCATGTAAGCTTAAACTTCCGACAAGATAAACAAGTTTTTCCTTAAATTGCCATGGAAGTATTTTACGTTCATGTTTCTGCAGACTGCGCTGAAGCCTAATGCTTACACATTTGGGTTTATTATTGCTCTAACACAAGAACTGACAAAAGTCAGCATTGTTTTTGTGCTACTTTAACACCTAACACATAAACCTACAGTTTATGTAAAAACATGAAAATTTACTTAAATGCATCAGAAGTTTGGAATCATCTTCCTGTCTATGCCACTATTATTCAAACTCAACTTCTAAAGTTGTAGGCACAACACAGAGAATTGTGTTTCTCATTTCCTGTTTCATATTATGCTGAGCTTCTCATTTACAATCTTGTGACACAAGAGTAAAGCCAAGAACTCTGTTTTCCCCAAATCAAGATTCAGTGGTGTCTTTCCATGCAGTTAAATATAACTGCAATAAATATCTCAACTCCCTATTATGTCTCATGGATAAGTCATCAGGACAACTAAAAAGTACTACTTGTTAAATTTACTGAAATTACAGTCATTGATACTACAAAGACAGTCAAGTACATTTGGACTATGTGGACTAAATATCTTAAACACCTAGAAATACAGTTTGAAAATTAGTATTTTAGGAGCTGCTTCCAAAACAACACAGTTTTAAGTTCTTCTGTTAAGAAACATGCTTAAGGTTGACTAAACAAATATTTTAATGTCTCTAACAGATAGACAAGAAAGGAAAAAATATGGATGGCAAGCTATCATTTTGACATTGACAGACTGGAGCACGACAGTGGAAAAGACAGAATATTTTCATACATAAGAATGAGGTATACCAAGCCTGAACTTACCAACCATAACAGATGTGTAGCTTTGAGCAGGATCAAATGGACACCTGCCCTTACCATCTTCATTTTTACCTCCAAGTTCAAATGAAATTAAATTCTGCAAAAAAATTAAGTTGAAAACCACAAAACAACTGTTAACACTTTTTTGTTTCAGCCACTCAAGTTATGCAATGACTTAACTGAAAATTAAACATTAATTACTGGGCTATATCATCAGCTTTCAGCACCAAAGGCATTTTGTGTAGAATTATAAAAGGCATATGTGTTTTTAGAAAATCTTATTGAGTTCCACAGACAGAGGAAATGTGATCCTGTAATTTGTGACCCCAGGAGCAGAAAGGAATAGAAGATGAAAAGTCAAATCCAGGCAGACCTCAAAAAAAAGGACCCAAAAAAGACAGCAGGAAAGGCAGAGAAGTTAATCAATATACGGAGAGAATTGGCAATTACTGAATTAGCCTTAAAAAACAGAGAGTCTTAGAAATCCACAAGGTTTTCTGAAATGAATTTAGCAATTTTTCGAGATTATGTTAAATTTGTGAGATAGGGCATAATCCAACTAGGCCTTATAAAGCAACAAAGTACTTTGGCTGCTACTTTATAAATCCCTTAAAAACCAAGAGAATGAGGATCAGAAAGATGACAAACTGTAGCCACAGTCCTGCAGAAGTAATACTGTTATACTGTCTAATGAAGATGTTGGAAGCTAAGGACAGTGGCTCCTGGAAATATTCCAGCGGTGATAGCTGGCAGACTTGCAAGCAGAGGAGACAAGGTGGCACAATTACAAGATTTCTCAAAATTCAAATTGCTAAGAGTTGCAGTAGGGAAAACAACAGAAGAGTTAGCAGTGAGAAAGTCGAGTTTTAATTTTGTGCCAAGACTTCACTCTGAAGCACTCAGCACCATGAATCTGTGGCACAGCCAGAAGCAGAGGCAAGACAAGCAGAGACAGTAATCTGAGAAATTTCAGGGAGATTTGGTAACAAGTGGAAGTTGCAAACAATGTCATTTCAGTTATAGAAACTTGCTTTATGCTAACTCACAATACACAAAAAATTATGGAAAAGTAAATCTGCACTTAGATACGATGAATCAGTAATTCATTAAGTGCTCTAAAAAAACCAGTACAGTTTATTTCCACAGGCTATCATTACTGTGGGACAGTACAATAAATGCTCCTAGCCTTACGACCAGCACTGAAGATGGAAGATGCAACCGTTTTATGAATGGACGTTAACTCATTTACTTGAGCTGCTTTTAAGTTACAGCTGTTGCTGGGTCAAATGTATACATATGTACATTTCTTACCAGGTAATCACATGTTGGCTGAAATGCATTAGTTCCACACACGTAGAGAAAAGTATCATTCAGCTGCTGCAGGACACGCACATAATTACGACACTCTGTCTGTAACAGAGGATGAGGAAAGAATGAGTCTGATAAACCATAGCTTCTACATTTCAACATAAATAAACAACATTGTGCTGTCAGCGTCTGTTGCCACACATCAGTAAGCCTGCGTGACACGTGGGTGACAACGGGATACCGTCTCCCTGTAGTCTCCTGGAGATCTAATCAGACCTGTAGCATCTGGTTTCCTACAGACAGCAGTGTGCAGCTGCCCTAGTATCCTATCAGGGCAGCATGACCAAGTACCACATGCTTAGCAGGGTCCCTCTCGAGATGTTTTACAAAAGCACAAGCTCCAAACACACATCCAATATATCAGAATGACTAGTGAAATATGAAGTAAGTTTTATATTTCATCATCCCTGCTACACCTAAATGAAACAGTGAAAGTCAAAGTTGTTTCTTAAGAGCATAACCTCTCATACCCTTAAATAACCTACAGAGCTTTGTCACTTATTGTTGTAAACTTCCCTTCCCCCCCGCCCTCCAGTCCTTGATATCATCCAAAGAAGCTCCCTAATTTCTTTGGTTCTGAAATAGAACAAGTATAATGAGCAAAACCCTTAAAAAGAAAAGCACAAAGATTCAGATTAATAATGAAGAAAAACAACTCTAAACACTCACTTAGAGAGGGGAACAACCAGAATCAACAACATGCCTTAATTCTTGCAGGTACACTGCCAGACACCACCACTGAACTGTTATTCCATAAAGTTCTTAAGCAAATTTAAGCACTGGCTTTAGTATTCCTTCTTATGAGACAAACTAGGTATTTCTGTGACTGTATGGCAGAAAACTGCAGGGGGAGGAAGAGAGTAAAACCAGTTTTCTGCTAGGTTAGGTCCTTGAACAGCTACATGAATGCTTTCTGCTGGCATTACACAGCACAGTGGTGATGGGCGGGGGAGAGGACTGCACACTTTAGTGTAAGAAATTGCAGCAGTGGCTTAATACCATGACCTTTTGAAACTACTGCACTACAAAAACCATCACAGCCACAAAAAAATACGACTACTAGAAAGCTAGGAGTACCATGAGGAAAAAGCATGGCTGGCAATGAGTGTGAGTTGTTAAGCTGAGGGCAGGGGAAAATAAAGAAAATAAATTTAGAGCTCTCAGAAAGTACTTATTTATAGGGTCCAACATACTGCAACAACAATCTCTGCCAAGGACTTGTAGAGATTCACACATAGCCTGCTAAACATATGCATACACAAATAAGAGAAACTCACATCTCACATTTATTGTGGCTGTTAGTGAATATTATTACTAGCACACCCAACTGAACCTGGAAAACACAAATAACATTCCCTGACCTCATCCTGAAGTCAAGAAAAAGCCCTTACATACCTGCCACACTTCCTGTTCAGAGCATGCACTGATGGCCATCAGTGGAAGGAAAAGCAATAAGCTGGTCAAACAGAGAGACAGAGAGAGCCCGCTCCCACCTTGAGAAGGCCCTAGAATGCAGGATGTGTATCAGCCCTGCATTTGGGGTTTTGTTATTGTGAACTGAAGAGGCTGCAGGTTCAAGGGTCACATTCCTGCAAGTGCAGTGCATGACTGCTATTTGCATTCACAGGATTTGCAGACTTCTACTTTCAAACCTGCGTTAAAAGCTTGAACGACAGTCTTGCCCATCAAACCCTTACTTTACCACATCATTAAATGAAGTGGTGTTACACAAGGAGAAAGGCACATCCACATACAGTCAACTACCTTAAGTAAACCACAGAGGCAAAATGAGCAAGCCAGACTACGCCCTGGCAGTCATGAGGAGCCACTGGTTCCTAGAAATACCCAGGGAATACAGAGAGCTGTCTGAGCAGTCACAACAGTGAGGTGCACACCCACTGAGCACCACAACAAGGGTATGTAAAGTTAGTGAAAAAATACACTGGCCTAATAATAGACACCTATGCCCTAAAGCAAAGCAAACAAAATTATCAGTCATTCTGTAAAATCAAATGCTGGGAAGGAATTACTACAATAACAACACACAAGAGTTGCGATCGATTACTTCAGTGAAAGCAATACTCCTTTATTGTTTTAATGGAAAACCATTAAGAACACATTAGGGTTTGTTCAGATTTTCAGACATTCAAGTAACAGTCACCAGCAAAAAATACAGAACTAAGCATTAAAGAGAGGAAAAAAAAAAAAACCCCAGAAAACAAACAAACAAAAAAAACCCACACCAAAACCCAAAAATCTAGGCATGCTGCAGTTTCTAATGCTCAACTGAAAAAAAAATTAAGACTATTTCAAAATTTTAATTTCAAACAGCTGGATACTTTCTCCTTTTAACATAGTTTCTGTTGAAGTGCAACGTGAAACATTTTTCTCAAAATTCAATAAAAGTACATACCTGTTCTGATTTGCCCTTGACTGCACATTTAGTCCTTTTATCTTCTGTGACCTTCCAGTGTAACTGAGTGGAAAAAAGGCAACAAAAAGGCACATTCAAAGCACTTTATTTCAATACAAGATCTGAAAATCTTGCAATAACACACACACACAAAAGGCAATTCTAACACCATCTTGCAGCAAATGCAAGTCATTTATTTTCCAAGTAGTTTTCAAAGGTTCAAAACCATTCTTTCCCTTCGAGGTGACACTTTCAAATTCACTTGCCTTAAGCAGGACTAAACTACCCCTATTATCTTTTGGGTTCATACTGATGACTCCCCTCAACCTGCTAATAAAATTTTCATTACCATATGCATTAGGGTCAATGCAACTGTAACTGATTATTTAAGTATTTTTTAATTTAAAATACTTCTGTTTCATTAACACTTGAATAAAGAAAACACTTGGAATCAAAGAAAACTTACAGGACCAATTTACACTATACTGAGTACAATTTTGACAGTTACATGCACCCATAAAACAAGTTTTATATGCTGGTGACATTTCCCACCACCACTCATGAATATGTTCTTCAGATTAAAAATCTTATGAGCATCTTCCAAAGCATTCCAGGTGGGACTCCACACTGCACCTCAACATGCCAGCCTGTGCTGCTGATGGGATGAGAAGCTGGAGCCTGGGAAGGACTAGAAGCAATACAACATTAGCAGGCTTCTGTCTGGCTAATCTACCTTGAGAAGCCAGTGTCAGCATATCCAAAGTAATTCTCTGAGCAAGCTGGATCAGACCTGTCTGCACCACCACTTGCTGTGCAAACATACTAAGACACAAAACAGAAGCTGAAACTCAAAGGACAGGGCCTTCATTAGCAGCACATCTTCTGCCTGCTGCTCTAACTGCGTTTCTGTTTCAGATTTGGTTCCTTTGTGATTTAGATTAGCAGAATATGACCCACTCCTGACAGTAAACATATGTGTAAGAACCAGCATTACAGATGATACCCGAACTCCGTTCAGTCAAGCATCCTGCCCACAAGGAGAAAATACCCAAGGATACCCCTAATTACTTGTTTATATACAGCTTCTCCTTTCTTCTTCTCTTTGACTCTATAAGAGAATGCTTCAGAACTAACACTGGAGTAGCCCACACAGTGTTTCCTCTTTTAGGTACCTACTACCTGAAGTGCAATGCTACTGATATAGGAAATTAAATCAAATTTGGTGTATGAATTTCACATGGGGGATTATGTATTAAAATGCATACCTCATGCTGCTTCTCAGCAATATTCACTGCGTTTAAGGCAAAGATCACTTCCCTGGCTCCTACATATAGAACATTTTTGTCTTCACTTAACAGCAAGGTTGAATAGTTTGACACTTTTGATTCATTAAAATGTATTAGCTGGACCTCTGTTGAAATGGGAAACAAAAACAGCACCACATGAAGAAACACAATCATTTAGTGTCAAGCTTATGAGTAATTTTTTCTAAGTTGTCTAACAGCTGTTAGGTAACTTGAAAACAACAAAGGTTAGTTCAGAAAACCCATATAAAAGATGAGGTACCCCTGAGAAGCTTGATTCAGCAGAAACAGCAGGTCCCATCATAAACATCAAAATCTCTTGTTCCCACTTTCTCACATTCAATTTCATAGGCCTAAATATTTCCGCTCACAGTGATCCCTGTAACTCCTTCCTTAATTCTTTTTCTATCTGCTATTTCTAAACTTCTATTTTCCATTGTCAGTTCCTTCCTCACCTTTTCCTTTCCACATAACCTACTGTGGAAAGTCAGGTCAGTCAGCACATCCCTTGCAACTGCCCCAAACAAATCTTACAAAATATCCTGCACCTTAAGATGACACTTCAGTATATTGCCATAGCAGAAAGAAGACATAGAAGCTAAAAGGAGATCATTTACAAACGGTTAATAAACTGATTGTGATGTGAAAACCAGTGACGAAATGCATACAATAGAAGGAAATGGCATGAGAAGAAAATCAAGATGAAAACGAAGAAGATGAGAAACAGAGGGAGATGAGAGAAAAGCCAGTGGAATGAGGAAGCATGTAGACTGGACCAGAATGGCTTGCAGGAAGATGACACAAACTGACTAATATAAAAGAGTATATTTTTTTTTGCATGCACAACCATCATGGAAAAATGACTGATAGCTTGGGAGACCATATTTTGTACAAGAGACTACCACAAGATTAATTAAGCATGGCTTTTTAAGATACAGATGAAAACAATGTATTATTCATTGCAATTCTAACATTAGTAACTGAACATTTTCAACTATAATAATCCAGTAATATTAATTTTAAACTAGATTCTCAAGCATGTAATTTTGAAATATTTTACTTGGCAGAAAAATTTTCCCTAAATGAATTAACTGGTTTCTACAATTCCACTGAACTACATTTCCTCTCATTCCAATGAACTATACTCCTTCTCCTATTCAAAGTAGGTTTCCAATATTTAAATTCAACAGTCTTTATCAGATAGATAAGTATCTATCTGTGATAAGTATCTTTATCACAAAGAGAAGTAACAGGAATGAACATAAATTCCATGCATTTTCACTAATTTGGATGTGCGTCTTCAGTACATTAATATATGACTAAACAGCAATTTGACAAATTTTAACTACTATACAAGATAGATGCATTGAAGAGTCTAAGCAGGAACTACAAGCCCTGTACAGATCACCCTTATTGAAAAGCTTCATCAGTAGCTACTAATTGCTATACCAATAATCAAGGAAAACACTTCCTGCAGACATCTTATAATCTGCTTATTCCTACTATATTCTTAATCTCCATCTATCTTTTCCTACAATAGGACTGCTCAGAATTTAATATCCTTACTTAAAGTTGTTTCTTCATGTGGCCAATGTATTTGTTTGGCTTTGTTTAGTTACTGCATAGTTGGGTAAGTAATAAATTGTTGCTTACTAAGTAGTAGTAAAGAAGGACACAAAGACAAAATCTTATAAAACCTAAAGCATTCATGCCACATGGAGAGAGGAAGGCAAGGCGGGGGGGAAATGGGAAAAAAATATATATATTTGCAAACAGCAACAAGTAACAAACAGTCCTTGCTTTAGAGTTCTTCTCAGACCCACGCTAAATTATTACGCCAAAAGTATCTTCTCATTCCTATTACTTCTCTTTGCATCACATTTGCAGACTCCTGATAATTGTATTGGGAGGTTATAAGTATTTGTTCCAATTTCAAATACAAGAAAAGTGCTGTTCTGTGAAAGATTGTTTCACAGCTAGGCAGTATATAACGCTGTCAGAAGAGGGCGAAGAGCTTATTTTTCCTTCACCCTGAGTTTTATTTAGTGCACAGGCTGGCTTGCTGTCAAAATACATTTCAGAAAAAGCATAAAAAACATTATTAGCTGGAGAGATGCACTTTGTTAATATGTTCAGACTCAAAGCAAAAATAATTTGTTTAAAACAAATTGGTGTCTTCTCTTGAAGCAAACTTCAGTTGCAAGATCCTTCTGCTGAGAAAGCCAAATGCAGAATTCCTCCTTTAAACAGCTCTATTTTCAGAGATGCTTGAAGGACCTGAAAACAGTTAATGCAGTGCCCAAGTCACTTTTGAATATTCTGGTCCTAAGCACTTCATAAACTGAGCAAAGCCAGCAGCACCTGACCAAACTCACAGCAAACAGGCTGAAAGAACATAGGGACTCAACAAGTTTCAGATCCCACAGAAACCCTGAAGTTGTGGAAATGTCCAGCATTTCACTACTTAAATTGCTGTTCTTACCTCTGTGTTCCCAAGTGATCCTTGGTACTGGGCCAAATGCTATTGCCACTTCTAGCAGCAAACCCCAAACTGCATAAAAAGCATGCAGAGCCATCTTCAGCGTCCTTTCTCTTCAGGCTTCACTGGACAACTTGTGGCAGGTAGCGTTTCTTTGGCAGATGAAATGCAAATTGCAGGGAGTATTAGAGACCAGGCATTTCAGACCTTGACAGCAGTGCAATAATGAAGGCTTGAACAACTGTACAAGCACGTGCTTTTTAGCAGATCACTTCAAGAGAATGCACATTTTCCAGGATGCTGCATACAGAGACTGCTCACACTGTCCACAGGCTGCAGAACTGCTGAAGAGCGCCACTGAGCGCATTCTCCTGTTTCTGGGGAGAAACGAATGATGCTGTGAAGAGAGAAGGGGAGTAAGAAGTAGAAGAGAAAGCACACCAAATACTGCCAAAAATAGCACTGATCTTGCAGTATTTCTAAAGCTGTCTGCATAGCTTAATTTGAAAAATGTAATGTGTTAATTGGTGCCAATAATATTCTTAAAAACAAGACATTACACGGCAAATAGGCAGTAATTGAAAGGAGTCACTTCAATCTAGAATGCCAAGTATAAGCATTTTGAATTTTTAATTACATTTAATGCACAAATATTGACCATAGTTTATACATTTAATACTGAACCAAAGAAAACTCCACTTCTCTGATAAATGATAAAAATAGCAAAAATTACTATGACTAAGTTCAGAGAGCAAAAGCCATGAGAAGTACAGCACTAATCATAACCGTTGGTTACACAAACCTGCCATATCTCCCATCCTTGGGATCTTTCAGAAGCGTTCTTTTTTAGTGAAGTTTTCTAATGCTACTTACTCACTCAAGGTGTGCAGGGTAGAAAGAAATACACTACAGAAAAAAAGAAGCTAATGCACTGCATACAAAAATAGAAGGAGAAAACACCTAACTAGTGAAAGTGCTAGATAGTACTATGAAAGTCACTCTTAGTCACCCATTACTGTCAGTCTCAGAAAAGTCTGTTCTCAATAATCAACAAAACTGTTC